>CM040933.1:34144801-34487301 GCA_023029165.1 Gobiocypris rarus | reverse complement strand
ATATATATATATATATATATATATATATATAGAGAGAGAGAGAGAGAGAGAGAGAGAGAGAGAGAGAGAGAGAGAGAGAGAGAGAGAGATTTATTTATTAGCATATTCATTTAGGCATTGTTTTTGCAGGTTTAAGCAAATATGCTCAAAATATATGAATGGAGATTTAATTAATATGCCTATTATTGAGGAAAATTGTTAGTAAATTGATATTCAATAATAATAAAAAAATACATTAAAAAAAAAGTCTCTCTGGATGTCATTCCCCCTGTTTGGGCGTAATCGACACCTAACCCACACGTCAAGAGAGGGAGGGCTGGACGTCACTTGGCTCTGCAGTGCCTATAAGCCCAACCCCCACGGGTTCTCTTACAGCGCTCGATCTGGTGTAAATCTACGATTGGTCCAGCTAGCGGAGTGGGCGGAGTCAGCCCGTTGCTACGAGCGCCGTGACATCACAATCAGCTGTTTTGTACGCTCTGTATTCTGATCTGCGGATCAGCTGGGCGAAGCAATAACATCCCAAACCATATCTGCTAAAAAACACACAGCTCGCACATACTGCGACTCAAACGTCGTGTAAAGCAGAATTTACACGTCGATTTCTTCTAAGAAGAAAGACTTTTTTCATATTTTTTTTCCTGTGAATTTACTACCTCATATAAAAAGAATACCTAAAGCTATGCTTTAAGATTTTTTTCCCCTGTTGTTTTTATTGTGTGGTCGTCGCGTTTACAACTTGAATAATTTTGCAGGTAAGACAGGTAAGACGCTGAAAACACACACACACACACACATCTCCTTCTGTCTTTAAAGCGAGGTCTGTTTTGTAATAAGCAGGATTGAAACTACAACAGCTGTCCGTAAACCGAGGACTGTCCATAAATGGATCTGTTTGAGCAGGATTTTATTCTGTTGACGGTTATGCGCGCTCTCGCTCCGATCACACATCATCATTATTTTGCTCCCGTCATAGATCGCAGCCGTTGACCAAAGCTAGTTTTCTCGACGGGTTTCCTCCGTCTCGACATTTGTAATAAAATGGTGTTTACAAGTCAACGTTTAATGGCAATGGATTGAACGTTTGCCATTTTACGTTAGGGATAAGCCTGTATCTGCAGCTCGTTTACCGGTTATTAAACCAGCTGCTGTGTTATTGAGCAGAATGTGTTTTTTAGGGTTGATGACCGCAGTCTGTGGTTATTTGAGTGATCTGGGAGCGCTGGTAATACCCTTGATCCGAGCTGTCATTGCTTTGACCCTTTGCGCTCAGGCTCTCTCCCTCTCTCTCTCTCTCCTTCGCATTATATGCTCATATTCACCGCTGTTGTACGTTTTGCTCGACTGTTTTTCAAATATAAGGCCACAGGATCATCGGTCCACACAGGATTCGATGTTGTTGTTTTTTAAGCAGCATCTGTCAGACGTACGCTAAAATCATTTTTAATTCATCAACACGTTGTTCATTTGGGTGTAAGTACGCAATCAGTTTGTCCTAAAAGAGAGGGGGGAAAAACTATGTTTATACCTTGTTGCAGTGATTAAAAGGTTTTTTTTCTCTCTTGTTTCTGTCAAATCGACCCTGTTTCCCTTGTGTTGTTTCGTACTCTGTCCGCTAGTCTGAAGAGGGCGGGGCCACCTGCGTCTGTTTTGCGTCAGCATCAAACGTCATCCGAAGCCCCGCCCACTGATGGGCAGATTCAAACAGCTTGCCTGTAGGGGAGCAATAGGACGGAAATTAAATGGTGTTTTTTGGGTTCAGTGAATAAAAATAAGATCATATGCTTATGGCATTGTAAAAAAAAAAAAAAAAAAAAAAAAGTATGCATTAATTCATGCTTAACTAATGCACAGATAATGATGAATTAATGTGTTACTAATTGTGAACTAACCCATTTATTAATGATTACTGCATCAGCAACTAATGAAGATTCGACATGATTAATAGATTAAGTCATCATTGAATTATTATTAGTTAAATGTGTCATAATGTATTAATTCCTTAATAACATATTATATGAACTAATAATGTAAATTAATGTGTTAATTACCACAACGGGTCAAAGCCATGCATTTCAACTTCCAGTTGTCTGCATTAATTAATCATTAGCTAATGATTTACAGATGTGTCATTATGTTATGACTTTACTTGTTGGGGCACATGACTATTAACTAATTGATTAAGTAATATGTAATTGTGGTTATGGGTTTTGAATTAATTTTGAATTAGTTAATAGTCATGTGCCCCAACAAGTAAAGTCATAACATAATGATACCTTTGTAAATCATTAGATTAACTAATAATAATTCAATGATGACTTAATCTATTGATTATGTAGACTCTTCATTAGTTGCTGATGCAGTAATCATTAATAAATGGGTTAGTTCACCATTAGTAACACATTAACTCATCATTATCTGTGCATTAGTTAAGCATGAATTAATGCATATTAGTGCACCCGTATTGTAAAGTTGATCTATTTAATTATTTAACCCAAGAAAGTTATATGTATGAATTTAAACTCATCAATCACCTCACAGATGTACATAAATGAACATTAGATAAGCTTGTATGATTCATAATTGATGTGATTTTACATCTCTAATGGTTTTTAAATTAAATGCATTTTAATGTAATTGAGCGAGTGATTTGTTATGCAAATGCATGTTGATAAACAAACAGGCAGAGAAAATTGTGCAAATAAGCTAATATACTTGAATCTTATACCAATGGTCAATAACAGGTACTGCATATTCTGGCCATAGTTAACAAGTTCTGCTTACACATTTTAATCCTTCATTTGTATAAAGAGTACAGCGTATTCAGGAGGATTGTTTTTTTTCCCCCACAGTAAAATTTTCATTAAAAAAAAAACAATACTGTAATGCATTATTATATATGAATTATGTAATCGCATTATTACATAACATTACACAATAGCTTAATCTGAATACTCATAGTGTTGTTAAATGTTATTTCTATGAAATGTTACTCCAAAAACAGGGTTTCTGCGGGTCTTAAAAAGGTCTTAATCCATCCAAGGCTTTAAAAAGGTCCTTAATCATCTTAAATTCATAAAGTCATGGCATTACATTGCAAAACAATCAATATCTTCCTCAGTAATTGTTGCTAATAGATATTGGCGTATTGCGTTCCCTTCAATTTAAAGTCTTAGATTTGCCGGCAGAAACCCTGAGAAATATTTCACGATACGGTTTCCTTGACCATCCCTCCTGTTCTTCTCTTTTCTGTCTTTGTCGAATGTAGATCTTTGCACCACAACCAAGTGAGACCTTATATTGCACTGCGCCTTCTCTGAGACTCCTTTGTTACAACAACAAAAAGGCCAATACGCCTGTGATCGACCAGCCATCTGTTACAAACAAAAACAACTACATTAGTCACTATAGATAACAAACAAAAAACCTTCTAAGGCAGCTATCCCTCAGGAAACACAAAACTGTGACCTTTGACCTCCGAGGCAGCCATGTTGCAGCGGATCAGCAGTCTGTTCTTTGGAAGCGTGGAAGAAGTTGCTCCGGAGCTGAAGGGACCAAAGCCCTGCGTGACTGAGGCTGATGAAGAGGGGTGGCTCCTGGTCAATCTGCCCGGTGAGTGTCCTACACAAACAACGGAAAACACTCTTTAATGGGATACAAATTAAAGGCAAGGTGTAAAATATAGGTCAGGTAGCTTGTCGGGGTAACAAGCCAACGCTCTATATAGTGGATTAATGTATATGAATTTGGAAAACATTGGCTTGGTTCAGAAACCTAGTGAACTGCCTCACTATTTACTGTCTATATAGGCATAACTATCTTCTAAGACATCATTATCATAACCACCATGGAACGCTTTTTCACAAAGAACTGTCAAATGCTAACATTGTTGAATCCAATAATGTTTGACAATAGCATGTTACTAAGCTAAAGACGTAAACATACTTTGAGTATTTCCATAAATACTTCAAGCTATAATTAATATCGCAGAGAATGGAAATGCTGCTATAGCACACATTAGCATAATTAGCTTTCCAATCCAGATCATCTACTGTCACAACGTCTACAGTTTAAAGGAGCACTCCACCGTTTTTAGAAATAGGGCTTATTCAACATCTTTCCTACATTTAGATATGTGGGCAAATGCATTTTTGTCTCAGTGCATGCATTGGTTTAGTTTGGCAGGGTCGCCGTTAGCTTAGCTTAGCATAATGAATGGAATCCTATGTTGCCAGCTAGCATGTCCCGAGTAAAAGTGATCAAAAAAATAAATAAACCCCACCTAATTACTTCCTGCGGCCTGCGTATTCACAACGAACACAAATAGCGATGCAGATTAAGACTAGGCGATTTCCTACGCAGATATTGACTTTATTATGGGGAAGCACAGGCGGAGCACTGCTACTTGGGCGCAGAGATATCACGATGCAACACATGAAATCTCACAACTTCTGTCTTCGCCTGTGCTTCCCCATAATAATTTCAAAATCTGCCTAGGAAATCGCCTAGTCGTAATCTGCATCGCTATTTGTGTTCATGCTAAGCTAAGCTAGCGGCGACCCTGCCAAACTAATACAATGCATGCACTGAGACAAAAATGCATTTGCCCACATATCTAAATGTAGGAAAGAAGTTGAATAAGCCCTATTTCTAAAAACGCTGGAGTGTTCCTTTAAAGATAGCCATCGCATACTGTCTTGTTGGTACTACATTTGGTTTGAAATTAACTTTGCGACTATTAAAAAAGTATGTTTTAGTATGAATATGAGTAGTACGACGTCTGCCATGTACCAACATCAGTTGCGTCCAGTGTTGCCAAGTCTGCGGTTTTCCCATGGAATTGGGCTACTTTTACACTGTTGACAAAACCAGCCCAGTTGCTACTCAAAACCCTCCCAATCATGGCCAAATCACACTCCGGGGGGGTAAAAAGTGAGTTCTGTGGGAAAGGGGGTGTCGCTTCAACTCACAGGTTTTTTTAGTCTGTGAACGGAACCGACACCCCCTTTTACGCAAACCTGGCAATCCTGTTTGCGTGGCTTAACTGCCATTCACAAATCACTCTCCTGCTTCACGGGATAGTAAAGAAAGTAGAATTCATTCTCTGGAATCCCGCCGGAAGTAGTAGGCCATCCGCGCAGAATGAAAATAGTGGTTTCGCCATTCAAAGATAACTTTATCACCCCCTTGAGCCCACAAAACATAAGTACAGTGAAGTGTGATATGTTTTTGCCAGTCTCCCCTATTAGCCATTATTCCCGAAGGTCCAGTCCCAACTATCGGCAGTAGTTGAGGCAGTGTTGCTATACATCACTAGGTTTTAGAACGAAGTCATTGACACTTTATAAAGTAGTACATGGTGCTTAGATAATAATATTTTAAAAGGGTTATAAGAAACTAATGACAGTATTCCTATTCTCTGTGTTTTTCTGTTGTTTCTGTATCCCTTCTCATTTCTCCATATGTGAATGAATTCCTTTTACGGGTATGTGTGCTCATGGTACTGGCATCCCCTACTCGCATGGCTTCAACCAAACCTTTCATATTCTGGAAACACACCCTGTTCTGTCTCCTATCCCTTCCCACTTTTAGGCGAGGATGGGCCGCAGGCGGCATTAGTAGCACGCCCCCGTCCCCGCAGTGCATGTCATGCATCTCATAAATGTGGCCCCTCTCCTCATACCTGCAAAAAGCGCAGGAATAGAGCAGGCAGGACACAGGCAGCACATCCTTCCACCTGCTCTCCTCCTGATCCCGCCTCCTTCTCTCACCTTGAGTCAGTAGAAGTGAATGTGTTGTTAAGCGGGCGGGGCTCGTGCTCCTGTAGTGACTGCAGCATGGATGAGAGCTGGTTTGTCACCCCTCCCCCCTGTTTTACTGCAGAGGGAGCCACAGCGGAGGCTAGTCCCATGGAGGACCTCCTCATCGAGCACCCCAGCATGTCCGTGTACGTCTCGGCTGGCCCTCTCCCTGCGGTGGAAGAGAGCACCACCAGCCTGGCTGGCAGTGTCAGGTAAACTTCACTTCCACTGTTAACTTTTCCAACAGATGCAACATTTATGCATTATGGGTTTTCAGACCTGTCCTGGAGGACCCCAATACAACACATTTTGTATGTCTCCCTTATCAAACACCCAGTTCAGGTTTTGCAGTCTCTACTAATGAGGTGAATCAGGTGTGTTAGTGGTAAGGGGCATCCAGGACAGATTTGAAAACCCCTGATTTGGCAGGCTCTTTCATCCAAAGTGACTAACAATAGAGCAGAGGTCTCCAACCCTGCTCCTGGAGAGCTACCGCTCTGCAGAGTTCAGCTCCAACCCCAATCAAACACACCCATTGGGGCAGGGTTGGATCTGAAGTCTGCAGGAAGGTAGCTTTTCAGACTACGACTACATTAATCCGGATAGATTTGAAAACGGAAAATGCGTCACATGACTAACATGCGTCATCGTTTTCAAATACCTCCATCTTCACAGTCCACACTACGACGCGAAGACGCCGTTTTCAAATTTATCCGCTTTGGCGGGCGTTTTCAAAAATATACGTTTTCGTTGACTTGAAACCCTGTCTAAGTGTGGACGGAAGTCCAAAACAGAGAGAAAAAGATCCGTTTTTAAATGAAAAGTAATAGTGTGGACATGGCCTCAGGAGCAGGGTTGGAGATCTGTGAAATCTGTGAGACCTCTGCAATAGAGGAACATCAGCAATGCGTCACTTAGCCGACAATACATTTCTAGTAATTAAATTCCATGTTTAATAGAAAGCTAGATTGGAAAACAAACTACAGCAGAGGAGAAATTAAGAAAAAAAAAGAGGTGACCTAGTGCAACGCAACAGGCACAACAAATATAAACCAGAGAAGATCCAGTAGTAATGAAAAGATTCATCTTGAACTGCACCACAAATAGAGTACACCACTAAAAAAGGTTTTCTCCTCAAATAGTGCCCTATTTAAGGTTATAGGGGCAATTTCGGACACATCCCAAGTGACTGAAACAATTTGTCACTAGCTATGTTTTCATCCAAAGTTGCGAATTTAACTTTGGGCAAAATTGCAATATTGCATAAAACGTTTGCGAATAAAGCACCGTTTCCATCCAGTGAGTCGAAGAGAACATAATCATCACTTCCTGATAAACTGCCGCTTAAAAATCACTTAGAAACATAGCAGAAGCCACCATATATAATCATTTACGTATATATTATTTGCGTCTCAGAGCGTGCAGATGAAACGCATAAACGTGTTGTCTTGCTTTCGGAGGCAGATGCTGCTGTTTGGGAACGCAGTCATGTAGGGGAAATATACAGAGAATCTCTGATGACAGACTTCTGAATGACCACAACAGCATTTCAGATGCTTTGCAACAAGATTTTTCCGCTGGTTAGTTCAGTTATGCTGTTGCATCGCGCAAAGTCACATGATTTTTTTATGCGCATTGAGGAATTTATTTGATAAATGCATTTCCATCGTAGTTTATGCGCATGTTTTCATATCGGATAGAAAATGTATCCAACTCAAACGAGCGCATAAATTTTTTATGCGCATTATTAGAATTTATGCGCATCTTAGCGTTTCCATTCAGCAGTTTTTGATGCGATATCCCAAAATGTGCATAAAAATAGGTGGATGGAAACTCGAAGACCTTGATAATCTGGTTCAGGTGTGCTTGATTAAGGTTGGAGCTGAACTCTGCGGGGTCTAGGACCAAAGTTGCCCATCCCTGGTTTAGCTCCACTCCTATTCAGACCTGAACCAGAAAATCACGGTCTTCAGTATTACTAGAAAGCTACGCAGGTTCATTTGATCGGAGCTAAACTCTGAAGGACAGTGGATCTTGAGGGCCAGAATTGCACAGCACTGGCCTATTTATTCTAAAAGAAATTTGCTTATTATAATTTCACCTTGTGGATGTTTTTGTACAAAATTTGGTACACCGCCTCTTAAAAATGCCTTACACTAATATTCTCACAATCAAAAAGATCAGACATTTCTAATTGGAAATATTGGCCCCTGAAATGTGATTGGCTGTTGATAGCCATTTTGCTCATATGCAAGCAAATGCATTTATCATCTAAGTACAATTTATATTGTAGGATGTTAGCACTTACACCAGGGGTATCCAATCCTGCTTGTGGAGGGCCACCTCTTCAATCCTAATTAAACACACCTGAACCAGCTAATCAGGATCTTCAGGATCACTAGAAACTCACAGGCAGGTGTTGTTGGAGCTAAACTCTGCAGGACAGAGGCCCCTCCTGGAGTAGAACTGATCACTCCTGATCATGCTAAATATCAAAAACTGCTGTCTTAATTCTGACTTCCATCTTACTACTTCTGTCCATTCTCACTCAAATATTTCCCATTCTTCCAGCAGGATGTCTGAATCAGCAATGCCCGCTGTGACAAGGAGCAGCATGACCACACGGGTGACCCGAGGAGCGGCCGCACAGGCAGGTGCCCTAGCTAAAGTCACCCAGGTCTCCAGGGTCCAGAGGGCCAAAGCCCGCACTGAGCGTCGACACCTGGCACGCAATCGCATACAGCGCCAAAACCGTGTGCGTGAACAGGTCCAACGGCGCACAACCCACACCCGCAACTCCTTCCTGCACCAACCGTGCCAGCGCAACATCTGCCACTGAGGCATCAAAGTTTGCATTGAGGGCATTATTACACATAGACACCCCAAGTAACCCAAACCTACCAATGAATCCCCTTCCTTCTCAAATGTCCTCTAAAGTCCTCCTTTTGCTTTTACTCATTTTACATCCATAATGTTATTTAGTTTCATATTAATAAGGTCTGTCCCTGAGCACAAGCCAGTTTATCTTCATCCTCTTCTCACTCTTATCCGGCAGGCAGGCCACCACCAAGCACAGTTACTCAGTCTAAGATGATCCATATATTTGCTTAAATGCCATGCACCTCCTGTGTGTCCTTGTAACACCTAAATTAGTTTCCCAATCTGTAGTATAGCCGAAAAGGAGACACATGTAAACTCTGTATCTTTGCATATAGCATCCCTCTAAATGTATAACACTGAAACTTCAGGAACATCTTTGCATCATTTTAGTTTGTGGTGGAAAACAGAGCCAAACGTTGAACACATTAACCCTAAAGCCCAAGGTATACTTCATGTACCGAGTTACTCAGATTATACCGTGAGTGTGGAAAGACGTGTTTGGCGCATACTCACTATCTAGTGGACTTTTGTATTCAAGCGCTCAAATCATATGTGCCGTTGTACGTGTACCATCCAACGCCAGGGAAAGCGTACGGCTAAAGTATACTTTGGGCTTAAGATTTCCAGAAGAGAATTGTACCTAGTTATGTAATGTAGTAAAGTATAACAGCAATGAAAGAGTCATCTGAAAACATCAAGAATCAAAAAAGTATGTAGATAAAGGTGTGAGCAAGAATCAAACAGATAAAAGTAGCTGAGAGTTTACAGAGCAAGTCAAATATAGTGGGATATGTTTGCAAATAGGTAATTTCAAAGCAGTTGCTGCTTGATTTTCAACATTACGGTGCTAACTTTCAAAAATGATTCAACCCCCAAACTTAGGGTACACCTTTCATAGGTGTAGTCCTGCAAAGGCAGAATCCTTCCTAGAGAAGTTAGAAAATTGGTGGAGAATGTGGGCAATCAATTATATCCACACCTTGCATGGAAAGAAATACCCAAGTGTTTTTAAAAATAGATCATTTTACCCAATACGTTTGTGTGCTCTGAATTTGTGTTTGTATTGCCTTGCATTAGTTTAGCTTAGCAAAATGCTAACATCAAACTTTTGTGAAATCGATTCCCTTGAGGCAGTTTATTAAGTAAACAAGCTCACTCGATTTAGAAACAGAGCCTTTAGTTAAACTGAGGGAGGGCCCAATCATGGATAGGACTGATGTAATGCCAACAACACGTCACTTAGAAGATTCATTACTATTTTACACTGATCTTTTAGGGATATAGCCGTTTTGGCATTTCACTAAAATGTGATGTGAAGCCGAAGTGATCTAATAGGAGAAGATCACGGGAGTATCGGGGCAGTGTGCAATGTCTTTACAGGTCACGTGATCAACATATAGAGCTGAGGAGAGGAGCTATTATAGATATAATCGCTTATAGAAAGTGGAGGATAGTTATGATTATGACTGTGTATTTACTTTGCGGAGGATTATTAATGGGTGAATCTAACAAAACATGTCAAGAATCTTAAAATGACCTCAAATGAAAAGGTAAACATTATTCTTTGCTAACAAAAAATGCCCCATGTGCTTGTCCATTGATGTAGATGCTGATTTTGTAGCAAAGAAAACAAAGGCTCGAAAGTTCCTCTGTCCAGCTTGTGTGAGAAATCACTGTGACCACCGAGGCAGAGACCGAAATCTTACGACCGTTTCTCTGTTTCTCAAAGCATCCGTTTCAGACGATGTCACTATTCGCATTTCATCATACCTCTTATATTGATTAAATGATTGTGATTTATACATCTTCACTGCACTCTGACGTGTGTCTGTCAGAGGCTGTTGGGGTCAACGTCACTCACAATAACACGTACGTTGAATCCTAAAAATGTGCTCTTCCTCGATAGTCAGCAAATACCCTCGGCACATTTACAGGAGATGCGTCCGCCACATTGTGATCTATCTAATGTGTATTCAGTAATGAATAGACTAACAATGGTGCTGAAAGTATATAATTATATGACTGTTTGTACATTTTTTGAGAAGTTTGCACTGTCATACGTTTTATGGAGATTATGGTGTTTCTGTTTGCATTGGTGAATGAGATGCCATTCCAACATGCATGAGTTGGGCAGGAAAGCTACCGTAAGAGGTGAACAACTAGTTGCATTCAAATGTATATAATTGCAATCTTACAGTTCAGTGTTTTGCGTTCTTAAACATCACCTTCCTGTTTCCATTGGTATCGTTTAACCGTGTGTTTCTCCAGAGTACACTTCCTTCTGCTGGGGATTTTACGATAAGAACCAACATTTGCCATGTTGTCAATACCACTGTTCTTGCATTAAGAGGATTTGATTTGACATGCAATTTTCTTTATTTCTTCTGTCGTTTAATGTTTAATCATTTTAAGAAATCGTCTTGTAGTCGTTCCTATCACCTGCCAAAATCTGTAAAACTATTATCATAGTTAGCTAACAAAATAATGTAAGAATAATGTAAATCTAAGTATGCTTTTATTTCTTTGTTTTCCTTTGGACTGATTCTTTATCATATTGACTCTACAGAGAGAGCAGTACGAATGTCAGTGGTGCATCTAGGAAAATCCAATGCCGTGTAGCCTTACAAGGGTCCTTAACATCATCCACTTGAAGGTGTCTTCAATTCGCATTGTGTATTTGTATTAGATGAAGGCAATATTGCATAATGAACATGAAATCAGTGATCTCTGCCCTCTGAAGAGATCCACCGCTGTTGTTCACCGTCACAGCTGGGCACTGTATACTCTGTGTTATTTTTCTGTGTGTGTGTGTGTGTGTGTTCAATATGATTAATTTAATTTGTGGGACTATAGAATGCTGTCCGTTAGGAGGGGCTGGTGGAAGCGAGTATTGTTATTGTGATTTAAGGGAGGATTGACTGACAACATGAAATGAGAAAAAAAAAACGACAAAAATAAATATGCTTGTATTTTTCCTCATATTGTTATTTAGAAGAGATGTTCACCTTAGTAACAAAAGTACAAAAATAGAGTATTATACAGATTGGTGTCTATGATATCTATGGTGATTGTGCCTTTCACTATTCTGCATGGTTTTCATGATGTGCCGCCTGTTTCATCCATACGACATGGGCATCAGAGACCTATGCAAAATACTATGATGGGTTTCCAGCATCCATTCAGAAATGCAGGTACCAGACAATAACAATAAACACTCAGGATGCAACTGCAATCTGGACTGGTTATTTACCTGAGTGCTCCTGTCTGTAGATCTGTCTTCATCCACTTGACTTGAAAATATACATGTTAAAAATATAAATGTAACTGTAAAACCATAAAATAGCCTCTCTGAATACAAAAATCAATAAATGTGACCCTGGACCACAAAACCAGTCATAAGGGTACATTGTTTGAAATTGAGATTTATAGATCATCTGAACGCTGATAAATAATCTTTCCATTGATGTGTGGTTTGTTAGGATAGGACAATATTTAGCCCAGATACAACTATTTGACAATCTGAGGGTGCAAAAAATCGAAATATTGAGAAAATCTCCTTTAAAGTTGTCCAAATGAAGTCCTTAGCAATGCATGTCACTACTAATAATACATTTCTGATACATGTACGGTAGGAAATATATTCATGGAACATGATCTTAATATCCTTATGATTTCTGGCATAAAAGAAAAATGTATAATTGTGACCCATTGAATGTATTTTTGGCTATTGCCACAGATATACCCGTGAGACGCACGACTGGGGTTGGGCTCCAGGGTCACAAATATGTTAAACAATTTTGTGATGCTACGTACGCTGCTTATGTAAAAATAAGGGTTAGCTACAGTGTTACAATTACACCGACATTGTCCATTATTATGAGAAACCTCAGTGTGTTTGATGTACATTTAATCTCTCTCACACACACACACACACACACACACACACACACACACACACACACACACACACACACACACACACACACACACACACACACACACACACACACACACATACACTCTCTCTCTCTCTCTCTCTCTCACACACACACACACACACACACTCAGTCTCTCTCTCACACACACACACACACACACACACACACACACACTCACACACACACACACACACACACACACACACACACACACACACACACACACACACACAGTCTCTCTCACACACACACACACACATACACTCAGTCTCTCTCTCTCACACACATGCACTCTCTCTCTCACACACACACACACACACACACAGTCTCTCTCACACACACACACACACACACACACACACACACACACACACACACACACACACACACACACACACACAGTCTCTCTCTCACACACACATACACACACACACACACACACACACACACACACACACACACACACACACTCTCTCACACACACACATAGACACACACACATACACTCACAGTCTTTCTCTCTCTCTCACACACACACAGAGTTGGGAAGGTTACTTTTTAAATGTATTTCACTACAGATTACAAAATATATGCTTTCTAACGTGTAATGTATTTCGTTAGATTACACAAGTGTTGTTACTTAATCTAAATGCTTTAGAATACTTTGGATTACCAAGGCATGCAACACAAACATAGGACTTGGTTTTCCTCTGCATATTATTTTAAACAACATCAGTTTTACACAATATTTCTTGAAAAAAAAATGCAGACAATCTTAGAAAATAAGGAAAAAAATACTGATGCTCAAGAAATTGTACTTATTATGTTTATAGCTTCATGAAGAGAAGTGCTAAATGACAAAATATGATCATTAAGCGCCACTAAACAGAAAAAGGGTAATTGAGACTTTTTATCTCACAATTCTGACATTTGTTTTTCTTGTAATTGCGAGGTCTCAGAGTTGCATGATATACACTCACCAGTTATAAAGTCAGATAAACGCAATTACCTTAACAAATGACTTAGGGATAGTCTCCTACGCCAGGGGGTTTCAAACTTCATGATGCCACGGACCTTTACGAGGGACCCCCTTCCTAAAATCCATCTATTTTTATGTACGAATGTTAGGAATGTTATGTTAGATAGTTAGATAGAAAGTGTGACATTATAAATACACCATTTAATATTAAAGAAGAACATTTTCAATTAAAAATGATTTGTATAAGCTACTTTCACAATAAATGAAAGCAAGCAGCTTACATAAGAATACTGCCTTACAACCCCAGTGAGCCAGACGAACGGGACTATGGTGAGAAAAACCCTCTAAACATACAAAGCAAACATACACAATTCAGGAATGTATACGGCAGAGAAACATTTAGAAATAACACAGTTAGAATATTCATTTTTGCTTTGACTTTTTATTCTCTGAAATTTTCTAGGGACCCCTTAGAACCTTCTGGACCGGGACCCCAGTTTGACAACCCCTGTCCTACGCAGTTTACGTGGTATATACGGTGGAGCTCCCACGCATGCGTAGTGAACGGCATCGCTGCCTTAGATCTCGAGAGCGCAACGTAAACTGCGTAGGAGGCCATGGAGAGCTCTGGGATCTCCTCAGAAATATCTTCATTTGTGTTCTGGAGATGAACGAAGGTCTGACGGGTTTGGAAGAACAGGACAGCACTGCTAAATAAAACTAACACGCAATTAAACTTATCCCAGATACCTCTTATTTTGTTAAAATGTTGCATATTCTGCAATGAAACTGAGCATGATCTTATGCTTTTGCAGACGAACAGAGTCTGAGAATCACCAATTGCTGTTTAAATGAGTTGCCTGCTACAGTTTACGTTAATGTTTAAATTAAATAATGATTACAAATCAAAGTAATCACTTTGGTAATCTATAATTGCCTTAGCTAACACCCATTTACAATGTAACTGTAATTAAATTGTGTATTTTAAATATGTAATTAAAGTAACATGTTTACTCCCTAACCCTACACACACACACACACACACACACACACACACACACACACACACACACACACACACACACACACACACGCCTCTTCTCCAGAGGGTTGACTGATGAACCTGTTCTGCAGGATCCGCGTCGCTCCACTGTGACGCATGCGCAGTTTGATCATTTAAACACACGAAGGCTCATTCACCAGGAATAATATGTGACAGAGGAATTGAACCGCACATTTCACCTGTGAGTATGATGGAAAAGATGGATTTAAGACATTACTGCTGTTGTTTAATTGCTAATGTACTTAGTCGGTATGTAAGAAAACTTAATCTTTGAGGAATATGTCAAGACCCCTGTGTTGTGCTCGGTTTTGTTATTTGAACACCTGCGTCTTTAACATTGCGCTGGTGATGACCCTTCGGGTTTCCGCGTTAATCGGCTGATAACACGACACAGTCACGGATGTAAACACAGGTGGATGGACAGTAGTCGCGTCGCGTTGGGTGAGGCGGCGTTTAACGCGCATCTCTCTGGGAAGGGGGATGGATTCATCTCTTCTTCACGCGCGGCTCCTGCTTTATCTGGGATGATGGCGTGTTTTATTATAGCCTGGTCTTATAGTCGCTGTGTCTGAATATCGCTGCTGATATTAGCTAGACTTGCATCCACCAGGCCTTCATTGCTGAGCACAAGACACGGAGGCCTGTGATGTTATCAAGGGTTGTGATTTAACATCCGTTTGTGTTACATTGGGGATGCAGTGCAGGTGCAATGTCAATTTTGCACTAAAAGCAATTCCAATTATAGTTATAATAAAAGTAACAGGGTACAAAATGCATTTTAATAACCTTTTATTTTATTTTAATTAATATCGATTTATTTAAATGCATGAAAATATATATTTTTTCTTCACTTTAAATTAGCTCAGTTTTTTTTCTCAGTTTCATGGTCCTGTGGTGTGACATTTACACACAAAAAAGCAATGTAGTAATCTGTGAATATGGTCATATAAAATGCATACCTCATAGAAGCAAAATGCTGTGTAAAATAGTTTTAGGTGGAGAGTTGCGTGCCAGCTGCTCATAATTATTGACATAAACCTGTAGAGCTGCTCTAGCGAAGATGAGACATTCTTGCCATTATTTGGTTTACTTTAATAACAGCGTTAATGTTCATCAATCATGAAACATTCAATTCAGCTATAAAGCAGCTTTACAGAAAGCAGAAGCTTTTAGTAAATCACAAGGTGGCATTACTGATGTATTTGTTGTGGAATGAAACGTGAAAATATCTTGAGCTTGTGTTCACCGGAGACCTTATTTCAGACATTTAACCGAAGAACCATTCAAGTTAAAGTGCTAAATCAAACTACGGCTGGGTTTCACAGACAGGACTTAGATTAAAGGTGCTGTATGTAAGTTTTTCACTTAACTAAAGCATACAAATACTATAATATGTTTGCAAATAGGCTATGTAGGAAATAAGTTCTCTGAAAAGCAAAGACACAGACCGTTATTCTACTTTGAAATGTGCGTTCTGTGTCGTAATGTCTGGTTTTGTTTCGGACTCTGCGATACCGCACGCCGCTAGTTTATCCATTAGTATTTTGACACCCCTGTTTGCAGAGGTGGAAAGTAACGAATTACATTTACTTGCGTTACTGTAATTGAGTAGTTTTTCTGTGTACTTCTACTTTTTTAAGTAGTTTTAAAAAGCTGTAATTTTACTTTTACTTAAGTACATTTTGATTGAAGTATTGTACTTCGCTACATTTTAAACCACATCCGTTACTGAGTAAAAATAAATCATTAATGCAAAGGGAGGAAAACGCGATCCGGAAACGACTATATTGAATAGAGGGCGCGGGACGCGGAAGAGAACAAGCCGCAAATATCAGATGGAGACGAACAGGACAGACGTCATGACGCAGACCCAGCTGAAAGCTAAACGCCGTCGTGAGCCTCTGGCCAGGATGGAAATACTTTGGATATTGAAAAAAATAACGTGGTGTTGTCTTGGAGGATATCAAATGTGCACAAAATGTGGATGCAAATGAAGAAACACATAGCACATGTTCGGGCACACATCGCTCTGTGCAGATAAAGGTGTGTTTATAACTTAAGGCCGAATGATTTCTGTGACACAGAGGGAATCCCGGTATCCAGTCATGAACATTACCTTTACATTATAACGTAGGATTCACGTCATATACACAAACTGACGGATGAACGAATAACTCGAAAGAATAAATCAAATCGCGACATTGTCTGTAAATATTAAAGCACAAAACATTGCTATATGAATATATGATCTCTGTGAATGAGCTGCTCCGTCTACTACTTACAGGACTCTATTATTCTTAAACATTTTAATGAATTAATGATTAAATTAAGTTGTTAATCTAATTCATAATCATTTATTGAATTTAGTTTATTAGACAGGTTTTATTGAATTTTTAATAAACAAAACAATCAAATGGTTTTAAGTTTATGATAAAGCATTTGTTCAACCAAAAAAAAAAAATTATCTTCATTCATTTAACATAATTTTAACTAACCATAATTTAATAATAGGTACAGTTTATTTATTAAATAATTGTTTAATACCGTGATGTTTTCTGAGATGGTTGTCATATCGTGAAAATCTCATTCTATCACAACCCTACAGGGGAGAGTCCCCCCACTGTTAAAAAAGTAACTAAGTAACTTTTACTCTGAGTACATTTTAAATGAGCTACTTTTTACTTTTACATTTTTAGACCAGTAATTTTACTTGTACTTAAGTAAAATTTCATTGAAGTAACAGTACTTTTACTTGAGTAGAATATTTTGTTACTCTTTCCACCTCTGCCTGTTTGCCAGTTGGAGAAAACACAGCGATTGCTGCCATGAAAGCCAGCGAACAAACCTGGTCTGAGGTTGCAGATTCCACCCCACCTAAAAAGCCTCAGCATCCATCTGAAAATCTCTATTAACGATAGTGTGTAAGTCTCTTCGGCTGTCATTGTCAATTGCGCTCGCTCGTGTCCTCAATCTGGCAACCCACGTGAACGTCTGAGGAGGAGGAAACTACGCTCTCCAATATTTTAACTGCAGTACCTATTTAGACCACTAGCTGGCAATCCTACATATCGCACCTTTAAGGCAGGATTAGGCCTTAGTTCAATTAGGACATTTAAATAGCTTTTATAAACAATGGCACTGACATCTTCTAAAATATCAAGTTGCTTTAAGTTAAAAGAGCTCAAACGTGCATTTTAGTCTGGGATGAGCTTAAGCCTTGTCTGTGAAACCAGGGGTATATGTTAAAGAAATGATTGTGCTATGAATGTCCTGCATAATGAATGCAGAACTGCGCTGAATTCCTGTGATTTCAGATAAATCATGTACACTCCGACAGCCGATACGGGAGTGACAGTGGTTGAGAAGGATGCGGCTCTGACCAGTGCATATTCACCTGTGGACTACATGAGCATCACCAGCTTTCCTAGACTACCGGAAGATGATGCTTCAGCCGACAATGCCTTCAAACCACGTAAAGACGACGATAACTTCCTCAGTGAGCAGGATACAGGTGAATTCATTTTGATCATAGGACTGTTTGAGTGTCTGATTAGGCCCTGAGCGGTCACCCGTAACTGCTCGCTCCATATAGTGCCCTAAATTCTGTCCTGTCTCTCCATGTAGAGCCAGATCTGTTTCTGAACTCAGCCCGACTGCAGCGGCTGCCCTCTTCTGCCTCTGACTTGGCCAGGCATGACATCTCTCCACTGAGAGAGACCACCATAGACCCGCTGGCACAGGAGTGCGCATGCACACGTGATGGTCTGACCGTCATCATCACTGCCTGCCTGACCTTTGCCACCGGGGTCACCGTGGCCCTCATAATGCAGATCTACTTCGGAGACCCACAGGTGCTGTGAACCACACAGGAACAAAGAGCTTTTTCTGTAAAGGGCTCCCAATTCTGGAACATTAAAGGGAAAGTTCACCCAAAAATGAGAATTATCCCATGATTTACTCCCCCTCAAGCCATCCTAGGTGTGTATGATGTTCTTCTTTCAGACGAATACAATCAGAGTTATATTAAAATATTAAAAAGCCCTGGCTCTTCCCAGCTTTATAATGGCAGTGACTTAATGGTTAATGGACATAAAAGTGCATCTATCCATTATAAAAGTGCTCCACATGGCTCCGGGGGTTAATAAACCCCCTTCTGAAGCAAAGCGATGCATTCGTGTAAGAAAAATACACTTTATAGACTAAAATAGCTAGCTTCCATCGGTCAGTGGAGACCGATCAGGCCTTGACACATGCGTATTGACCAATTGGCAACCTCCCGCGGTCTCTCTTGAAGCCGATAGGGAAGTGACTTAACCTGCAGTTCATCGACTGGCCTCTAGGGCTCCAGAAGGAGCAGAATCTCATTGAGCTCATGTTAAAATGTCCAACTTTACAGCAGAATAAAACATGTTTACAGCCTGGGACAAATTCTGGTTTTGGTCTATACAGCTACTTTCAGCTCTATCCGCGAGAGGCGTCAAAGCTTGAGAAGCTCCTGTACATCGTGTCAGGGGTCACTCTTTTAGTGCAACTCGACTCGTGTACAGCTGACTGCCGGAAGCTAGCTATTTTAGTCTATTAAGTTTTAAATATGGATATTTTTCTTACACAAATGCGCTACTTCGCTTCAGAAGGCCTTTATTAATCCCCAGAGCCGTGTGGAGCAGTTATATGATGGATAGATGCACTTTTATGGGCTTCAAATTTTGGGCTCCCATTATAAAGCTGGGAAGAGCCAGGACATTTTTAATATAACTCTAATTGTATTCGTCTGAAAGAAGAATATCATACACACCTGGGATGGCTTGAGGGGGAGTAAATCATGGGATAATTTTAATTTTTCTTTAAATAAAAATGAAAAATAAACTTTTATAAAAGTATTCATGACATAAAGTCTTTAACAATGATGGTTAAGCACTGGTTTAAAACATACCAGAGGTGTATGCATATTTAAATGTTTGAATCATTTTTATCTGTGTGTTGACAGGGTTGGAAGTATCTCTAACTTATGTATTTAGTTAGGGTTTTGTAGGGTTGGTAGGTTTTTTTTAAGCACTTTAAACAAACGTAAGAGTTGGTGGTTTGTGGGATTAGTTTTAAGTGCTAATCAAAGCTAAGCAGGGTTAGTAGTTGGTGTGATTGGTGGTTATATTTAGTGCATTAACCAAAGATAAACAGAGTACTTGGTAGGATTCGTCGTTTCAGGTGAAAAAGACGTAATATTAAATGTATTCAATTCATTATGGTATATTTGTATTGTACTTCTCAAGTACATTTTTAATACATTTAATAGTATGTCTTTTCCAGCTGGGTACCCAAAGGTAAGCAGGGTTGGTAGTTATCAGTGAAGGATACCTCCATATCTCCAATGTGTAATACTTTGGCTGGTGGAGGAGGATAAATTCCAGCAATTGTTTGACTTCTCTCCTCAGGTGTATAGGCAAGCCGCGGTGGTGACGGATGTGGCCCGCTGCACGTCTCTCGGCTTCGACGTTCTGGGCAAACAAGGGTCCAGCGTTGATGCTGCCATCGCCACTTCCCTCTGTCTGGGCATCATCCATCCCCACACCTCGGGCATCGGCGGGTATGAGCACGAGCTCTGTGCTTAACAAGAGGCTCTAGTCTTTATTTTATTTTGTAAGGGAAACTTTAAAAGGATGGTTCACCCAAAAATGTAAACTTGTTAACAGAAGCTCAAACATGCTTGTATGGTTGAGCTGCCATTGACCATATCTGATGAGCTCAATGAATGTGTGTTGATCAATATTAAATCTGTTTATCATTTGTGACCCGATCTGGCGAAATGAGTCGGAAGTCGCAGCGTTCTATTTTAAGATATGGTGCAATAATGTGGAAAAACAATAAAAAAAAACTTCTGATTCCTCTTTTTTAAGCTAATTTCAAAGAAAAGACATTCAAAAATAATCTCCCAAAGTTTCGTAGTCCAGATAATCGAGTAAAGGTATTTAAATGACTATTAAAGTTTACCAAACTCGCTGGAAATTAACATTCTCAACTCCTCTCGTCACTTCTGAGCATTTCCCTATATTCCAGGTATCCCTTTTTAAGGAACACTCCAGCGTTTTTAGAAATAGGGCTTATTCAACATCTTTCCTACATTTAGATATGTGGGCAAATGCATTTTTTTCTCAGTGCATGCATTGTTTTAGTTTGGCAGGGTCGCCGCTAGCTTAGCTTAGCATAATGAATGGAATCCTATGTTACCAGCTAGCATGTCCCGAGTAAAAGTGATCAAAAAAAAACAACCCGCCCCCAATTACTTATTTTAGCCTGCGTATTCACAACGAGTCCAAATGCAGATTAAGACTAGGCGATTTCCTAGGCAGATATTGATTTGGGACTATTTTATGGGGAAGCACAGGCGAAGCACTGCTACTTGGGCGCAGAGATATCACACAACACATGCACAACATATATGTTGACGGTATGTTGACGGATTTCATGTGTTGTGTGATATCTCTGTGTCCAAGTAGCAGTGCTTCGCCTGTGCTTCCCCATAAAATCTTAATTTTATGCCATTTTAAAGTCTTAATCTGCATCGCAATTGCAATCAATTCCATCTATAATCTGCATTCACAATATTCGTTGTGAATACGCAGGTCGCAGGAAGTAATTAGGTGGGTTTGTTTTATTTTGTGGATCACTTTTACTCGGGACATGCTAGCTGGCAACCTAGGATTCCATTCATTATGCTAAGCTAAGCTAACGGCGACCCTGCCAAACTAAAACAATGCATGCACTGAGACAAAAATGCCTTTGCCCACATATCTAAATGTAGGAAAGATGTTGAATAAGCCCTATTTCTAAAAACGCTGGAGTGTTCCTTTAAACGTCAATATCTCTGCTCTCCAAATATGTTGTTAAACGGTATATAAAACCAACCAAAACGCTTAGAAATGTACAGAAATGGTGACATAAACGCTGACTGATTTTGTCAATGGGAAGCCCCGTTTCAACTGAATTTTTCCGCCCATCCTCGTGTCAGATAAGCAGCGCTCTGTGTAAACAAGCTAGATCTCCTCAGAAAGATGGTTCAATTCTGTGTATTATACCGTGTGTTGATCTGTTTATTAATTTGAGAAATGTCGCTTTCAAAATAAAGCAAGGTGACGGCGTGTATATGTGTGTCTGTGCGCGAGTTAACAGTCAAGGATGCGGATATACATACACATACACACACACACACACACACACACACACACACACACACACACAGTCTCCTAATGTTATATATACTCACATTACTTTGGTCAAATTAAGCTGTAAAATAAATAGTTTAACTCTTTAAATGCAAAGATATCAACAAAAAACGGGTTAAAAAACTTTTCTCATGTTTTTAAATGGAAAATGAAGGCAGACGACCATCATTCAAATGGGTGTATCTTTAAAAACATTCAAGGTATGGCTTTGAGTAGGGTATCATATTAAAGATTATGTTAATGGAGGTCTCTTCTTTCCATTGATACCAAGATTGAAATTTGAAATGTTGGTCACTGCGACTCATTTTCCTGGATCAGGTCACATATCTCTTCAATGGCAGAGCTTCTGATTTTGAAGTGATCTAACCCTTTAAATATTACAAGCTCAACAAAAGTAGAAACAGGGGTCCCACTATCATGGAAAAAAGAACACATCAGGGAATTGTTTTTTGTGCTGGATAAGTAACGGAAAGGGAATTAGGGAATTTCCTTTTTTGCTCTTCTGTAAAATATTCTAAATCTCTCTTTGTGAGTGTTCAATTGAATTTAATTCAAATATATTTGTATAGCGCTTTTCACAATACACATTGTTTCAAAGCAGCTTTACAGAAAGTGCATTTTATAAATATACATTGATCACATAAACGTCGCACACCTGTGTGTGATAGGTGCGTAGGAGAGCAGGACAAAAAAGTCCAATTATCAACCAATGCAAAAAGAAAAGTCTATCAACATGCAATTACAAATGATTTATTTTATCATTGCAACGTTTCGATCTTTCGATTTGCCTGAGGAAGATAAATGTACATTGAAAAATGTTAGAAAGAGAATGTTAAAGAAAAATGCTAGTGTCCCGAGATAACAACAGAAAAGCAGATGGGAAATAATTAGCATAGCCGCTGTTCAGAATATTAATGCTTTTGATCCGATTTAACTGTAGTATAAAAGGTAATTATAATGTGAATGCTTGGCTAAAGAGATGCGTCTTTAATCTAGTTTTAAACTGTGACAGCGAGTCTGAACCTCGAACAATATCAGGAAGACTATTCCAGAGTTTAGGAGCTAAATGTGAAAATGCCCTCCCTCCTTTAGTGGACTTAGATATCCTAGGAACGACCAGAAGCCTCGAGTTTAGTGATCTTAAAGAGCGCGATGGATTGTAGGGCGATAGAAGATCCGTTAAATACACTGGAGCTAAACCATTTAGGGCTTTATAGGTCAGTAGCAATACTTTGTAATTGATACAGAACTTAATAGGTAACCAGTGTAGAGATGATAAAATTGGTGTTATATGATCATATTTTCTTGACCTAGTAAGAACTCTAGCAGCTGCGAAGCAAAGTAAAGTAAAGCTTGCTCAGAAATCAACATGAAACCGTTTATGATGTCTCCTTAAGTATAAGTGTCTAAACACTATTTTAAAAGTCAAGCCAGAAATCTCTGTTAATGGGAGTCACAAATACCTGGAAAGGTCATGGAAATTCACTGGTCAAAAATTCCAGGAAGCCAGAGGAGTAGGCATGTGTGCAGGGATGGAGAAATCGATTTTGTGGGTGATTCGTCAACAACAGTAAGTGAGTCTGTCTCGCTTTCTTCTCAGTGGTGGCGTGATGCTCGTCCATGACATCCGAAAGAATGAGAGCCGGATCATTGACTTCCGGGAGACGGCCCCCTTTGGTATTCACGAGGACATGATGTTAAATGTTAATCAAAGGGTAAAGCTTTATTTGGATCTGCTTTCATCTTGGCTTACTGTGCGTCATATGATGCTGTTACACATCCAAAGCTAATGAATAAGTGCAAGTGTTTTGTCAAACACAGTGTCTGCCCTGTGCTCGTTGCACGGTCACTGATGTGTCTCTCTCTGTCTGTTAGTCGGGTCTGTCAGTGGCTGTTCCAGGCATGATCAGTGGACTACATCAGGCCCATCAGCTGTATGGAAGGTACAACGCTCTCACACATCATGTCGAGTTTTACATGAAGTCTGGTCCACACCACAGCTTATTTAGTCCACTTAGTCTGGCACATGTAAAGCGACCAATCACAGGTTACTTTCTCTCAAATAATAATGTGCCCTAACCAGGTGCCTCATATCCAGGTTCCAGTGATTAGTGTTTTTTTCTCTGTGCACTGATAAAAATCCCAGCCAATCAGAACACTGACAGCCAAAGAACGTAAATGGATGCATTTCTCCAGATGGCTTCTTTTTAAAGTGGTCATTTGCAAATTCATGATTTGAGTCTTTGGATTCTGCTAGAATACATTTACATGATTTCAGTTTTAAAGGAAAAAAAAACAACACATTTTTCTTATACTGTATGTTGCTGCAGCAGCTCTATTCACCTTCCACCTGAAATGTTTTGTTTAGTTCCTGTCTCTTTAAAGCCGCCCATCCAAAAAGCCTACTATGATAGGTCAGACACCCCAGTCTGTTGTGATTGGTCTACTCTTCTCTGATTGGTCAGATGGTCCAGTCTGTTGTGATTGGTCTACTCTGCTCTGATTGGTCAGATGGCCCAGTCTGTTGGGATTGGTCTACTCTGCTCTGATTGGTCAGATGGTCCAGTCTGTTGTGATTGGTCTACTCTGCTCTGATTGGTCAGATGACCCAGTCTGTTGGGATTGGTCTACTCTGCTCTGATTGGTCAGATGGTCCAGTCTGTTGTGATTGGTCTACTCTGCTCTGATTGGTCAGATGACCCAGTCTGTTGGGATTGGTCTACTCTGCTCTGATTGGTCAGATGGTCCAGTCTGTTGTGATTGGTCTACTCTGCTCTGATTGGTCAGATGGTCCAGTCTGTTGTGATTGGTCTACTCTGCTCTGATTGGTCAGATGACCCAGTCTGTTGGGATTGGTATACTCTGCTCTGATTGGTCAGATGGTCCAGTCTGTTGGGATTGGTCTACTCTGCTCTGATTGGTCGGATTACCTGGTCTGTTGTGATTGGTCTACTCTTCTCTGATTGGTCAGATGGTCCAGTCTGTTGGGATTGGTCGACTCTGCTCTGATTGGTCAGATGACCCAGTCTGTTGTGATTGGTCTACTCTGCTCTGATTGGTCAGATGGTCCAGTCTGTTGGGATTGGTCTACTCTGCTCTGATTGGTCAGATGGCCCAGTCTGTTGTGATTGGTCTACTCTGCTCTGATTGGTCAGGAGGCCCAGTCTGTTGTGATTGGTCTACTCTGCTCTGATTGGTCAGATGACCCAGTCTGTTGTGATTGGTCTACTCTGCTCTGATTGGTCAGATGGCCCAGTCTGTTGTGATTTATGGTCTCTGCTCTGATTGGTCAGATGACCCAGTCTGTTGTGATTGGTCTACTCTGCTCTGATTGGTCAGATGACCCAGTCTGTTGTGATTGGTCTGCTCTGCTCTGATTGGTCAGATGACCCAGTCTGTTGTGATTGGTCTGCTCTGCTCTGATTGGTCAGATGACCCAGTCTGTTGTGATTGGTCTACTCTGCTCTGATTGGTCAGGCGGCCCAGTCTGTTGTGATTAGTCTACTCTGCTCTGATTGGTCAGATGACCCAGTCTGTTGTGATTGGTCTACTCTGCTCTGATTGGTCAGACGGCCCAGTCTGTTGTGATTGGTCAGATGGCCCAGTCTGTTGTGATTGGTCTACTCTGCTCTGATTGGTCAGACGGCCCAGTCTGTTGTGATTGGTCTACTCTGCTCTGATTGGTCAGATGACCCAGTCTGTTGGGATTGGTCTACTCTGCTCTGATTGGTCAGACGGCCCAGTCTGTTGGGATTGGTCTACTCTGCTCTGATTGGTCAGACGGCCCAGTCTGTTGGGATTGGTCTACTCTGCTCTGATTGGTCAGACGGCCCAGTCTGTTGTGATTGGTCAGACGGCCCAGTCTGTTGTGATTGGTCTACTCTGCTCTAATTGGTCAGATGACCTGGTCTGTTGTGATTGGTCTACTCTGCTCTGATTGGTCAGATGGCCCAGTCTGTTGTGATTGGTCTACTCTGCTCTGATTGGTCGGATTACCTGGTCTGTTGTGATTGGTCTACTCTGCTCTGATTGGTCAGATGACCTGGTCTGTTGTGATTGGTCTACTCTGCTCTGATTGGTCAAATGACCTGGTCTGTTGTGATTGGTCACTTTTTTCACTGAAGTCACTAATTTTACATTTCATTTAAACACACACACACACACACACACACACACACACACACACATTTGTTTTTGTAAATTGTGGGGACATTCCAAACACTGCACCTGCCATGGACATTTGGTCCCCACAATGGACACACACACACACACACACACACACACACACTCACACACACAAACACAGTTTAGTCTAGGGCTGCATTTGGCTACATGGCAACACAAAAGGAAAATACACTCACCTAAAGGATTATTAGGAACACCATACTAATACAGTGTTTGACCCCCTTTCACCTTAATTCTTCGTGGCATTGATTCAACAAGGTGCTGAAAGAATTTTTTAGGATAGCATCTTGCAGTTGATGGAGATTTGTGGGATGCACATCCAGGGCACGAAGCTCCCGTTCCACCACATCCCAAAGATGCTCTATTGGGTTGAGATCTGGTGACTGTGGGGGCCGTTATAGTACAGTGAACTCTGGAAGTAGCCATCAGAGGATGAGTACATGGTGGTCATAAATGGATGGACATGGTCAGAAACAATGCTCAGGTAGGCCGTGGCATTTAAACGATGCCCAATTGGCACTAAGGGGCCAAAAGTGTGCCAAGAAAACATCCCCCACACCATTACACCACCGCCACCAGCCTGCACAGTGAAAACATCCCCCACGCCATTACACCACCACCACCAGCCTGCACAGTGAAAACATCCCCCACACCATTACACCACCACCACCAGCCTGCACAGTGAAAACATCCCCCACACCATTACACCACCACCACCACCAGCCTGCACAGTGAAAACATCCCCACACCATTACACCACCACCACCAGCCTGCACAGTGAAAACATCCCCACACCATTACACCACCACCACCAGCCTGCACAGTGAAAACATCCCCACACCATTACACCACCACCACCAGCCTGCACAGTGAAAACATCCCCTCACCATTACACCACCACCACCAGCCTGCACAGTGAAAACATCCCCACACCATTACACCACCACCACCACCAGCCTGCACAGTGAAAACATCCCCCACACCATTACACCACCACCACCACCAGCCTGCACAGTGGCATCCCCCCACCATTACACCACCACCACCACCAGCCTGCACGGTGAAAACATCCCCACACCATTACACCACCACCACCACCAGCCTGCACAGTGAAAACATCCCCACACCATTACACCACCACCACCAGCCTGCACAGTGAAAACATCCCCCACACCATTACACCACCACCACCAGCCTGCCAGCCTGCACAGTGAAAACATCCCCACACCATTACACCACCACCACCACCAGCCTGCACACACCATTACACCACCACCACCACCAGCCTGCACAGTGAAAACATCCCCACACCATTACACCACCACCACCACCAGCCTGCACAGTGAAAACATCCCCCACACCATTACACCACCACCACCACCAGCCTGCACAGTGAAAACATCCCCCACACCATTACACCACCACCACCACCAGCCTGCACAGTGAAAACATCCCCCACACCATTACACCACCACCACCAGCCTGCACAGTGGTAACAAGGCATGATGGATCCATGTTCTCATTCTGTTTACGCCAAATTCTGACTCTACCATCTGAATGTGTCAACAGAAATCGAGACTCATCAGACCAGGCAACATTTTTACAGTCTTCAACTGTCCAATTTTGGTGAGCTCGTGCAAATTGTAGCCTCTTTTTCCTATTTGTAGAGGAGTGGTACCCGGTGGGGTCTTCTGCTGTTGTAGCCCATCCGCCTCAAGGTTGTGCGTGTTGTGGCTTCACCAATGCTTTGCTGCATACCTTGGTTGTAACGAGTGGTTATTTCAGTCAAAGTTGCTCTTCTATCAGCTTGAATCAGTCGGCCCATTCTCCTCTGACCTCTAGCATCAACAAGGCATTTTCTCCCACAGGACTGCCGCATACTGGATGTTTTTCCCTTTTCACACCATTCTTTGTAAACCCTAGAAATGGTTGTGTGTGAAAATCCCAGTAACTGAGCAGATTGTGAAATACTCAGACCGGCCCGTCTGGCACCAACAACCATGCCACGCTCAAAATTGCTTAAATCCCCTTTCTTTCCCATTCTGACATTCAGTTTGGAGTTCAGGAGATTGTCTTGACCAGGACCACACCCCTAAATGCACTGAAGCAACTGCCATGTGATTGGTTGATTAGATAATTGCATTAATGAGAAATTGAAGAGGTGTTCCTAATAATCCTTTAGGTGAGTGTATGTCTGTAAAAAGCATGAGAGCGTTTTCTGCGCTGAACACAGCAATAAGTTAAACAAGACTCACTTGAAGTTGCGCACAGACAAATAGACCCCTTAGTGAGTAAGAGAGAGTAATTTTTTTATATTTGTACCAATTCTCACTTGATCTATTGATGGCTAAAGGAAGTTACAGCTTCACATTGTAGCTTTTCCCCTCTCGTCTAGAATGTCGTGGAAAGACGTCATCACTATGGCTGCAGACGTGGCGAGGAATGGATTCAACGTTACGCATGAGCTGGGTGAGCATGCAACACACGTGTCAAACACATGCCTGAAGTCTACAGGAAGTGTCTATATGCACTGAAGTAGGGTTGTCATAGTACAAAAATTACATTTGTAGGTACTAATACCAGTTACATTTTGTGGTTCTCTGTGCCAATTTTGGTACCAGAGCGAAAACTCTAGAAATAAGTACTTAAAAAAAATGTTGTCCTGTTTTGTCTCATCCATTGGTTATCACTGTCAATCATCACAGTTTCCGACTTATTCTAGCACCTCTGATTGGCCATTGCGTTCACACGCTCAACCGATATGATTGTGATTGGCTTACAGTGTAAAAACACACTGTAAATAGAAACCTTTGAGGCTCAGAAAGCACTCAAACAAACACGAACGAGAGCGTTTGAAAGCAGCGTCTATCAGCGAGTATACCGAATATACCTGCACGACCGGTACTGCAGAAATGCTGGTACCTTCAACCGTTTTGGTTAGTTTGTTTGGTAGTAGCGGTAAATCTGACAACTCTAGTATGCAGGTCTGAAAGAGTAAGTGGCTTGTAGATGTCTGCCAACAATAAATTCACTTTCAGAGGAGTGTGTTTTAAGAAAAGTAAATGTGTCCATTTTGTTTTTATGTTGACTTTAAAGCAGTTTGGTGTAACTTCATCTTTCCACAGCTGATGCGTTGTCAAAAGTGAAGGAGCAGAATGTGTCGGATACATTCAGAGGTCTATTCCTGCCTAACAATCAGGCTCCGCTCGCGGGACTTTTCGCTAAACGTCTGGATTTAGCTGCCATATTGGACAGGATTGCAGCCAATGGAATCTCAGAGTTCTACAATGGGAATCTGACTCAGGAAATGACATCAGTGGTAGGTCTCTAGTGTTATTATAGTATTATTTATTAATATTTTTCATTTTGAATTAAAATTACGTTCAAACGCTGCCATTTTGCAGACATTTTCTTTGTGCTACCAATAGCTAATAGCTTATCAACAGAACATATTATAATAGTAACAGTACAATGTGTTTTTGTGACCAGGTTCAAGCTAAAGGAGGCGTGCTGACAGAGGAGGATTTCAAAAACTACTCCACGATCATACAGAATCCACTGCAAACTCTTTACCAGGGTAAATACCCATCAGTTTATACCAAGCTGCTCTAAAATACCCTATAGGCATTTCAAATGTTTGTCTGTTGCAGTTTATTACTTGAGTTTAGCTATAGTCGTCTGTTGATCTTTACTGTTTGGAGTTTCTGCTTTAGCCTGTATCAATTTCATAAGTTCAGAACAATTATTGTTGTTACTTGACTTCTCAGAACTGGGTGGACAAGAAATGCAAGTGAAAGTTCAGCAGTATTTTATATAGTACACAACCGTCATTCTTAGGCAAAGATATCTGTATGGACATTGGCTTAAGGTAGTCCATGGGAAAAATACTACCTGATATTACATGTACCAAAAGCACAGAGGTATGCATAAATAATAGTCCAGCTCATTATGGCAGTGTAATGGTGTCGTTAAAGGCCAGAAAGGGCTAGTGTATTGTTTTCTGTGGTTTGCAATAGAAAAAAAACAGACATTTTTTTTCAAAATGTAAAGTCAACCAAAACATTTACTTCTGTACAGTAACTGAGTGTTTCTGCTTTGATCCTCTACACCTCTGCTATTCAGACACATGAATTATGATAAAGGTTTGGGCTTGTGTTTATGTACGCATTGTGTTTAATGGGCTTTTGTTAAAGTCCAATTACTTTTTTTTTCCCTTTGACTTTATAACGCACAATTGCAAGATATAAAGTCAGAAAAGTGAGATCCACTATATTACCAAAAGTTTTGGGACACCAGCCTTTACATGCACATGAACTTTAATGGCATCCCATTCTTAATCCGTAGGGTTTAATATGGAGTTGGCCCACCCTTTGCAGCTATAACAGCTTCAACTCTTCTGGGAAAGACTGTGTTTATGGGAATTTCCTTTCTAAAAGTGCATTTGTGAGGTCAAGCACTGATGTTGGACGAAAGGTGTTCTATCGGGATGAGGTCAGGACTCTGTGCAGGCCAGTCCAGTTCCTCCACACTTAACTCACTCATCCATGTCTTTATGGACCGATGCTTTGTGCACTGGAGCGCAGTCATGTTGGGACAGGAAGGGGCCGTCCTCAAACTGTTCCCACAAAGTTGGGAGCATGGAATTGTCCAAAATGTCTTGGTATGCTGAAGCATTAAGAGTTCCTTTCACTGGAACTAAGGGGACAAGCCCAACCCCTGAAAAACAACCCCACCCCATAATCCCCCCTCCCTCATCCACTTCGGCCTTTTCTCAAGGCAGCAGAAGCATGGTAGTGGGCTTGTGTTTAGGTATGCACTTCATTCCACCAGGTGTTGTTTGTTTTCTTCTTATGTATTTAAATCCATATTGAACAAAACATCAATTGAAATTTAAAAGACAAATTCAAAAATTCAAATTCAAAACAAAATACTTCAAACAAACTTATGAAGTGGTCAAATATCACCTCTGACCCGCTCCATATCTCCCGCCGTATTGCATTTAATCCATTCCCACACCCATTATGACCACTTAATGGTCATTTATCTTTTTCTTTATCTAAATTAAACCAAAACATAAACAACAAATATTATAATATTGAAACAAAAATATAAAACATAAAATCAAAAAACAAATCAATATTCATTATACAGTTCATAGTGGTACAATTACTGTTACCAATTACTAGGATATTGACTGTTTATTAGTTCTTATAAAGCACATATTAATGCCTTATTCTGCATCCTACCCAATACTTACCTTACTGACTATTAATAAGCAGTTATTACGAGTTTATAGAAGCAATGGTCATATTTAATAGTTAGTTACTAGTGAGAATTGGACTTTAAACTAAAGTGTGACCAATGTTAAGTTACACAATTAGTGTTCAATAATTAATCAAGAAGCCTATCATGAACAATTAATACAATTGAGGTCACAGATTGGTCTGTATGTCACATATTATCCAAAAAATCCATCACAACACAACCAAGAATCCCAAACATATGCACCCATTATACTCACAACTATAGGCATTCCCAGATCTGCATAAACACACTTTACATCTACAACTTTAGCATCAATTTTAATTACATGCGTAACAAATTTGATTGCCACATTGGAAAAAAATCCACGTTCGTACCAAATGGCACAAAAGTTTGTGAAGCTATTAGATACAGAGATTCTAGAGTTGATGAGTTGATTATTGCCTCATGAAATCGTCATTAGTTAGATTTAAAGCAGACTACCTCTGCATGGGTTAAGGTTATACTTTTCCTGTTGCCTGTCTCTTCTTCAAGCCATTGAAGGCTCAGGTTCTGCAGTAAGATCAAGACCTGTCTCGACACTCAGCTGTACTTTAATTGAAGGGTTGACAGTGCTTTGCCTTGCATTCCTCTGACAGGCCACCGGGTGTTTGTTCCTCCTCCGCCCCACGCGGGAGCCGCCCTCCTCTCCGCTCTGAACATCCTGGAGGGATTTAACATCACTAGCCAGGTGTCCAGGAGCCAGATTTACCACTGGATAGCTGAGGTACTACAGCGCTGTAACCAGCACACATTGTGTTTGATTTATTGCTTTTAATAGTGATGTATTTGTACTTAGTAGTCAGATTATTGTCTGCTTGTTATTTGCATGATGTGTTTAGTGTTAACTGAAGAGTTTCTTGTTTTATTAGACACAGGCTCTTAAATCTTAAATAGCTTTTACAATGTGCTTCACTCTGCACATTATGAGTAGCTCTTGCCTAGGTGAGCAGGTTTTGATTGATTTGTGTGAAAACTAAAACTAAATATTTGAGTTGATTAATGATGTTTTGGGAGGGTTTTATTAAAACGTAACAAGACATTCCAGCGCTTAATCAAGTCACCATTTATTCAACGGTTATGACAATAGAGATTGTTTGAAAGCTGCTTCACAGTGATAAACAAGAGATAATTGTTCAGTGATGCAAACACAGTCCAATTCTGCTGTAAAGCAGCTCTAAAATAAAACTGTCATTGTTCAGCTGAAGTCATTCCAGTGTTGGATCCATTCATCATCCAGCTCCGTTTAGTTCTCATCCAATTACTTTTTTTTCCCCTCAGAATTGTGAGTTTATATCTCGCAGTTCTGACTTTATAACACACAATTGCAAGATATAAAGTCAGAATAGTGAGACACTATATTGCAAAAAGTTTTGGGAAGCCTGCCTTTACATGCACATGAACTTTAATGGATGAGGAAGGCCTGGCTCGCAGTCTCTCTAATTCATCCCAAAGGTGTTCTATCAGGATGAGGTCAGGACTCTGTGCAGGCCAGTCAAGTTCCTCCACACCAAACTCGCTCATCCATGTCTTTATGGAGCGACGCTTTGTGCACTGGAGCGCAGTCATGTTGGGACAGGAAGGGGCCGTCCCCGAAATTTTCCCACAAAGTTGGGAGCATGAGATTGTCAAAAATGTATTGGTATGCTGAAGCATTAAGAGTTCCTTTCACTGGAACTAAGAGGCCAAGCCCAACCACTGAAAAACAACCCCACCCCATAATCCCCCCTACACCAAACTATACACTTGGCACAATGCAGTCAGGCAAGTCCCGTTCTCCTGGCAACCGCCAAACCCAGGCTCATCCAAGCGTGATTGGTCACTCCAGAGAACACGTCTCACTGCTCTAGAGTCCAGTGGCGGCGTGCTTTACCCCACTGCATCCCACGCTTTGCATTGCTCTTGGTGATGTAAGGCTTGGATGAGCTGCCGGCCATGAAAACCCATTCCATGAAGCTCTCTCCACACTGATCTTGAGCTCATCTGAAGGCCACAGGAGTTTGGAGGTCTGGAGCTGTTGACTCTGCAGAAAGTTGACTTCTGCGCACTGTGACCCTCAGCATGTGCTGACCCCGCTCTGATTTTATGGGGCCTACCACTTCATTGCTGAGTTGCTGTTGTTCCCAACTGCTTCCACTTTGTTATAATCCCACTAACATTTGAGCATGGAATATTTAGTAGTGAGGAAATTTCAGGAATGGACACAGGTGGCAACCTATCACAGTACCCCGCTTGAGTTCACTGAGCTCCTGAGAGCGACCCATTCTTTCACAAATGTGTGTAGAAGCGTCTGCATGCCTAGTGCTTGATTTATACACCTGTGGCCATGAAGGGATTGAACACCTGAAGTCAGTGATTTGGAGGGATGTCCCATACCATTTGCAATAAAGTGTATAAACAAACAACTAATAAAAAAAAAAACAACAAAAAAAACAGAAAATACAAAAATAAGATCTAATTAAAAATATTAATAAAGATGTATAATGAGAAAAAGGTCAGTCTTTTCTCCCTCAGAATAGGACTTTATAACTTGCAGTTACAAGATAAAATGTCGCAATTCTCTTTTAAAATGTTTTATTCTGTGGCGGCTTCCGTCGGCAGCAGTACAGGTCTTAAACCCCACCCTGTCCATGTAATCAACTGGGGCACGAGCCTAACTAAACAATCAAATTACACCTTCAAATAATTTATTTCCAAAGATGTCTTCTGCCATTTTAGGTAGATCTCATCATGCAGACATATGTTCAAGTTTAAGTTTGGTTTTAGTTATTTATTTCTGGATGCTAAAAACAGGATGTTACACCCTGTGCAGACTCTGCTCCGAGCGACGTAATCGACACCAACCAATACTGGGATATTTTAGCTTCATTTATCTACAGCGGAAGGAAGTGGAGATGCGTCGTCCATCTTTTCTACAGTCTGTGGTGAATCACAAAATCACCAGTCAGAGTTCACCAAACCTGAACTTCAGTACTCAGCAAAGTTCTCACGAGCTTCTCCTGTGTTCTCATGCATGTGGATGGAAGTCTCTGGAATGAAACGTGTCATGTGATCACCTCGTCAGACATGTAAAACCAGCTCGTTAGAATGCACAACTGTGTTATTTTTGTATCACTGACATTTAGTAATATTTAGTATAAACCATTACAGTCCCTGACAAATGTTGTGTCACTTATCTATTTTGTAGAATCACCTGCTATTAACCTGACTTTTAATTCATCAATTGGTGTTAGAAATAGCTCATATGAAAAGCTAAAACCCTCCCAAATGACGTTTAATGCACTGAAATAAATTAGTTTCACTGAAAAAAGATTTATCATTTAATCAAGACAGAAAGGTCAAATTTTGGCAAGACAAAAGTTTTGTCGCCTATACAGAAATAAAAAAAAATGTACTTCAAATACAAAAATTTGTCAGCAAATTAAGTAGTGGTGCTGTGAGATCCACATTTAATATCTTGTATGACTTCCATGAGCTTGAAGGACTGCATCCATGCGGTTTGGCAAGGACTACAATTTATCGATGAAGTCATCAGGAATAGCAAAGAAAGCAGTCTTGCATGCCTCCCAGAGTTCATCAATATTCTTTGGTTTCGTCTTCCATGCTTCCTCTTTCATCCCACCCCACATATGCTCAATGATGTTCATGTCTGGTGACTGGGCTGGCCAATCCTGGAGCATCTTGATCTTCTTCGCCTTGAGGAACTTTGATGTGGAGATGGAAGAATGCGATGGAGCACCATCCTGCTGCAGAATTTGGCCTCTTTTATGGTTGGGAATATAAGAGGTAGCTAAGATGTCTTGGTATTTTAGACTATTGAAGTTGCCTTCCACCCTGCAGATCTCTACACCCCATACTGGGTGTAACCCCAGACCATGATTTTCCGCCACCAAACTTCACTGTTTTCTGGGTGAATCTCAGATCCATGCGGGCTCCAGTAGGTCTCCTGCAATATTTGCGGCGACTGTGGTGTAATTCAACAGAAGATTCATCTGAAAAATCCACCCAATGCCACTTTTCCAGCGTCCATCCTTTTAGCAGGCTGTTGGCTTTGGTTTTTCAATTGTCTTTTGTTTAGTGCTGGCTTCTGGGCACTGATTCGACCATGGAGGCCATTTCGAGACAGAATCCGACAAACTGTTCTGGTTGACACAGGGACTTCAGGTGACCAGGTCTCGTGGAGCTCTGCTGCAGTGGAAAATGGGCTGGCCTTGGATTTTCGAGCCAACAAACGGTCCACTCGAGCAGTTGTCTTGCAGGGTCTGCCTGACCTGGGTTTGTCATAAACGTCTCCAGTCTCTTCAAATCTTTTTTTATCCTCTGTACTTGACGCTGAGACACTTTGAAGGTGTCTGCCACATCAGCAGTGGATCTGGTCTTAAGCCTCTTGATAATCAAAACTTTAGTCTCAGGGTGAATCTTAGGCATGTTTGCAGAGGTCTAGTTGCAGTTGATGTGAAGGTCTAGTGCACTGGGGTTCTTTTTATACACACCTGAGATCTAATTGATCCATTATTAGTCACAGGTGAAGCTCAGATGACAAGGCGACAATACTTATGGCTTTGCAAAAATTCACTCAATGGGCTTTACCAAGCTGTGAATATTAGAATATTTTTGACAGTTTCATTTTGCACTGAAACATTATCACAAAAGCTGTTGGGATTAAATGAGCCATTTCTTGTAAAAAAAATCTTGATAAGAAATATATTTATATATATTTTTATTATTTGTTTGTTTTTAAATGTCCATATAGTTCATTTTAGTTTTAGTAATCGTTATTTTAGTACATCAAGTTTAAATGAAAACTAGCTAAAATAAAGTATATTAAAAGTTTATTATTTTGTTTATTCACTAATTTTGTTTATGGCTTTAGTAATAACCCTGGTGCACAACGGCGCACAGGCTCATGTAATATTGTGTAAATATTAATGTCTGTTTAATTTGCTCACTTGCAGTCTCTGAAGATTGCTTTGTCTCAAGCCAGTGGACTGGGAGACTCCATGTTTGATTCCTCAGTTTCTGAGTTGGTGGCGCAGATGCTTAGGTGACTACTGAGTCAAGGTTGTCTTCTCTAATACTGTGTTTTTCGAGGCAGTTTATTTAGAGTATTTCCTTTTTTTTCCTTTCAATGGTTCGCTGGCTTTGACAGTAAAACCCAGGCTGCTGTTTTCCGCCAAATGATCAACGATTCGCTCGCATCTGCCGCTGAAAACTACGTCCCATCATACGAGCTGCAGGAGGGCGCGGTTGCCAGCCAGCTCATGATCATGGGCACTGATGACTTGATCGTGTCTGTTATGAGGTGGGTTACGCTCCAGGGGCCTGTACCATGATGATAGTTTAACAAACTCCGGGTTACAGGACTAGTTTCGAGTTGACAAATCCAAACCCATTTATTCAGGCTTTGTTGATCATCAGCTTTCTCTGTCAACTCAGGCTTTGTTCCTGAGTTTAGGAGTTTAGCTGTGACATCAGTAGTGAACAGCCAATCACACACTGTGGATCAGTGGAACTGAGATTCATTTCTCTCTTAGAATATTACATGATTGAAAAATATTAAGAATTTAAACACATTTACTCAGCAAGAAGAAAAGAGCGGCCAATAAAAGAGGACAACTTAAAGAAAAATCTTAGACGTCAATTCAAGTAAAAGTTATGAAGTTAGTTTAGTTGATATATAGAGAGAATTGAACATTTAAGCTCACATGTAGTCATTTTTTGTATCTTTATTTATTAATATTAAAGCTTATTTGAATGACCTTTATATAGGCCATTTATATAAATTTTATCTAATTGCCTATTAATGATTGATTAATTGTGTAATTGATTAAGGGTATAATAATTACATAAATTATATATTAATCATTCAAAATTATTATTATTATAAATAAGCATTGTTAAAAGCCAGACGCTTTAGTCTTTAAAATCCATTTGCTTTGTCGCATCAGAGATGAGTCACTTTGCTCACAGCTGATCGGTCCAATTTCAGTTTGAGATCTCTTATCCAGAACATAACCTGCCCTGGAGCAGGCTAGCCATGGAGCATAAGTTACTATGGAGATGAACACTGCTAAAAGCCAAACCACTTTAATGGTACCTAAAACCCAGGATTGGCACAAACTAAGCTTAAACATATCTGGCTAGCCAGCTAAACCGGCTTCATGGTATAGGCCCCAGGGCTGTAAGAGAGTGGTTGTGTCTACATGTAATGCCCTATACCAGGGGTGTCCAGTCCTGCTCCTGGAGAGTTCAGCTTCAACCCCAATTAAACACACAGCTAATCAAGCTCTTCAGGATCACTAGAAACCTCAAGGCAAGTGTGTTGAAGATGCAGGAGGTTGGCTCTCCAGGAAGCAGGACTGGACATCCTTGACTTAGGCTAAACAAACTGCTTACTCTTTTCTTAGCTCATTAAACCGGCCGTTTGGAAGTCGTATTGTGACGCCCTCTGGGATCCTCCTCAACAGTCAGATCCTGGACTTCTCCTGGCCCAATAAAACCCACGGATCAGCCGCATTCAATCAGGTATGCGAAAACAGGCACACACTTGACCAAAACTTGCAATTCAACTTTTAAATGATTTTTATTTTCTGCATCCATTGATTTTTTTCGTAATAAAAATGTCATCCTGTTGTGCCATTTGGTAACAAAAGGTTCTGTGAATGATTTTGCTAACTTTTGCCAAAGGACGTGCCCTTTCTCCTAAACGGCTCCCTAGAAAGTTACGTCAACAAACCTCATTATGCCATCTGATTCTGATTCTGATTGGATGAAATGTTTTAGAGCGTATTATTTTCAGGGTGATTTATCAAGACATATGTTTGAACACTGTAAAAAATCTATATTTTATGGTATAAAATGGTCAGTAAAAAACAGGAAAAATGTATGGTTGCCAGTTTTACTGCAAAAAATATGGTAACAACATTTGAAGTTTTACCCAATTAACTTACATTTAGAATTTAAGTAATTTTAATATGCCAAATTACTAAAATCACTTTTTTACTTTTATAATAAACTGACCTTAAAAACCGAGAAACCCACATGATGAATCAAAGATCATCGCAAGTAGCTTTTCATAAACTGAGGTAAATTCTAATATATATGAAGGTGCCGCAGTGTGAAATACATCCCTATACATATTATCATAAATCACCATCATGATAACACTAACATAATGCAATAAACAATCATTTAACATCATGATATTTAAAGGGGTCATGAACTGAGAAATCATTTTCCTTGAGCTTTTGAGATACTAGAGGACTCGTTGTGGATTAGATCGGTGAAAGACCACCTCCGCAGAAGAAGATTAACGCCTACTTCATCATTGCAACTTTGGCCCCGCCCACTGGTGTGTTAGTGAGATGACGAGGAGAGAAGAGCGATACAGGACGGACTACAAATAACATCACCTTCCAAAGGATCCTAATGCTAATTATGTACTTCAATTATTTTCAACAATGTGAATGTCTCAGTTGAGCATTATTTATTTGTATTCTGTACCTTTGATTGTGGCTTCTCGCAGGATGTTTGATCCACTCCTAATCGCTCAACATGTCTGTGATCGGCTACAATGCTCATCACTGCGACCTTTCATGCCACAATCTGAGTATAATGCTATAGATCTGAATATAATGCTATAATCAACACTTTTCATGATTAGTTAACATTAACAGCTGTAATAGTAAAAAAGTTTTTGAGGGAGTTCCACATGTAATGCTAGCTATTTCATATTCAAAGATATCAGCTTTACACCAAAGTCTCAGAGCAGCCAATCACAGCAGTGGGCGTTTACACTGAAGTCTCACAGTGGCCAATCACAGCAGTGGGCGTTTACACTGAAGTCTCAAAGCGGCCAATCACAGCAGTGGGCGTTTACACTGAAGTCTCACAGCAGCCAATCACAGCAGTGGGCGTTAACACTGAAGTCTCACAGCAGCCAATCACAGCAGTGGGCGTTTACACTGAAGTCTCACAGCAGCCAATCACAGCAGTGGGCGTTTTACACTGAAGTCTCACAGCGGCCAATCACAGCAGTGGGTGTTTACACTGAAGTCTCACAGCGGCCAATCACAGCAGTGGGCGTTTACACTGAAGTCTCACAGCGCCAATCACAGCAGTGGGCGTTTACACTGAAGTCTCACAGCGGCCAATCACAGCAGTGGGCGTTTACACTGAAGTCTCAGAGGGCCAATCACAGCAGTGGGCGTTTACACTGAAGTCTCACAGCGGCCAATCACAGCAGTGGGCGTTTACACTGAAGTCTCAGAGGGGCCAATCACAGCAGTGGGCGTTCACACTGAAGTCTCACAGCGGCCAATCACAGCAGTGGGCGTTTACACTGAAGTCTCACAGCAGCCAATCACAGCAGTGGGCGTTTACACTGAAGTCTCACAGCAGCCAATCACAGCAGTGGGCGTTTACACTGAAGTCTCACAGCAGCCAATCACAGCAGTGGGCGTTTTACACTGAAGTCTCACAGCGGCCAATCACAGCAGTGGGTGTTTACACTGAAGTCTCACAGCAATCACAGCAGTGGGCGTTTACACTGAAGTCTCACAGCGGCCAATCACAGCAGTGGGCGTTTACTGAAGTCTCACAGCGGCCAATCACAGCAGTGGGCGTTTGAAGTCTCAGAGGCCAATCACAGCAGTGGGCGTTTACACTGAAGTCTCACAGCGGCCAATCACAGCAGTGGGCGTTTACACTGAAGTCTCAGAGGGGCCAATCACAGCAGTGGGCGTTCACACTGAAGTCTCACAGCGGCCAATCACAGCAGTGGGCGTTTACACTGAAGTCTCACAGCAGCCAATCACAGCAGTGGGCGTTTACACTGAAGTCTCACAGCAGCCAATCACAGCAGTGGGCGTTCACACTGAAGTCTCACAGCAGCCAATCACAGCAGTGGGCGTTTACACTGAAGTCTCACAGCAGACACGCCCATTCAAACAGAGCGTTCAGAGCAGAGGGCCAAAATCAGGGTTGGAAAAATGCCTTTTATTTCTAAATTATGAGATTTTTTGATGATAAAATGGTGATACTAACATTATAACTGCTCCCCAGGAAACATTTATAAAACAATGCAGTTCATGACCCCTTTAATATAAAAACCTTAATGTACATAAATTATAAGAAAAAACAAAGATGCATTGGTTATTTAAATGAAAACCATCAAATGTGAGGCATCACAGAGAATTCCGGGAATTTCTGTTTACGGTTTTTCACTGTACATTTATAAAGTGACTTTTTCACCCTCAAAAATGGCACATTTAACAGCATTTTTACATGAAAAGATTGAGAGCACAGTAATTTGTTTCAGTAATTGGTGTGTGTCTGGACTGTAACGTGCTGCATGTTATCATCAGCATAACAGCATTGAGCCGGGCAAGAGGCCGGCCTCCTTCCTGACTCCGGTGGCCGTGAGGCCGTCCATGGGGATGTGCGGCACCTACATCGCCCTGGGCTCCTCGAACGGCGACCGCGCCCTGAGTGGCATCGCTCAGGTCAGTCCTCGGTTCTGGTGCACGTTTCATTAAAGCACTAACCTCAGTGACCACCCGCTCATTCTGGTGCATTTTTGCAGGTCTTGATCAATGTTTTGTCATCACGCAAAAACATGAGTGACAGCGTGTCCTACGGGAGACTCCACCCTCTCATCCAGAACAACACCCTCCTGGTGGACTGTGAGTTCACAAAACTACTAGTATATATTATATCACACCCATTTGAAAGGCTTGGGGTCAGTAAGATTTTTAAATGTTCTTGAAAGAAGTCTCTTACACTCACCAAGGCTGAATTAATTTGATGAAAAAGGCATTAAGAACATTGAAATAATATTATAATGTTATAAAAGGGGGTGAAATGCTGTTTCATGCACACAGAGTTATTTACACTGTTAAAGACTTGGATTCTCATGCTAAACATGGACAAAGTTTTAAAAAATAAGTTGGACGTTTGATGGAGTATCACTTCTCACAAGTTTCGGAAAGTTTTTCTCGAGTATGGGTCTGTGTGACGTCAGCAGGGCGGAATGTCCTTGTACGGGCTCTTCTCCCGGAAGGGCACACGAGCGACCAGAGCGAGAGAGCAAATGCACGCCCATAAACGCGCTTTGCTTGGTTTTAGGGAAGTCGTAAGCTGCGCGGCACAGGTCACAGGACTTCACAAAATCAACAATGTCACCAAAGAAGTGTATTTTTGGTTGTCAGGGCAAGACAACCCTGTACAGCTTCCCAAAGAACCCAGCATTAATGTGACCGTGGATCGAGTGTTTTTGTTTGTTCCCTGCATTTGTAAACACGCACTAGTCTGACGTGCAAAACCTGTTCCGCTTGCTACTGCTAACGTCGCATACAATAGTCCATAAACCACATCATGTCCTCATAAACCATGAGTAAACACACACATATGTTGACAAGCCACTAAGCAAATACAGTTACAGTACACACCACATAGAGACGTCCTGCTGTAGCTGCTGCTGCTGTTCAATTTCAGCCTGCGGATCAGATTCTGGATCATATATGTATGGTTGAATCTGATTGGTAGCCATGGTTCATTTAGGGTAACTTTTCTTTTCCACGTTTAAGGATGTCACAGCTTTCAGACGCTCTTAACATCCGCTCTTGGCTCTTTAGCTCCGCCCACAGGATTCGCCTCCAGCCGCTCGGTTTTATTCGGAAAGACTCGGTACAGCTTATCTTTCTTTTATAAATATAATAAAACTAAAGACTTTTCGGAGATATGAAGGATGCAATACTACTCCTATAGGTACTCGAGATTGACATGAAATTGACATCCCATTCTTAATCCGTAGTGTTTAATATGGAGTTGGCCCACACTTTGCAGCTCTAACAGCTTCAACTCTTCTGGGAAGGCTTTCCACAAGGTTTAGGAGTGTGTTTATGGGGTGTAACAATGTTCTTTGTTCAGGGAAGGAGGCGGGAACTGGCGAGTGTTTAAACACACTTTAATAAATAAATGAACAAAACAAAATTAACACAGGCAGCCCCTCACAGACGACTGCCGCGTACACACATAATAAAACATAAACACGACATAAAGTCCAGGCCTGGTCCTCTCTCGTCCTTCACTTGTGTCTCTCATCCTTGTATGCCTCTGAGCTCCTCCCACATCTCTTGCTCGTCCACCTCGCCAAATGGGGATTTTTGACGATTCTTCTAGAAGCGCATTTGTGAGGTCAGGCACTGATGTTGGACTAGAAGGTCTGGCTCGCAGTCTCCGCTCTAATTCATCCCAAAGGTGTTCTATCGGGATGAGGTCAGGACTCTGTGCAGGCCAGTCCAGTTCCTCCACACCAAACTCACTCATCCATGTCTTTATGGACCGACGCTTTGTGCACTGGAGCGCAGTCATGTTGGGACAGGAAGGGGCCGTCCCAAACTGTTCCCACAAAGTTGGGAGCATGAAATTGTCTAAAATGTCTTGGTGAAGCATTAAGAGTTCCTTTCACTGGAACTAAGAGGCCAAGCCCAACCCCTGAAAAACAACCCCACCCCATAATCCCCCCTCCACCAAACTTTACACTTGGCACAATGCAGTCTGTCAAGTCCCGTTCTCCTGGCAACCGCCAAATCCAGACTCATCCATGGGATCGGCAGACAGAGAAGCGTGATTGGTCACTCCAGAGAACACGTCTCACTGCTCTAGAGTCCAGTGGTGGCGTGCTTTACCCCACTGCATCCCACGCTTTGCATTGCTCTTGGTGATGTAAGGCTTGGATGAGCTGCTCGGCCATGGAAACCCATTCCATGAAGCTCTCTCCACACTGATCTTGAGCTCATCAGAAGGCCACATGAAGTCTGGAGGTCTGGAGCTGTTGACTCTGCAGAAAGTTTGTGACTTCTGTGCACCGTGACCCTCAGCATAAAGAGTGATGGAGCATAAAGGAGGAGCGATGACAGTGAAGGATGAGAGAGGACCAGGCCTGGATTTTATGTTGTGTTTTGTTTACGTGTTATTATGTGTGTGCGCGGCAGCCTCCCATGAGGTATTTTATCATCGTTGTGAAGACTGTAAACCTCATATGAAGAAAGAACAAAAATGCTATTACAATGTTAAATCTGAGGTCAACCATCAAAATTCTCTGAAGGTTAAGCATGATTAGTTAAATATCTCAAATATAAGACCCCTATGCTGTATTCTTTAAATAGAAAGCACCATTTTGTTACAAGATGATCATATGAGAGTGGATGTGTGATTTTTGCGGTGGAGTTCCTCTTTAACTCCACTTTTATTTGTCCAGCTAAGTTTCTGGAGGCCGACGTGATGTCCCTGATAAAGAAGGGCCATGAGGTGCAGAAGGTGGACATCATCTCGCTGGTGGAAGGAACCCGCAGGACCAACGACCTGATCATCGGCGTGAAGGACCCGCGCAGCACCGACGCCTCTGCGCTGTCCATGTCCATGCCCTAAACTCACACACACACACACACACACACGCGGGACGTTGTAGAAGGGTTGGCGCGGGACTGTACTGTCATACTGTTTGTGCACTAAATGGGCGAGTACTGAGGACAGAGTAAAGTGAGTTAACACTCCTGTTGATGAGAATAGATGAACCACAAACACAGAGAAAAACTGCATGCGCACATGATCATGATAATGATGACAGCTTGTGAAAGGCTGTGAGATTGCAGTGTTTTTCATTATTTACCTAAAGCTTTCAAGATCTACTCTCATACCCTGGTATGTTAATCACTCATGACTGGATAAGTCCGCTTGTAAACCGCTGACACATACAGTACCTGTTAAAACTTCTTGACATACATACTCATCATTTTATTGATATTTTCTACATTGTGGGAGTATAGTAAAGTCGTCAAAACTGTATAACAACACAAAAGGAGGCATGATAATTATGCTGTGACCAGAAAATAGAGCTGCACGATTCTGACTGAGTTGAATTTTTTTGTTTGTTTAAAACCGAGATCATGATTCTGAAAAGACGAGGTTCTGACAAAATGTGAATTGCTGCAGTGTATTTAAAAATAATAATACATTTGAATTAATTTATATAATCTATTTCGATGAATGATTAATTTGGTGTCTTTAACTTGAATATTTTTGAATAATCTCTTGAGTGAATGATTCAATGACTCACTCATAAAGACTTCACTTGTTTCATGACTGGATGAATCTGCGTTTTTTAACGAATGAAACGAATGATTCAGTGACAAACACATTTTGAACAGTCTCTTGTCATTATTACACCTACTTGTGTAATAATGTAACTGATACAATATTGATTTGAAGCATCAACTTACTTTCAAAAGTTCATTTACTTAATTCGTCAATCGGTGACATTTAGGATTAAGATTCTGTGGGTGTTTGAATCAAGGTCAAGATTTTTTAACGATTAATCGTGCAGCTCTACCGGAAAATGGTAAACAACTCTAAATATTTAAGCATATTCCTTTTATCTAGAGTTCAGCTTACCTCACTGCTATCAAAAGCGGTAAATAAACCGTATGGAAGATGTTCCAGGTATGCTGGACTCACGTCGGCTGCTTTTCCTTCATTCTCAGCTGAACTTATGGGAAACATTCATTAAAGTGTCCAAACTTTTACCTTGTACTGTATATTTCAGTATGTCTTTCTATTAATTACTAGCTCTTGAGGATTGTGTAGGATTATGCCTTATGCGAAATGACTCCAGGGCTAGGAAAAGGAAAATGGAAGGATTTTTTCATATCTTGCAAGGTCTCCTGAAGTCTTCATGAAGAAGTAGAGTAAATGAAGGTGGAATGAAAGTGAAGTTGACTTTCTTGCATTGACAGAGAGGGTAAATGCTACTGTTTACAGATGAATGATGTTTTATATTATATACTGATTATATTAGAGGGTTTTGTGGTAACAAAATAGTAAATATATAGTTTTATTTTATTAGCAAATCAACAATAACAATAACAAGGGAAGTTACCTAAAATGAATGAAGCGCAGTTGTAAAATAGGAAGCAAGTGAGATGGATTTTCCTACAGTTATGTGTCATAATCTTTCACAAGTAATTTAATATATACCAATTGTTATTTGCTTCAATGGTTTTTGTTGTCAATTTTGCAATTGCTACGTGGAAACAGTAGAAATGTATGTCTTGAATGTTTGCTATGCATATATTTTTTCTTCTGAGAGACAATCAGATGACTATTTATGACAGAAATTTGAGCTTCTTTGTTTTGTGTTTTTCCCCCCAACTGAACATAATTGCACTGTAACAGCATAAGTGTTGTGTTTAGTAGCTTTACAATATCAGTGACCACGATGAAGAATAAATATTTACAGTGTAGTTTCGTTGCTTTATTTCCAAACTCATTGTTAATGGTGCACTGGCACCTATTGTGTCCTTTTGTTTTCTTCTTCTTCTTCTTCCGCTCTTGAGTCTATGGCAGCACATAGAACCGTATGGTAAAAAGTTGTGAAATTTGGCACACTGATAGGGAACAGCCCAAACATTCACCACAGCAAATTTGGAGTCTCTAACTCAATCCTTCTAGTGCCACCAACTGTCCAAAGTTTCACTTTTTTTACACTAATAACTTTTGAACCGTACGAGCTAGAAACAAAATTATTATTCCTTTGCTCAAGCTTGCAAACTATTACATAGAATTTCCCCAACTTCAAATTCCTCCTAGACGGTTTGTCTGATTTTCATGAAAATTGAACCAGATCATCTTCAGACCATGCTGTCAAAGAGTTTTGATAAACCCAACCATTCTCAAATAACGCACAAACAAATTTGATAATGAGTGCGCCAAATTAGCCGCGAGGCTAAATCTCCGCCACGCTTAGAATATTCAGACCAAATTTGGTGCATGTTATCCCAAGCATGACCTGAGGCTTCGTGCAGTGTTTCAGCACAGCGCCACCTACTGGTTCAAAGATATGAAAAAATGCCTAGTTTTGCTTATACCGTGACTTCATCTATTATAAAACTGGTCTCTTCTGATTCAGTGCATCATGCCGAGTCGCATACAGAGCGGGGCAGGTATGACATCACTTTGTAGGCCAAAGCACAGAAGCGAGTTAGCATTGTAGCACTTCTGGTTCCCTCGTCCTGAAGACAAGGGGTTTTTGAATGGGATTTTGTTTAAATGGCTGAAATAAGGTGAACACAAGCTCAAGACACTTTCACGGTTTATTCCATGGCATAACATACATCAGTATTAGCCACTCGTGGTGTTTTGAAGCCGTTACGCGTCTTGAAAAAGGCGGTTCCTAAATGTGACTACAGAGGCTTTTGAGGAGATCAAACATCATTAAGCCGTAAAGGAAATCTCTGTCTGCTTTTACAGCCTCATTATGCTCATAATTGTGCTCTTATAAACTATTCTAACTCAAACGTTTTGGGAAAAGGTTTTGAGATAAACTAAATGAGTTGCCGGAAGATTAGTGACGGTGACGGTGAAGTCATGTGACCGTGGTGTAGTCCGTTTATAGCCTACCTTTAGCCTTTTACTTTAGCCTTTGGCGACTGCATTTAGGCTTCAGAATTAATAAAAGTTGCGTTCATCTGTGATCATTATCTTAATGGACAAAACGTGTGAGTATCATAAACTTGTGTTTGTCATAGAGCTTGTTTTGTAGCCATAATCCTATGGGAAAATCCTATGATGTGAACTGTCAGTTGGCCTACAAAGTGATGTCACACCTGTACCACTCTATTATCATTATTGTATTATCAGAAACTACTAGGTTACTGCATCAAGATATTTGTTAATTTCATGTATAATGAATGAAACTGAATTGTTTTTAAACCGTATGGTAAACTGTATGTTAAAAAGTTGTGAAATTTGGCACACTGATAGAGGACAGCCCAAACATTCACCACAGTGACTCAATCATGACGTCCTGTTTTCATACCAATAAATAACATCTAAAACCAAACGAGCACTTGAACTAACATCAGCATGATAAAAACTACTTAAAATGACAGAAACCATAGCCCATTAGAATACAAGGAGGGGCGGGATTTATTAGCTATACTGGGACCAGCCATCGGGGCGACCGAGGGCTTGCGCGGACCCCTTGATTCAGACTAAACTTGGGCTGAATCCAAAATCACCCCCGATACCCTCAAATAGGGCACTATTTGAGGCGACAGCCATTTGTAGTAGTGTCTGAAACTATAGTGGACATGTTCGAGTGCACTCATTCAATCCCACACCCGACTTCACGCACTTGTTTTCATGCACTCCGTCACGTGAACTGTATTAGTGGACTAACGCGGGGAATAGTGATTGAGGGTTTAGGGGGTGATTTCAAATTCAGCCTTGGTACATGTTATCCCAAGCATGACCTGAGGCTACATGCAGTGTATCAACTCAGCGCCACATACTGGTCCGAAGATATGAAAAAACTTCTGAACGCTTTCCCCCAAAATCATAAAATTGGTCTCATTTGATCCAGTGCATCATGCCGAGCCACATAGGCCGCATTCACACTGCAGGTCTTGATGCACAATTCCGATTTGGTGACTATATCAGTTTTTTTGACGACCCGTTTACACCATCTTTTAAAAGCGACCCATATCTGATATTTGCATTTACACTATACATTGGCGAAACAGCCCAAGACGTTCTGACCCGGAAAAGGAAGTAAAACAGCGTGATATGCAATGGATGCAGACCAAATGATTATTATTCAATGTTATCTTTAAAGGTCAGCATTGCTCTCGGAAGGAGGAGAAAATTGAGGAGAGCCCTTGATCGTGTCCACCTGAGTTGACGTCCTTTGCCTCAGTCCCTTTTTCAGTGACGTACAACACACGTTTACTGGGAAATATCCGATTCGACCGCTTACATGGCAGACGCAAATGCACTTATCCGAATCATATCGGATTATTACCACATATGAGCGAGGCCTGGATCCGATCTGAGGATATCGGAATTCATGCGGTTTTTCCCAGCTTACACGTTCACATGTCATATCCGATGGGAAAAATTTGAACTGGGTCACTTTAACCATGCAGTGTGAATGGGGCCATAATGTCCCATATTGGCTGTGGTGGATGTTGGCCATTTGGAATTCTGTCCTAAAATGCTCTATTTTAAGAACACATTGGCGCCACCTTGTGTTATAATGAAAGTTATAATGAAATTTCCAAAAATGCTATTGCTTATTGTTGCAGTTTTTCTGAAGCTCCCAGCCATGCTTACATGTCACATTGTTCCCTTTGTGCGTGGCTGATCATTGCTGCTTGCAGCTGTATTCCTGTGGCGCTCCTGTGCCTCCTATAATCAGTGCTTTGAATAGGCTTATCAACCACTGGAAGGACTAGTACATACAGCACTGTGCAAAAGTTTAAGGCTCGCTAGTTTTTTTACACACAGAAAGTGTGTTTAAGCCAGTTATTTATATATTTTGCTGTAGTGTGTCAGTAGGAAATATCAGTTTACATTTATAAATGAATTGCCATTAATTTTAATAATCCAGTGAGATTTTTACATGCATAAAGAGTCTGACAATAGTCTCTGTGCTCCAAATGGAGATCTGATCTCATCTTCATCGAGTCTGTCTGTGATTACATGAAGAAACTGAGACGGACTAAATCCAGAAGAACTGAGGCGAGGTCTCCCAGACACTTGAGGAACCCTTCAGAACTACAGGAACAGGTGTAGGAACAGGTGTAGGAGACAAAAGCCTTTTGAAACGCAAAGGGTGCTCACCCCAAACATCCATTTGATTTAGTTCATAGAAGTTCATTCATAAATAAAAGCTATTTATGTTATTATTTTTGACAGCATTCTCATTTTAAAGGATTCTGACGAGTGCCTGAACTGTTCCCAGTGCTGTAGTTCTGCAGGAAGGGTTCCTCAAGTGTCTGGGAGACGTCGCCTCAGTTCTTCTGGATTGAGTCTGTCTCTGTTTCTTCATGTAATCACAGACGGACAGACTCGATGAAGATGAGATCAGACCATCTGCTGTCAGACTTCTGTGCATAAAAACAATCTCACTGGATTATTACAATTAATTGCAAAAGGAATGTTTATAAATGTAAACTGATATTTCCTACTGACACACAAAAGATATAAATAACTGGCTTAAACACACTTTTTGTGTGTAAAAATACTAACGAGCCTATAGACTTTTGCACAGTTATATATATATATATAATTATATTATACAGTACACTCTCAGAAAAAAAGGTACAGTGGAGGTACAATTTTGTTCCTTGGGGAACCAAACGTAAAACTGAACCTTTAAAGGTACACAATTGGTCCATAGGGTACAATTTTCCTCTACTTCGAGCAAGTTCAGTCCTAGAGAGTCGCTGTCCTGTCTGGCTCCAACCCTGAAAGACGTCTATAGAAGCTCTTATTGTGCATTAACAGGTTTAGATTTTGATGTTTTATTGAAAATGTTAGTCACCATTATGGAGATCAGTGTTTCCTTTAAGCCAGGTGCACACTGTGCGATTTTGGCCACGAATTGGCCGTCTGAGACAAATTTTGAAATCCTAAAAGATTTCTGTGATCCTAGGTTAAAATCTGACATCTTTGATCGTTAGTTTGACCTGTTCACCAGCAGCCGATTAATGACCGCTGCGATCAAATTTGACCTCAGACGAAATTCTGCCAGTGTCAGAAGATTTGGCGCACAGTCCTGCAGTGTGACTTCTCCTGCGACGACCATCAAATTATCTTTGCTTTTCAAGACAAACCATGACCAAAACGCCACCATTTAAATCCCGCATGTAATGCAGCTCACCGCCACCGAACGCGTAATTCATTGATGATATCCAAATCTATATCACGATTTTCTTGCGTGCGTCCATTTTAGCGCACCTCAACTATCGTACAGTCTGACATTTATGACAACTTGGATCTTACAGTGTGACATGGCTTACATCGGGGATCATGTTCGTACACTAACAGTCTGACAAGCAACATTAAGGGATTTTGAAAAATCGCACAGTGGGGATCAAAGTTTAGACTCACAAAGATATCCAGAACCAGCATATGAATCTCAACAATGGTGACATACTTAAAGGGATAGTTCACTTTGAAATTAAATATTGATATGTTTTAGCTTACCTCATGGGCATCCGAGATGTAGGAGTATTTGTTTCCCCAGTAGTTTCAATTTTGATCATTTTAGGTCAAACCGTTCTTGTCTGTGCCTCACATAATGCAGGTCTATGGTCACCACCTCAAAGAGCATACACAGAGAAGTCCAAATGAACCAATCCCCCATCGTAAGTACACACTGATGGCCTAAGACACGAAACGAGCGCTTTATGTGAGAAAACGAACAGTATTTATATCGTTTTTACCTCTTGTACACCACTACGTCCGACTGATCCGAGGGCGCGCGTGCGTGTTTCCTGTTGTGACATTCGCGCGTTCTGGCTACTTACGATGGGGGATTGTTTAATTTGGACTTCATATGCTCTTTGAGGTGGTGACCATGCCACCATGCAAAATACCAGACATTTCTACTGTAGCATTTTGAAGTTATGGATCCATGAATTTGACAAGTATATGAGGATACAGTTAGAACAGCTATTGCACTGTTGGCCCATTGGAGGCGCTATATCTCGGCTCCCCAGTTCACAGTTGCACTGGGGCCATTATACCCAGTGTGCCCGACTGCCACCATGCAAAATACCAGACAGCGTCAATAAGAAGCTGGATTCAGCCTCGTCAAAAATACACTAAAAAGATAAGAAATAATGTCATAAAATAACATAAAAAAGGGGGGAACTTTTGATAACCGTTGATAAAAGTGTGCTGTGTATTATCAGAAATAAAGAAACTGAGGTTAATTTTATAATGTATTAACATGAAGCTGCTGAATTTAGATTTAAAACGAAGCTGTTATCGTAGTCACTACTTAACGTTGCTACAAAAAAGAGGAAAACCAGATCATTTTAAATTAATTCGTGAAGCGGAACCCGCGCTGTTCTTGCGACCGCTCACTTCCGGTCACCTGCGCCCGCCCCGTCGGTCACCCGTGTTTTGTGCCGGTGATCGTTCTGTCACTGTATCTTTGTGGTCAACCCCGTTCTTGCGTTACCGGACAGAGAGCGGACACGAGCGCGCGGGTCCCATGCAGCTCGGGCGCGCGCACAACGCCGATCTTACGTGCACACAGCCGCCTCGAGAACGCGCCGTTAGCGTCTGCTAGCATATCCCTGTTTACTGCAGTAAAACCACTCCTGATGGACTGACAACGGTGAGATTTTGCCGCTTCGATGCATTATAGGAACACTAGTGCGACATTAGCACGCGAATGTGTGCGGTGCACGGAGGGAACCGCCGTATATGAGTGTGATAGTCAGCAGTGAGGCTGTGTGTGTTTGTGTAGCTAACATTAGCCGGAGTTGGGGGAAAGTCATTATAATAACGCAGGTGTTCGTTACGCTGTTGGTGTTAGCATTGCACGCGCCAGATGCGAGCTTTAAAGTCGTTATAATGCTGTGCTGTTGGTCTTGAGGTGAAGTGATGCGGTTTGTCTTTGTTTTGATATTGCTAATGCTAATGCTAGAGAAATAAACCCAAGCTATTGAGTGATTTCATCAACAGTTGCAAGGAGGATAATGCTCTAGGTGTTGTGTGTTAGGTGTTTGTCAGGTCCAGTGTGGTCGGTTTGCAGTGAAACCCCTCTCGGTATTTCTAAAGGCAGCTCGTGCCAGTGTTTGACATCTCGTTATGAAGAGTTGTCATCATAAATTATCAGTGTTGTTTCGCTGGGTTGATGAGATGTTATTTTGATAAGGAAACTTTGTGTAGTCTTGGGTGGACTAACAAAAAAAAAAAAAAAACGATGGTTACCATGGCAACTATCATAGCGTTACTGTTTGATACTGTCCCTATACCGCGGTATTGCCACACTGCTCTTTATAAGGCTGGTTATTGAAGTATTAAACTACATAACCGTGTTTCTTCATAATATATCTAATCTTCAGTCCTGCTTTATTTGCGTATTATGAACAATCACTGCTATCATTTTCTGTTTGGTGTGAATGCCATGGATTAATAAAAATAATATATAAAAATTACGGTTTGTATGCAAAATAAAAAAAATGTTCCACGATCAGCATGATTTTTAAAAAAAAATTTAAGAAATGACATCCTGATATCATCACGAACCCACTGGCCAGTTTCCGCGGCTGAAACTATAGCGGCTTTCTGTTTTTAATTCATTTCTTGAACATATGTCTTAAATTACAGTAGGGTAATTATATATGGGAGTACATTAATTATATATGGGAGTACAGTATTTATATATTGGAGTACAGTAATTATATATGGGAGTACAGTATTTATATATTGGAGTACAGTAATTATATATGGGAGTACAGTATTTATATATGGGAGTACAGTAATTATATATGGGAGTACAGTATTTATATATGGGAGTACAGTATTTATATATGGGAGTACAGTAATTATATATGGGAGTACAGTATTTGTATATGGGAGTACAGTAATTATATATGGGAGTACAGTATTTATATATGGGAGTACAGTATTTATAAATGGGAGTACAGTGATTATATATGGGAGTACAGTATTTATATATGGGAGTACAGTAATTATATATGAGAGTACAGTATTTATATATGGGAGTACAGTAATTATATATGGGAGTACGGTATTTATATATGGGAGTACAGTAATTATATATGAGAGTACAGTATTTATATATGGGAGTACAGTAATTATATATGGGAGTACAGTAATTATATATGGGAGTACAGTATTTATAAATGGGAGTACAGTAATTATCTATGGGAGTACAGTATTTATATATGGGAGTACAGTATTTATAAATGGGAGTACAGTAATTATATATGGGAGTACAGTATTTATAAATGGGAGTACAGTATTTATAAATGGGAATTACAGTAATTATATATGGGAGTACAGTATTTATATATGGGAGTACAGTAATTATATATGGGAGTACAGTATTTATATATGGGATTACAATAATTATATATGGGAGTACAGTAATTATATATGGGAGTACAGTATTTATAAATGGGAGTACAGTAATTATATGGGAGTACAGTATTTATAAATGGGAGTACAGTATTTATATATGGGAGTACAGTAATTATATATGGGAGTACAGTATTTATATATGGGATTACAATAATTATATATGGGAGTACAGTAATTATATATGGGAGTATATTTATATATGGGAGTACAGTAATTATAAATGGGAGTACAGTATTTATATATGGGAGTACAGTATTTATATATGGGATTACAGTAATTATATATGGGAGTACAGTAATTATATATGGGAATTACAGTATTTGTATGGGAGTACAGTAATTATATATGGGAGTACAGTATTTATATATGGGAGTACAGTAATTATATATGGGAGTACAGTATTTATATATGGGAGTACAGTAATTATGGGAGTACAGTATTTATAAATGGGAGTACAGTAATTATATATGGGAGTACAATATTTATATATGGGAGTACAGTATAAATGGGAGTACAGTAATTATATATGGGAGTACAGTATTTATATATGGGAGTACAGTAATTATATATGGGAGTACAGTATTTATTAATGGGAGTACAGTAATTATATATGGGAGTACAGTATTTATATATGGGAGTACAGTATTTATATATGGGAGTACAGTAATTATATATGGGAGTACAGTATTTATTAATGGGAGTACAGTAATTATATATGGGAGTACAGTAATTATATATGGGAGTACAGTAATTATATATGGGAGTACAGTAATTATATATGGGAGTACAGTATTTATAAATGGGAGCACAGTAATTATCTATGGGAGTACAGTATTTATAAATGGGAGTACAGTATTTATATATGGGAGTACAGTAATTATATATGGGAGTACAGTAATTATATATGGGATTACAATAATTATATATGGGAGTACAGTAATTATATATGGGAGTACAGTATTTATAAATGGGAGTACAGTAATTATATATGGGAGTACAGTATTTATATATGGGATTACAATAATTATATATGGGAGTACAGTAATTATATATGGGAGTATATTTGTATATGGGAGTACAGTAATTATAAATGGGAGTACAGTATTTATATATGGGAGTACAGTTTTTATATATGGGATTACAATAATTATATATGGGAGTACAGTAATTATATATGGGAGTACAGTATTTGTATGGGAGTACAGTAATTATATATGGGAGTACAGTATTTATATATGGGAGTACAGTAATTATATATGGGAGTACAGTATTTATATATGGGAGTACAGTAATTATATATGGGAGTACAGTATTTATATATGGGAGTACAGTATTTATATATGGGAGTACAGTAATTATATATGGGAGTACAGTATTTATATATGGGAGTACAGTATTTATATATGGGAGTACAGTATTTATATATGGGAGTACAGTAATTATATATGGGAGTACAGTATTTATATATGGGAGTACAGTAATTATATATGGGAGTACAGTATTTATATATGGGAGTACAGTATTTATATATGGGAGTACAGTATTTATATATGGGAGTACAGTAATTATATATGGGAGTACAGTAATTCTATATGGGAGTACAGTATTTATATATGGGAGTACAGTAATTATATATGGGAGTACAGTATTTATATATGGGAGTACAGTATTTATATATGGGAGTACAGTATAAATGGGAGTACAGTAATTATATATGGGAGTACAGTATTTATATATGGGAGTACAGTAATTATATATGGGAGTACAGTATTTATATATGGGAGTACAGTAATTATATATGGGAGTACAGTATTTATATATGGGTACAGTAATTATATATGGGAGTACAGTATTTATATATGGGAGTACAGTAATTATATATGGGAGTACAGTATTTATATATGGGAGTACAGTATAAATGGGAGTACAGTAATTATATATGGGAGTACAGTATTTATATATGTGAGTACAGTAATTATATATGGGAGTACAGTATTTATATATGGGAGTACAGTAATTATATATGGGAGTACAGTATTTATAAATGGGAGCACAGTAATTATCTATGGGAGTACAGTAATTATATATGGGAGTACAGTATTTATATATGGGAGTACAGTATTTATAAATGGGAGTACAGTAATTATATATGGGAGTACAGTATTTATATATGGGAGTACAGTAATTATATATGGGAGTACAGTATTTATATATGGGAGTACAGTAATTCTATATGGGAGTACAGTATTTATATATGGGAGTACAGTAATTATATATATGGGAGTACAGTATTTATATATGGGAGTACAGTATTTATATATGGGAGTACAGTATAAATGGGAGTACAGTAATTATATATGGGAGTACAGTATTTATATATGGGAGTACAGTAATTATATATGGGAGTACAGTATTTATAAATGGGAGTACAGTAATTATATATGGGAGTACAGTATTTATATATGGGAGTACAGTAATTATATATGGGAGTACAGTAATTATATATGGGAGTACAGTAATTATATATGGGAGTACAGTAATTATATATGGGAGTACAGTAATTATATATGGAGTACAGTAATTATATATGGGAGTACAGTATTTATATATGGGAGTACAGTATAAATGGGAGTACAGTAATTATATATGGGAGTACAGTATTTATATATGGGAGTACAGTAATTATATATGGGAGTACAGTATTTATATATGGGAGTACAGTAATTATATATATGGGAGTACAGTATTTATATATGGGAGTACAGTAATTATATATGGGAGTACAGTATTTATATATGGGAGTACAGTAATTATATATGGGAGTACAGTATTTATATATGGGAGTACAGTATTTATAAATGGGAGTACAGTATAAATGGGAGTACAGTAATTATATATGGGAGTACAGTATTTATATATGTGAGTACAGTAATTATATATGGGAGTACAGTATTTATATATGGGAGTACAGTAATTATATATGGGAGTACAGTATTTATAAATGGGAGCACAGTAATTATCTATGGGAGTACAGTAATTATATATGGGAGTACAGTATTTATATATGGGAGTTTTTGCAAAAATGACGAGGGTGCTAAAAATAATAAACGCGATCACAAGAAATTACGGAGAAAAACTAAATTACTACACATGACATGCATACAAAGATATATTTATTGTGGCCACAAATTAAAAATGAATTCCCTCGTTTTAATAAAAGTTCCCCATGGAATGGCCCCCTATTGCCCGGGCCCATTTGCACATGCATGCCCAGACGCTACGCCACTGCCGCCCAGCCCTAACTGATGCTAACAAGGTTGCGCGAGTGAAAAGAGAAATGGAAACTAATGAGCGCCGCTCAAAGAAACTCAGTTAAATGTGAAGCTTTTATATTTATAACATAAGATAAAGTTAAGCAGAATCACATCAGTGCTGAATACCATCACGACTGAAAAAGTGATTTCATGACAGCTCAGAAAAACAAGTAGGCTAATTAAACTTCAAGCCACTTACATTTTAGACGCAATAACAAACTCCACAAAGCTGGAGGTATGTATAATTACAAACTAAAGTCAATATGACTGGTATTTGTTTCTAAAGTAAGCTACATGCAGGATAAAAGTTTGACAGTTGTTTCTGCAACACTTCCAGCTCTCTGACGCATGGTGTAATACACTCACCTTAAGGATTATTAGGAACACCATACTAATACTGTGTTCGCCTTCAGAACTGCCTTAATTCTACGTGGCATTCATTCAACAAGGTGCTGAAAGCATTCTTTAGAAATGTTGGCCCATATTGATAGGATAGCATCTTGCAGTTGATGGAGATTTGTGGGATGCACATCCAGGGCACGAAGCTCCCGTTCCACCACATCCCAAAGATGCTCTATTGGGTTGAGATCTGGTGACTGTGGGGCCATTTTAGTTCAGTGATTGGCATGCCCAATTGGCACTAAGGGGCCTAAAGTACGCCAAGAAAACATCCCCAACACCATTACACCACCACCACCAGCCTGCACAGTGAAAACATCCCCCACACCATTACACCACCACCACCAGCCTGCACAGTGAAAACATCCCCACACCATTACACCACCACCACCAGCCTGCACAGTGAAAACATCCCCCACACCATTACACCACCACCACCAGCCTGCACAGTGAAAACATCCCCCACACCATTACACCACCACCACCAGCCTGCACAGTGGTAACAAGGCATGATGGATCCATGTTCTCATTCTGTTTACGCCAAATTCTGACTATTCTGATGAGTGGTTATTTCAGTCAAAGTTGCTCAGCTTGAATCAGTCGGCCCATTCTCCTCTGACCTCTAGCATCAACAAGGCATTTTCTCCCACAGGACTGCCGCATACTGGATGTTTTTCCCTTTTCACACCATTCTTTGTAAACCCTAGAAATGGTTGTGCGTGAAAATCCCAGTAACTGAGCAGATTGTGGAATACTCAGACCGGCCCGTCTGGCACCAACAACCATGCCACGCTCAAAATTGTTTAAATCCCCTTTCTTTCCCATTCTGACATTCAGTTTGGAGTTCAGGAGATTGTCTTGACCAGGACCACACCCCTAAATGCATTGAAGCAACTGCCATGTGATTGGTTGATTAGATAATTGCATTAATGACAAATTGAACAGGTGTTCCTAATAATCCTTTAGCTGAGTGTATGTCAGTGTTTGAATACCTCGCTTCATATTGGGATAAGTGATTAATTGAACAAGTGAGTGAATTTGGACATGGAAAAATGGTCATCAACAAGAGTCGATTCTTATCAACCCTGACTCTAGGGCTGTTCAGAGTCGATCCCATCACTAGGATCATGTCGCGTTTTCCCTTAGTGTATTCAAAGGAAAGTATGTTATTGCCTTTTATTTGATGGTTTTCTCATGGGTGGTGATGAACCTTGTTGTTTCTCTTTTAGCAGTGTCTCAGTCTCCAGAGGCCACACAGCTCTTTTGGTGAAGGGCTATGGCGCATCAGCATGGCTCGTCTGAGCTGTCCCGGGATGCTCGATCACCCCGGGCCGCCTCGCTCACGGATCCCGACTCTGGAGTGGAAGATGGAGACGATGGCTCCCACAGCCCTACCACAAACTCTACAATCTATGTTGCTTTCAAAGGGAACATGAATGATGAGGACTTTCAGGAGAAGCTGGAAAACATCTTAAACGGGATGCCTGATATGCTCTTACTAGGTTAAGATTTGGCTTAAAACTTTGATTAATATTCATACGTTGCTATTAAAAAAACTTACATTTTGTGCCAAGCTCTAAGATCTATTAGATTTAAATGCTGTTTGTTAAAAAAAATATAAGGATTCATGCTGTATTTGCTCAGTGTTTAGTATGTGGATTTGCTCTTTTGGTTCCTTTTTTTTCTTGTATCGTTGTATTACAAAGCTAACAGACATTGACTAAATGTACCTAACCCCCCGCCCCCCGCCATCTCCGTTGGCTTATATTTCTCCTGTTCTCCATGAAGGTACTAAGAAGCTTGAACCCGAGCGCGTGGAGCCGTGGAACAGCGTGCGTGTCACTTTCAACATCCCCAGAGAGGCAGCCGAGCGGCTGCGCCTCCTGGCTCAAAACAACCAGCAGCAGCTGCGGGATCTGGGCATCCTGTCTGTGCAGATTGAAGGTACGTTCTGCTCAGCCAAACCACTCGCTATGCAAGTGTATGCTCAGGCCAGTGTGTCTCCTAGCTGCCTGATTGCCACCTTTGACCTTATTGGCGCTTTGTATAGTTGTAATTACATATAAGTGTGATCTTTAGCCTTTGTTCTACAATCAGCAAAAGTGTTGATTGGTCTGATGGGTTCATACAGGTGAAGGTGCTATCAACGTTGCGATTGGACAGAGCCGAAGTCAAGAAGTAAGGGTTAATGGACCTCTTGGTGCACCTGGTCAGATGAGAATGGATGTTGGCTTCCCCATGCAGCAGGGCCCGGGTAATTATGCACAAGTGCTAAATAACACCGGTCCGGTGTCTAATCTAAGCTCTAATCAAACACACCTGAACAAACTAATCTTCGGGATGACTGATTTTCATTAGGGAAATGTATGCTGATGAAATGCTTGTTGTTTCAGCTGGGATGCGAATGAATAACCCTTCGGTGTCCATGATGCCTCCTGGGGCTAATATGGCACCACAGGGAATGGTACCAAATACTGGTGGACCGATGCAACCAAGAGCACCAAGACCACCTTCACAGACAGGTAATGCTTCAAACATCCAAAACCCATTTGTTAATTTAATGATAAGACTCCTATTTTTATGCTCAATACTGCCCTACAAAGGCAAATGCATTAGTTGTGCCACCACTGGAACTTCCAAGACTCTAAAGTGCAACCATTTGTGACTGAAAATAATTTGGAGCACCGATGTGACTGACCTGATTAGGCTCGGTTCTGTGGGGGTGCTAGAGTGTGCACCCTCAGCTGACACTAATACTGTGTGTCTTTCTGGAGATCGTCAAAGGTTTCTCTTTACAATGTGTTTTGTAGTGTTGAGCGATGTAGCCAATCACAGACATCTGTTGGTCTCTTGAATGCAATGGCCAATCAGAGGCAGGGCTCGACATTAATGCTTGTCCGGGACAAGTGGCTTTTTTGAAGGGGCAAGTGAAAGAGAATTTTACTTGCCCGACTGTACAAGCTGATTAAAATGGCAATAACAAAAAATAACTATCGAATCACCAAAATACAAGAATGATTCTGCATTCTTTTAGTGTAAGTGCCGATCAATAGTGGATAATTATATAGGCTAATATATTATTAACTGACAGTAACAAGGTTGCCCTGTTGACGCCCGTGCAGCTTATTGAGGAGAAATCTAAACAAATGAGTGCCTCTCACACAGAGAAACGGCGGTAAACATGCAAAATGTGACGTTTTTATATTCATTATAACATATGATACAGTTAAACCAGCCTGGCTCCAGTTAAACAACATCACACAACCAAGTGTGCTGTTTTCCTGAATACCAAAATGACACTGATTTCATATGACAGTTCCATAAACTATTTATTAACATTAAGTCACTTACATTTTAGATGCAATATTGACTGTTTTTGTTCTATTTCAGCAGCGAAAATATTTCCAAACAAAGATCACAGCAGAACCGTAACGCATCTCACAGCAACCGTGTGTTACTGAACGATTCAGCGTTTGAAAAAGATTAAATTACCTGTTCGTTAACAACTTCCTCATTCTTGAAGGAATCAGCCATTTTAAACGAACCGATTCAATAACTCGCTCATTAAGACGGTCACCTTCCGCCACCTGCTGGTGGTTTAGTTTCGTGTTTAAACATGTTCCCACATTTCTTATTTGTTTTTTCAAAAATACAAATCCCATAACATTATTTAATGCAGTTGTAATTTTTCAGTGTAAATGATTCGATTGGTAACAGCCCTAAAGTATCTTATTTTAATTTAATATATAGATCAAATGTGCCCTTTATAAAAGGTAAAAATACCACAAAAATGCAGATTTAAATGTGCCAAAGCTGATTGAACACTGGTGAGGATATTGCTTCGGAATAAATTATATTTACAACACACACACAAAAAAAAACTTTTTTCTGGACAAGTAAATTTTTTTACTCTAATACTAATGAATGACCGATTTACTTGTCCGAAGGACAAGCATGCGAACAGGCTTAATGTCGAGCCCTGAGAGGTGTTTAAGTTAATCAGAATCCACTTTCCGCTCAAAAGCCCTATTCGGACGGTAATTGTTTCTCATGTGGAAGTCCGTCAAAATAAATTTGCATGCCACCTCAGTGATAAAACTCGTGCTCAGTTGGATGGGGATTTATTCTCGGTGGAGGAGCCAGTTTTGTGATCCTCCGCATCTGGGAACAGTGCTCACTTGGTCAATAACATGATTCTCTGCTGTAAAAATGTCATATTCTTAATAAGAACAAAATCATATTTAATTTAATAATAGGAAATTAATTGTTTAAATCTCCTTTTTAAAAATGTGGAAATGAGAGGATAGTTAATACAATGCTGCAAATTTAACCTATATAACATTAATTACTGCCATAATAACAGCTTATTTCATATGTTTACATGTTTTTCTGCTCGTTCTCTTTTGAGCGGTGATGAAAGATTATTCTTGTAAATACTCTCCAGCATTTCAGTAATAAAAGTGTAGGCAATAGATCTTTAAAATGCATCAAAATGACATCGAAGCGCAACGATATGGTTCTCCGCAGGGGTCAAAAAGGATATAAACAGTTAATTTTGAAGCAATCTCTTGAAAACAATTAAATTACCACACGACCTTGGTGTTTGGTGTCACTAAACAGTTGGTAATTCGATCAGGGATTTTTACGTGGGTGCTGGGAGAAAAACACTGACATTCTGGATTCGGATAGCAATAAAATCACAGACTAGCTCCTTTAAATTATGGAAATGCCTTACGACCCCACAAGAAACTATTAAAATAGGGCTAAAGCCTGAGTTTTTGTTCAGCGCTGAGATCTGCACACTCGCAAATCCTCTCACAAAGACACAATGTAAATAAATAAGAGAGAGAGATTTGTTTTTGTACATGCTGTCACCTACTGGTGGTTTTACTTTGAATTTAAAAGTATTTCAGTTATTTTAATCATCTAATGTTTCTATAACTTTATATTTAAAACATTAATCTCATGACATTATTATGAATATAAATGCACTAATGCACCTCTAGCCTCATTAAACAGTCTGTACATTATATACATGCTGTGAAAAGATGAATTTCTTTCTAATCAAATGTATTATTTTAATTTTATTAACAAGTTTATAGTTGTAAGAATATGACATAAAAGAAGAGATGGATTTTAATTAGGTTAGAAAAAAAATACAACCATACAAAGAAAAGAAGAAATGAATAGCCCCTGGAAATCAATTTAAGGAGTCAAATATCTCCCTGTAATGGGTAATTTAGTTTATTCAGTATACATCAGTGTTACTGTATGTAGTCATCAAATCAAATCAGAGGACCCAACCCTTGAAATATGTGGTCATATGTGACAAATTTGAGTTGTTACAGCCAACTAAAAAAAGCTGATGTGTCTGGCCTGAAAGATGTGCCTTCAAGATGCATTTTAACACAGGTGAAAACAGGGTTTATGGATCTGTCCTCAACTATGCTCAGATTCATTTCAAAATAAAAAAATCAATATAAAAAAAGACCACATGCTCTATGCTTGCATTTATTGTTATGAGCACATTCTGACCAATGACACAATTGTATTTTTCAAGCTGAATTTTCAAGTTTTAGTAAATGTATCAACTTTGGAAGTTTGTGCTTAATGATCTTTGTCACTCATTCACTTCATATTGATATCAGGCATACTGAAGAAATTGAAGCAACTGTGAAGATTTATTTTTAGTTTATTGATAGAATTCACTTTACTGAAGTTTAAAGCAATAGTGCACCTGTTGATGAGTTGACCTGTTGCACTCCTCCTCTGTTGCCGGATCACCAAATATCACCGATATTAATCAAATTTAAAAGTTAAGGTGATTTGTGATTTAAAAGGGTGCTATGCAAAGCAAAAATGTAATTAACAGGGATGTTGTTCTCATGTTATCTTTCACTTTCTTTTTCAGACACAATGGATCCCATGCTGTCAGGGCTGGCCTTACAGCAGCAGCAGCAACAACAACAACTCCAGCATCCTCAAGTGGGACATGGTCCACTAGGCAGCTTAGGCCCACAGGGACATCACATACAAGCCATGCAAGCAAATCGACAGTTAAATCCAGCAGCCCTACAGCAACTTCAGCAACAACAGCAGCAGCACCAACAACAGCAGGTTCAGCTGGCTCAACTAAGTGGTGCTCGTGGTCCTTTCAACCCCTCTAACCAGATGCCTGTACCTCCTGGTTGGAACCAGTTGCCCTCTGGTGTTCTCCAACCACCACCTGTCCAGGGTCAAATGGGACCAGGTTGGAGGAAAGCTCCCCCACAGCCACAAATGGGGCAGCGTCAACCCTCTTTGGCATCGGTTCAGACGCCCAATCATCCACCACCCCCATATCCATTTGGAAGCCAGCAGGCTGGACAGGTTTTCAATGCAATGACACCGCTTCAGTTGCAACAACAGCAGCAGACCGGAGCAAACCAGTTTGTAACCCCTCAGCCCAAAGGCCCTCAGGGAGCACCAGGTGTAGTTGTCTCAAGAGCACCTCTGCCTCCGTCCTCTGCCACGCAAGGCAATCTTGCAGCAAAGTCCCCTGGTTCGTCGTCATCTCCTTTCCAACAGGGCTCACCTGGGACTCCTCCAATGATGGGACAGGGCCAACTTGGTCCTCGTCCCACAACCCCCCAGGGGTTCCCACAAGGTGTTGGATCTCCAGGTAGAGCTGTGATGGGCCAGCAAGGAAACATTCAGCCAGGCTTTATGGGTATTCCACAACATGGACAGGTTTCTCAAGGTGGTATGGGAGGTATGTTTTAAGCTGTTTAATGTAAAGGTGACATTAAATTGTTATTTATTTGGCTGCATGTATTTGAATAAATGTTGTTGTTTTTGCAGGTATGCCCAAACGAATGCCAATGGGGTTCCCAAATGCTCCTGTCAATCATAACTTTTGCCCAAGGACAGGTTACTACCACTGGAGCAGGTAGTACACCCCAATTACAAAATAATCAGAGTGTGGCAAGCACTGGTAAGATGTGCACATGTAAAGTGGATTGTTTTAATTTGCTTTTGTGCTATTGAAATTTGTAGTAATGTCCACTTTCTATCTATACAACTTTGATTTGTTTTCAACACCCCTGAAAATCTTTCCACAGGTGTCCAGTCTTCAGCCTCAGTGCAAAACCACATGCAGTCAAATCCCCTTCAAGGTGCTGGAATGGCCCACCTCACTAGCATGCCAGCCCAACCCCCTGGCACCACCTCAGGTGGAAGTATGGGGCAACCTCAGCAAGGTCTTCAGACTCAAATGATGGGTGTACCGCAGACTCAACATCAAACACAGGCAGTAGTTTCCTCACAAAGTCAAATGGCACAAAGCCAAACAGGGGGCCAGACTGTTCTGTCCAGGCCAGTGAATGCCGGGCAACGAGGAATGACTCCTCCCAAGCAAATGATGCCACCACAGGGTCAAGGGATCATGCAGAACCAAAACCAACACAGTGGAGCACAGAATCATCAGGCATTATTGCTTCAGCAGCAGCAGCAACAACAGCAACAACAACAGCAGCAGCAAAATGCTATGATGGAACACATTGTAGCTAGTCAGATACAGAGGCCAAAAGGTCAGCCTGGGGTAATGCCAGGCCAGATGATGAGAGGTCCTTCACCCAACATTCAAGGTAATTTGCCCCAGTTTCAATCTCAGATGGGTCAGCAACAGATGACTCCACAACAACAACAACAACTGGCTCATTTGCAACAACAGCAGCAGCTACAGCAACAGCAGCTACAGCAACAACAGTTACAGCAGCAGCAACTACAACTGCAGCACCAACAGCCACAACAGTCACAAATGCAACAACAACAGCTACAGCAGCAACCCCAGCTACAACAGCAACCCCATCAGCAAATGGTACAACAACAGTCTCAACAAATTCCAATAAATGGCAACCCCAACCAAGCATTAGGAATTCATGGGCCTCAAATGCGACTTCCAGGAAATCACCATTTAGTACAACAACAGCTTCAGCAAAAGCAACAACAACAACAACAACAGCAGCAGGTGATGTTACAGCAGCAACAGGCTGGTCAGCAACTTCAACATCAGCTTGGAGATGGTAGTGGAAACGCTGATATCGGCCAACAGATAGTTCCAGAGCTGCAGAATCAGCAGCAACAGCAGGGTATGTTGGGTTCTCAACATTTACAGGTTGGCAATGGCCATTTTCCTGGTCATGGCATGCCCTTCAATCCTCAGTTTGCTGGCCAGATGCAAATAGGAGGCCAATGCGGGCAAGCAGGATTTCAGGTAAACAAGGATGTGACATTAACCAGTCCCTTGTTAGTAAATCTTCTCCAAAGTGATATTTCTGCCAGCCAGTTTGGCCCTGGTGGAAAGCAAGGAGCAGGTGGGGCTGCTGCTAACCAGGCTAAGCCTAAAAAGAAAAAACCTCCTCGTAAGAAAAAACCAAAAGTAGGAGAAGGACAACAGTCTGCTGATGGTCTGTGGTAAGTGCTATTTATTCTTTGATTATTTTTTTATTTTTTTCTGTTGCAATGTTGTAAATTACTACAAAGTTGATCCATCTCTGTCTTAGTGGTCTGGATTCAGTGCCTCATGGAATGGAGGAAGTAGAGATGCAAGGGCTGGGTAGTGATCAAGGGGCTGGCCTTGACTCTAACTCCAAACATTCTGAATTTGCAAATCGACCAGGTAAATGATTAAATCTCTCTTGTTTGATGAGTGATTGTTTTTACATAATTATTTTATTTACTTGCATTTTATTTTATTTTTAGGTCTGCCTGGTCAGTCTGGAGATCAAAGGGTATTACAGCAAATGTCAATGCAGTTTATGCCCCCACAACAGCAGCAACAGATGCAGCAAATGCAACAGCAGCAGCAGTTACAACAGCAGCAGCAACAGATGCAACAGCAACAGATGCAACAACAGCATCAACAAATTCAGCAGCAGCAAATGCAACAGCAACAAATGCAAATGCAGAGTATGCAGGGTCCTCAAGGTCAAGCTGGAACATCACTAGGACCCCATCATGTCCAGACCCAGATTCATTCACAACAGTCAATGCAGATGCAACAACAACAACAACAACAGCCACCACAACACCTACAACAACAACAACTGCAGTCACAGCCACAACAGCAGCAACAACAAACACAACAGCAACAACATCAGCAACATCAGCAGCAGCAGCAGCAACAACAAATGATGATGATGATCAAAATGCAACAAGAGGCCAAGAATCGAATGCCATTACAGCAAGGTGGGCACATGCCTAAGGGTTTAGTCAATCCCAATGATCCATCTCAGAGAATGCCTGTATCTCAGCCAGGCAACATGCCTGTAATGATTGATCTTCAAGGGCATGGAGGTGTTCCACCTTCTCCTGATAAAGCTAGAGGCATGCCACTCATGGTGAATCCATCTCTCGCTGGACCAGCGAGAAGGACACCCCTTTCAGAGGTTGGACAGCCAACACCACCAGAGGAATCCTCTGGAAACCAGAGCTTGCAGGACCGGGGACCTCTTGAAATTGGTCAACAGTCAGGAAATGGAAATCAACCAATGATTCCCATCCAAGCTCCTAATACTCATTTAATGAAATCTGTGCCTTTATCAGTGCCCCACCAGCCTGGAGCAAGTCCCCAACAGCAGTCTCAGCAAGTGGCAGCAATGGCTGGTTCACATAATATTCATTTTCCCAGTGCTCCTGCAACTTCCCAAAGTTCCCGCCCTAAAACCCCTAACCGAGCCAGTCCCCGACCATATCACCACCCTTTAACTCCAACCAACCGTCCACCTAGTACTGAACCCTCTGAAATAAATCTGTCCCCTGAGAGACTGAATGCCTCTATTGCTGGTCTTTTCCCTCCAAAAATTAACATTCCTCTGCCACCACGGCAGCCAAACCTTAATCGAGGCTTTGATCAGCAAGGTCTTAACCCAACCACCCTTAAAGCAATTGGTCAGGCTCCACCAAGCTTAGCAACTCTTCCTGTCAACAGTAATACCAGTGGCAACAATAATGGCCCACAGTCTTATCCGTCAGGTGGTGGCATAGTAAGCTCTGGAGGAAAACAGGACAAACAGACTGGTGTTGGCCAAGCTAAAAGGGCTAGTCCTAGTAATAGTCGCCGATCCTCCCCTGCTTCAAATAAAAAAGCTGCCACTCCAAGCCCAGGAAGACAGAAGGGTTCCAAAACGTCATTGACATCACCTCCACATCAGCAGCAAATCATGGTTAGTCCACAGAACATGATGGTTAGTCCCACTTCAGTGCTCCCAACTACCTCTGCATCTTTACCATCAACAGGACCTGGAGAATCACAGCAGAGTTTAAATTCTATGAAAACCCTACCTGGCAGTGCTGATACAGTTAGAGATGGACAGGTACTGGCTACACAACCAGAGCAGCATCAGCCAGTTCAGTTAAGAGAGCAGTCTGCACCTAAAATGGCAAGCCCTCGGGTGCAGTCTCAGGAACCCAAACGGCAAGAGCCTAACAATTTGGTTGAACAGCGTGCTGAAGATAAACAACAACCTCGGACAACACCACACCATGACCTTGGCTCTGCTGTATCGCCAGCATTTAGAGATGCTCCAACATCTCTGAATCAACTATTGGACAATACAGGTGCCCCATCTTTGTCAATGAAATCTCAAAATATTCCTAAAGTGGGTGGAGAGCCTGTGCAGAAATTGAGCCCTCATGCTCCACAAGCTCAGGAAAACCAATCCAATCCTGTTGTCTCACAGAGCACAAATATGGGCACCCCTACTAGTGAAACAGATCAAAAACCTAAATCTGCATCAGTATCAAGTCCAAATTTTGTTCCCAGTAGCAGTGCAAACCTGCAGTCTGTCAACACTGTATCAAGTGTTAGTTCAAACCAAGCTGTGCTGTTAAGCCTCACTTCAATTCCCAACCCTTCAGTAAATTCAAATCACAATCTTATACCAATCTCAAATGCATCTCAAACAGTCTTGCAAAGGCCCATCTCATCAGCACCAACTCAACAAAACCAGATCACAGTCTTTGTAACCTCCAATCCCATTAGCTCCGCTACCAACACTGCTTCTGTAGTTCCTTCAGCTATTGTTTCCAAGGTTCTGGCAGTTCCCAATAAAAACATAAGATCTCCAGATGTTCGTCAACAAAATCCTACTCAAACACGTCCACAGTTCATCACAGGACCTGTGTATTCTATATTTCAAGCTACGTCTGTACCATCAAGTACTAACGTCATGACACAGCCTGTCACAATGGTTGGTCCCATAGTCTCTGCCAATATCCAGCTTACTCCTACCTCAGTGTCAACTACATCACCCTCAGCACCAACATCAACACCTATGGTGACAAACTCACCTGCCATCAGCATAGCTGCTACTCAGCAGAGCCGCACGGTGATTGGGCAGCTTCAAGTTCAAGTACCTGCAAGCCAGGCATCCTCTGTTAGTGTAGTACCACCACCTCAACAGCCAAGTCCTGGAGTTCCAAAACAGGAGAGTGTCTCAGATGCTAATGGCTCGAAACCTAGTCCTGTTGGGCAGTCATCCTTACATTCTGGCATGTCCTCACCCTTTCAACAGCGTTTAGCCTCTCCACCTGCTTGCTCTAGTCCAGGGGCTACAGCTGTTACCCGCAGAAGTCCCCTGTCTACAACAACAATGTTAGCCAAAAGCAGTTCAGTCCAGACTGTTGTTAGCAAAAATACTGCCCTCACTATGTCTTCAAGCAGTGACAATGATAAAAAAGAGCAAGCCCCTGTTAGTCAAATAGGAAAAATTGTGGATGTTGCCACAACTCATGCTTCATGTGTGGTTACATCTGAAACGGTACCTGCACTCCAGCCTTCTGCTCCAGTGACCGTTCCAGCTGCTCAAATAGCTCCGCAGTCTGCACTTCCTCCAAAAGTGTCTTCTCCTGAACCTGTGCCCTCTCTTTCTCCAGTCCTTACTTCTACACCAACTTCTAATATGCCACCCCCAGCCTCTACCTCTGGAGTGCTTCACCTATCTAGTCCTGTTGCTAATTCTTCGCCACCCTCTAGTTTGCCTGCAATTTCAGTTGCTACATCTGCTCCGGGACCTTCCACTACAACTTCTGGCTCCTCCACAGCAACATCCCCACAACTCTCTGTGGAACAGCCACCTTCTTCACTGGTGCAAACTAGTGCACCTGACTCCGCTGAAACAAAAGAAGCAATTGTTGATGCTTCTAGCGTCTCAGGTAATGGCTTGACGTTAATAAAGGTAATTTCAATTGCTGTCTAGTCAAACATGAATGATTTTTTAATTCTTAGCTTTTCTTTATTTTATTGAACGTAAACTATACAGCTCACCCTGAAGCTGCACAAGAAGACCAAGCTTCATGTGACCAAGCTGGTAAATCTATTTTAAAATCTATTTTTACCCATGCAAATAAAAGTCAGGCAAATGGCAGTAATATGTGAACAACCTTAAGCCCAAAGTATACTTTGGTTTTAAGCATATGATTAGCGTATGAATATGGCTGAACACATGCACACTAGACACACTAGTTTCTTCTTTGTCCAGTGTCTGTGCTATTTCTCTCCAGAAGTGCACATGTGAACATTAATGCATTTAGATAAATTGGGTGCTAGGCTTGCTGTGATAGTCGGTGCTACCAGTGTTACATGGTATTCAGCCGCACACCGGTTACATCACTCCACACCAAACGCGCTCATCCATGTCCCCTCCAACAAACTTTACACTTGGCACAATGCAGTCAGGCAAGTTCCCCTGGCAACCGCCAAACCCAGACTCATCCATGGGATTGCCAGACAGAGAAGCGTGATTGGTCACTCAGAGAACACGTCTCACTGCTCTAGAGTCCAGTGGTGGCGTGCTTTACCCCACTGCATCCCACGCTTTGCATTGCTCTTGGTGACGTAAGGCTTGGATGAGCTGCTGGGCCATGGAAACCCATTCCATGAAGCTCTCTACACACTGATCTTGAGCTCATCTGAAAGCCTCTTGAAGTCTGGAGGTCTGGAGCGATTGACTCTGCAGAAAGTTGTTGACTTCTGTGCACTGTGACCCTCAGCATGCGCTGACCCCACTCTGTGATTTTACGGGGCCTATTACTTTGTGGCTGAGTTGCTGTTGTTCAAATTGCTCCCACTTTGTTATAATCCCACTAACAGATGAGCGTGGAATATTTAGTAGTCAGGAAATTTCAGGAATGGACATGATGGACATGAATTGCACAGGTGTCAACCTATCACAGTACCCCGCTTGAGTTCACTGAGCTCCTGAGAGCGACCCATTCTTTCACAAATGTGTGTAAAAGCGTCTGCATACCTAGTGCTTGATTTATACACCTGTGGATAAAGTGATTGTGTGGAAGTGGAAGTGATTGAAACACCTGTATTCAATGATTTGGAGGGGTGTCCCAATACTTTTAGCAATATAATGTATATGGCTGAATTAAACCAGTATTTCCACTTGCCATTGTGCAGCGTTTACTACAGTAAAGTTGACAGAGTGGATCTCTGAGCTGGTGTGAGTGAGTGGAGGCGGGCTCATTTGCATATTGATGGTGCCGCATATATTAAAAGAAGCAAATGTAGAGCTATTTCAAGGCATAAACAAATAAAAAAAATCACAGTAAAAATGTTTAAATGTGTCATTTTGTGATCGAAGATGAGTTTTATGGGATAAAATTGACGATTAACCTGTGGGAAAATGTCCTGGCGGTTACATCCTTATTACGTGCACGATAATGAAATTTGTCATGTATACATACTTGAGCGTACACATGAAAACTGAAGTATACTTTGGCCTTTAGTCTATGCTAATCTATTTAAAGATTATGGTTCCAAGACTGGATCCAACCAAAATCATTTCTCTTGTATTCTGAACCAATGCTTTTTGCTCAGCTTTGTACCAGCTTGACTCAGACCAACTCCTAAGGATGTGGCCTGAAGCTGACTAATAGAAAAAACAATTCACAATCCGTGTTTAACACAAAACTAATTTCATTTGTCTCTATTTACAGGACAGGGCACAGGGGTTACCACTGCAGCAGAACAAGGGTAAGACGTTATGTAATTCTGTTTCTTCATCAATACGCTATAAGCTTGTGTGAAGTCTGTCTGACCTCTTGCAATGTTTTTCACCATTTTCATTTGAGCATTTTTTGTAATTATTCTTTACCCGAATTTTAGAATGAATGTGCTTTATACTTTTGTTGATCCAGTGTTTCAATCAAAAAGAGTAATTTTATTGGTTTATCTGAATGAGCTCACCTCATGACACTAATTATCATGGAATGATTCATGAAATCATTCTTTTACTTGATCTTTACCCAAATATGGGAAAGGAGAAAAAAATGTTGTTCAGCATCAAAGCAGTTTACCGCTGTTTTTCCACTTCTATAACAGATGGGCAAAGAAAAGAAAGACGCCCGTCAACTTAGCCCCAAGGTATGTATATACCAGACCTGTAGATTCCCTGCACGGGACCGTGCATGGGGCAGCCTGGCCATTTTCAGTAAATATGGTCATGAACAGGACGGACGTTATCTGTGGTAGATGAGGAAAAACAGCAAGTATGAATTCCTCAGTTGTACAGGGGACAGATGTGGTAACTTTCTTCAGTGTTAAGACCATTGAGAACAGTTGATTTCCAAACCCAAAGAAAATTAGAGTGAAAATAGCATACAAAACAGACTGTACGACTGCAAACTGACCGTACTCTGGGAACGTTTCCATTAATCTCCTAACCCTATTCCAGGGATACAAGGGCCACCACTGAGAAAGCAAAAGGTCCTAGTCGGCGAAGCTCACGAACAGACAAGGAACCTGAGGAGGAAGCATCCGACAATGGACAGAGAAAAAGAGCTGCTAGGCCAGGTTCAGCCTCTTCTAACATAGGAAAAGGTACAGGACGGCATTCTAGTCAACTTAATGGAAATCAGCCACAAATATTTGTTCTGCAAGTCAGGGGTTGCTATGACTATTGATTTCTTCTAGTCGGCTACTTGAGCACTCGTGGTTTGTTGCCGTTTTTTAAAAATATGCCAAGAAAATATTAGTTTGTGTCAACATCTCTTACAAGTATTGTAAATGTTAAAATAACAGGTTACATTTTGCATTTAACAGTGGTAAAATTACACAGCATTATAAACTTAATACCCGCGACTTTTTTATTTGCATATATTGATCACATTTGTTTTAACAGTTAGCTTTGAAGTATTTTGAATGAAAGCTTGTTTCCGCCACGAAACTCAGAATTGAATGTTATAAATTCAATTAAATTCTGACTTTATATCTCACAATTCTGACTTTATATCTCACAATTCTGACTTTATATCTCACAATTCTGACTTTATATCACACAATTCTGACTTTATATCTCACAATTCTGACTTTATATCACACAATTCTGACTTTATATCTCACAATTCTGACTTTATATCTCACAATTCTGACTTTATATCACACAATTCTGACTTTATATCACACAATTCTGACTTTATATCACACAATTCTGACTTTATATCACACAATTCTGACTTTATATCTCACAATTCTGACTTTATATCTCACAATTATGACTTTATATCACAATTCTGACTTTATATCTCACAATTCTGACTTTATATCTCACAATTCTGACTTTATATCACACAATTCTGACTTTATATCACACAATTCTGACTTTATATCTCACAATTCTGACTTTATATCACACAATTCTGACTTTATATCACACAATTCTGACTTTATATCACACAATTCTGACTTTATATCTCACAATTCTGACTTTATATCACACAATTCTGACTTTATATCACACAATTTTGACTTTATATCATACAATTCTGACTTTATATCTCACAATTCTGACTTTATATCACACAATTCTGACTTTATATCTCACAATTCTGACTTTATATCTCACAATTCTGACTTTATATCACACAATTCTGACTTTATATCACACAATTCTGACTTTATATCACACAATTCTGACTTTATATCACACAATTCTGACTTTACATCTCACAATTCTGACTTTATATCACACAATTCTGACTTTATATCACACAATTCTGACTTTATATCACACAATTCTGACTTTATATCTCACAATTCTGACTTTATATCACACAATTCTGACTTTATATCACACAATTCTGACTTTACATCTCACAATTCTGACTTTATATCACACAATTCTGACTTTATATCACACAATTCTGACTTTATATCACACAATTCTGACTTTATATCACACAATTCTGACTTTATATCACACAATTCTGACTTTATATCTCACAATTCTGACTTTATATCACACAATTCTGACTTTATATCACACAATTCTGACTTTATATCACACAATTCTGACTTTATATCACACAATTCTGACTTTATATCTCACAATTCTGACTTTATATCACACAATTCTGACTTTATATCACACAATTCTGACTTTATATCAATCAATTCTGACTTTATATCACACAATTCTGACTTTATATCACACAATTCTGACTTTATATCTCACAATTCTGACTTTATATCACACAATTCTGACTTTATATCTCACAATTCTGACTTTATATCTCACAATTCTGACTTTATATCACACAATTCTGACTTTATATCACACAATTCTGACTTTATATCACACAATTCTGACTTTATATCACACAATTCTGACTTTATATCTCACAATTCTGACTTTATATCTCACAATTCTGACTTTATATCTCACAATTCTGACTTTATATCACACAATTCTGACTTTATATCTCACAATTCTGACTTTATATCTCACAATTCTGACTTTATATCACACAATTCTGACTTTAAGTCTCGCAACTGCAGATTTTTGTCTCGCTATTTTAATACTTATAACTTATAAAATCCCAATTGCGAGATATAAAGTCAGAATTGTGAGTTATAAAGTCAGAATGGCAAGATGTAAACTCTCAATTGCGATAAAGTTAGAATTATGAGATAAAAAGTTGCAATTACTTTTTTATTTTTTGGCGGAAACAAGCTTCCATAATTTTATAACATCAGCCGCCATGGCTCGCGGGTGTGCATTAAGACAAGTGCATTGTGAAGAATGCAGTGTGGTTATGTGCTCGAGTACTCAATGGCTTCCAACAGCGCCTGCTAGTGGTGAAGTAGTCGACTACTCGTCTGTGCATGATTCTTTTATATAAACGAGTTGCAAAATTTAAATGTATATAGAAAAAAAAAATGTTTTTAATAATTGACAATAATATATTAAATTGCTCCAATAATGGCTGTTCCTCTCTGTAATGTTTTAATGGTATGTCTTGCATAAGATGGTTTCGGCTAGGATTGGTTCAAAGCAGAAAACATCCACTGTAAATCACAAGACCGTTTACCACAAATGCTGCTTGACTGATTGAGACTGAGTCTAATCTACCTTTTCTTTCCACCGTCTTTCAAGAATCAAACACTGGAGCCAGTCCCACCCAGGCAAAACGAAGGAAGTCAAAGTAATCAGAACACATGAATAAACCTGTGAATTGTACATTATGTTTTTGTTCTCTGAACTTGTTTTATCTGCTGTTTTTTCCCTTTTGGTCTGAGCAAGATAACCATGTACAGAAAGTTTTTTTTCTTTTTTTAATCATGATACTGTATTTTGTCCCTGGCTACTAGATGAGATGTTTAGAATTCTGTATGATGTTTGTATGTCTTTGTTTTGGTGTGACTTTTTTATTATTATTAATATTGATAAATTCTAGATTAATCGTGTGATGCAGACTAAGTACAAAATCATGTCTGTAGGATCACAATATAATAATGTGACAGAATCAGAATTTTTACTTCCCCACCATGGCGTATATATCATGAATGAACTGCATTTGAATACTGTCAGCACCAACGTTTACCCATTTAGCCCCCGGATCACATGCATTAAACTATTTTTACAAGTGTACATCTGACTTGTTTTTGTCACTGAAACATGCAAATAGAAGCTCCGTCATATTGTCATGTTTTTAATACAAAAGTACCATCAATTTGATTTAACTACAAATATCAGCTATCTTAAATTAGAACAGTTTTAGAGACAAGACTGGAGAAGCTCAAAATTGAATGCAAACGCAGTATATACTGATTATTTGTGTCATATTACCCTGATTATGTGCCTGGCTCTTTCAGTGAATGTAGCTCAGTCTATTTGACTTCCAAAAGCTGTTATTTTATGTTTTTAATCAAAGCAGTCTAATTAAATGATAGTCTTAAATAGATGAAAACCTGATGGGTCTGATTCATTCATCACACAGGAAATGGAAGTTGAATATGCAATGAATAAGTATTTCACCACAAAAATGAAACCTCAAGGCTTGGCTGGTAGAGGTCAAAACCAAAACAACATACAGTATGAATTACAAACTATTGTGAACTAAAGTGACATGTATCAATTTACAGACCTCTGAAAAACGTAAGTACACGTGTGTGTGTGTGTGTGTATAAACAAGACTGTACGGTGAGTCTTGTTTCTATGTCAGAAATAGGATGCTATGGTATTCTGAATTGGACCCTGGGTTTCTCAGAAACGGAAGTCATCATAGTTGGGTAAACTTCTATTGCGGGGTGTAGCAACTCAATGTAAAAACTGCACATTAGTATTACATTGATACATTTAATCCATTAAAAACTCTCCAAAAATATTTGTATTATTATTATTATTAAACATTATTGCAGTAGCTTTTAAAAACAACAAATATTAGTAAATTTTTAAAAATCTAAAGCCAGTCTTAAACTACCTGTGAAATGCAACAGATTTAAATATGCATTATTAAACAAAGCATTGGTAATCCTTTACAGTACATTAAAAAAATCTTGGGCGGCCCAGGCTCAGTGATGCACGTGGGGAGCGAAGGCTGGCCCGTGTGGTCCGATCAAACAGACGAGCTCAAACTTTTCAAGTTAATGCTGGTTCTGATAGAAAGGTGTCAGAATACACAGAGCATCACAGTTTGTTGCGTATGGGGCGGCACAGCCGCTGACCAGTCAGGGTGCCTATACTGACCCCTGACCCCGCCGAAAGCACCAACAGTGGCCCGTGAGCATCAGAACTGGACCACGGAGCAATGGGAGAAGGTGGCCTGGTCTGAGGAATCCCGTGTTCTTCTACATCACGTGGATGGCCGGGTGCGTGTGTGTGGCTTACCTGGGGAACACATGGCCCCAGGATGCACTATGGGAAGAATGCGAGCCGGCGGAGGCAATGTGTTAAAATATTAATTATGTAACTGTTTATACATGCAAATATTTCTTAAATATATACATGAATGAGTTTGTGAATTTATATACATACTAATTACACACAGTACATATATTATAAACACAAACTTTTATTTAGGATAAAATTAGTAGCTTTTGATTTTGAAGCCAAACATTTCTTTGCAATAACGTGTGATCGTTCCCAATAACACCAGAGAGATATCAAGTAGACAGACTTGTATTTTAATGTTGTCATTCAACTCTGAGGAAACAAACAAGGCTGCAACTGTGGTTCAACCGGTTGATTCGAACAGTCTGAACGAACCGATTCAGTACATATGAATCGCAGTTCCCAACACTAGAAGTGACTCGGTTCTCAGGTGCGCTTAATTGTGCTCATTATAAAGAAGAATTGTGAAACACGCGTATGGGAAGTAAATATTGATCGCTTTTTATCGTTGTGGTAGTCATCTTTTTATTCAAGCAGCGTTTTAAATACTTGCCAAAGCTGAAATTCGCACGGTTCAGAAGAGGAGATTATGGAGTTGTCTTTATTCATGAACATGGGTCAGATGTGTTCATATGATCAGATGTCTCTGGGTGAGATGCTTCAGATTCAGGATCATCCCCTGAGTGAGGAGCAGGCCTGGGCTCTGTGCTTTCAGCTCTGCTCTTTACTCTCACACCAGACATGGAGGAAAACTCTCGTGTCTCCAGCCGCGGATGGCGTGCTGTTCTCCCGCGACGGCAGCGTCTCTCTGCGGCCGACCGACGGTAATGCCAGTAAGAACACTTGGGATGAGAATTATTATTTTAACATTCATATTTAAAGAAATATTCTGGGTTCATAGCTAACACAGTGTCCATTGCAAACAAACCCGTTACAATGGAAGTCTATGGGACAAGCCATCCACTTCAGAGTGTCAGTTCTTCATCTTTCAGTGGTGCTGGGTAACGTTATAGTAACGGATTAACGTTACATGTAATCTGGATTACAAAAGGCACAATATACATTTATTAATTAAAACTAAGGTTTGCTGTTCCAAATAAAGCTCAGTCTGCTCCCTTTAAGCTCATCCACACTGAACGTCTATAAATACTTGGTTAACAGACTTTAAAATAACTGATGGTTCTCACTTCAAGTTAATCTTTATAAAAATGATTCTTTAAAAATGTTGTTTCACATAAACAAGACTTTCTGCATTTAATTTAAACGCTTTTGTCATTTAAAATAAAATAAAATATTACTGTGTGAGATCAATCTTTTATTTTAACATATAACTTCTTGGTACTAAAACCAATACCGTGTGCACTATAATGTCTCAATGTACACTTTGGTGAGCTGAATGTGTTTTATTAAACAGGCGAACAACTGTTTGGATAATTCATCGACAGAAAACTAATCATACAGCTCAACACAGTCTTATTGTTTAAATCTGGTGTTCTTGATTGACCGGGAGTACCATGTTTTCACTGCAGCCTGAACAAGTCTCATAGTAGTGCCGAGTGAACCCACAGAGTAGCATTATAACTTAACTTAGTTTAAACACACTCAAATGTGTCTAATATGATAACATCACTGCATTACTACACATACACATGAGCGGAAGTGCTCGTCTGTGGCAGAATAAAAGCTCAGTGAAATCAAGGCGTCATCAAGCTACTGCTTTGTTTTGAATAAGCGACATCTAGCTGTGTAAAATTACATAATGTGGCTTTAATCACATTCCAAAAATGTAGTACATGTAATTGATTACATTTTTTAAAAGTTATAATCAGATTACAGTTACTTTTTATGGATTACTTGGTTACAATGGTAGTAAATTATTCATGATTGTGGTGTTTTATAATATTTAGACTTTTTTTTTTTTACGATTTATTCATCGTAAAAATTGACACTCTTCTATATGTATATGACTGTCTTCTTTCAGATGAGCACAATCAGTTATTTTAAAAAAAATATCCTGGCTCCAAAGATCTATTTACATTTTTATGATTTAATTAATCATTAGCTTTTCGTCAACTCACAATCCCCCTGCAGTTTTCATTCATCCCAGTTTGGAAAAGCCTGGCATAATGTAATGGTAAATGTGTTTTAATGTAGTTGTTGATACGTGCATACATGCATACATACATCCATACATACATGTGTGTCGGAAGCAAATAAAATGTGGGTGGGTCCTCTCAGAATTATTATTATTTTTTAAATGGAGTAACGTAGATGGGGTCCACAGCGAGACAAACCTTCCCCACGCATGAAAAGTGGAAATAAAGCGTCTAACTTGTTTAATAATAAGTGTTTATAGGTTAGGGGTAGGTAAACAGACATGTGTGGAATCAGAGATGATAAAAGTGAGTGGGTCCAATATCATTGGTTGTAAAAAGTGGGAGGGTCTTGTCCCACCCACACACACAATGGTTCCGACGCCCATGCATACGACCACAATCCCATTCAAATCTAAGATATAAATTAAGTAATCTAAACTGCTCAGTTGTAAGTGAAGCAAGCAAACTGACAATACAATAAAACACTTTTCTTTTTTTCTTTTTTAAACATCTCTGTCTGTAGGTAATGCATTTGTGATGGAGACAGAGGAACAGGTAGGCAACTAGTTTCTTCAGTTTGGTGTATAATCCTAAAAAATGTCATTCATGCATGTGCCATTGAGAGTTGTGACTGTCTATAGGCCGTTGAGTTTGTGGGCCGTCTCATGTACTTGAGCCTGGACTGGGGTCTGGAGACACAGGTGGAGCGTGAATTGAGTGAGACCTTAGAGATCCTGGTGTGTCAGATGACCAAAGTGAACCCCAGCGCCGATCACTCCTGCCGACCCATCTGCAGCATCTCTGATGTCATCCAGGTGCTGACATCATCACTCCTCCAGAATCAGCCGTCTGCTGCGCTCACTGGATCGGGACCAGTCACAGAATATGCTTTCAGTCTGAATGTGTAAAAGCATGAGGATGTGGCCTGATCATCCTGCCTTGTGTGTGTCGATTTGTGTTTCTGCTAGGTTTGTAAGGAACGCCTGTATGTTCCGAGCCAGGCTGTTAAGCATTACAAGAACATGTGTTCCAGTCTGTTCTCGCACACTGTTGAGCTGTGTCAGTATCTGCAGATCATTCAGCGGTCCCGGGAGGTGAGAGGATTTGAGAGCGCGACCTGTGCATCCTAATGCAGCTCTCTGTGCAGTTTTTACAGTGGTCGTAAAATTGATCATGAAGTCATGTTTTTACCTCCTGATGGTGTTTTAAGAAGTGACATTTATTTCATTCTCATGTTTATATGGAAAAACTCTCAACAGAGTCTGCAGAAACTGTTTGAGTCCGAGACCCAACTGGTTGCACGAGTGACCACAAACTGGGTAAGCAGCACAGCATTTGTCCAATCAAACACCCTTTAAAGATGCCATGGTGCATGCCAGTTTTTATAATGGGCTCTTAGAAAAAATTATCAATTTCACATTTGCTATATTTACGTTTACTTGTATTCCTCCAAGTGTAAGGATTTGAGTGGGTTTGACAAGGGGCAAATTGTGATGGCTAGACGACTGGGTCAGAGCATCTCCAAAACTGCAGCTCTTGTGGGGTGTTCCCGGTCTGCAGTGGTCAGGATCTATCAAAAGTGCTCCAAGGAAGGAACAGTGGAGAACCGGCCACAGGGTCATGGGCGGCCCAGGCTCATTGATGCACGTGGGAGCGAAGGCTGGCCCGTGTGGTCCGATCAAACAGACGAGCTACTGGAGCTCAAACTGCTCAAGAAGTTAATGCTGGTTCTGATAGAAAGGTGTCAGAATACACAGTGCATTGCAATTAGTTGTGTATGGGGCACTGACCCCTGTCTAGTTATAAATCTGAATATATAACTATATATTCTTGATTTACATATTTCCTGTTTGCTCCTGCATAATAATAAATATAGCTGCGAGCAGCCATTAACGGGGCCAAGCGTAAAGAAGCCAATAAGACATGCCAACATGGCTAGGAGTGTTAGACCAACTGCAACAATGAGCAATTAAAGGCATCTTAAGATGATTTCAGACAAAATCATGCAGTCACTAATAAACTGATTTAATGGTTTATCACTTTTGACCAATAGGTGGCGCAGATACAAAGTTGATGTGGTGTCAGAGTGAGGTGACAATGACACAGGCAATGTTTGGTGTCATGCTAAAGCATTGCAGAGATGGAGCCTCCATAGTCATTTTGGCATCATGCCTCAACTTCGCTGTGGTATATGAAAATGGCTTTGTGATTACACGAAATTAATAACTTTACGATTCGATTTTGGTGAAAATCTGACAAATGGTCTAGGTGTCTGAAAAAGTAGGTTTGTAAAGGAAATCAAAATGGTGAACAGGAAGTTTGGCCAAAATTGGAATTTATATTTTTGGCATGACCTATGGAATTTATTATACCAGTTTTATGACAATAGGCAAATTTAATGAGATGTTATTAGCATTTTTTAAAATTTATTATAACTTGTCCACAAGGTGGCGCTGCACAAACTTTGAGTACCTTCAGGGCTTGGTGCCGAAGACACATGCCGAGTTTGATATGCCAATGTGTTCGTAAAATATTGCACTTTTTGACACAATTCAAAATGGCTGACGCCCAAAATGGTTGATATGGGAATTGGCAATGTTATGGCTTGGCGTGATGCCCCGAATGTAAAGTTGATTTTGTGATTGTTGGCTAAAGCATTCTGAAGTTATCATAAATGTCAAATTATCTCGACCACTAGGTGGCACTTCACAGAAACGCTGCAGGCAGCCTCAGGTCATGGGTGGCATAAAACACACCAAGTTAGGTTCGAATATGCCAAGGCGTTATAGATATAGCCTGACTTTCATTTTTGCACTTTGCCGATTTCATTTGCGTGTTATTCGAGAACAGTTTGACTAATCATCTTGAGTCTAATATCATTTTGTCAACATAGTCTGAAGATGATCTGGTTAATTTTTAGTAAATATTGGATCAACGACCTAGCCTATCAGCAGCCTAGGAGGAGTTCGAAAAAGTAGGTTTTTCAGAAAATTCAAAATGGCGGGAATTTTCATGACTGAAAATAACGTTGAATTTTGTTTCTAGCCCTTAGGGTTTGAAAGTTATTACCATAAACATGGGTGCGACTTTGGACAGGTGGTGACGCTAGAGGGATCGAGTTAGAGACTTCGAATTTGCAATGGTGACAGATCAGACTGTCCTCTATCAGTGTGCCAAGTTTCACAACTTTCCCACAAGCAATTCTATGGGACCTTCAGTGCTTGGCCCCTAATAATAATAATTCTATTTTATTCATGTCTTGAATGTTTTATATATTAAAGAAAATCATTGGGAAATGCAGGCAGCACTAGACCTTCAGCACCCATGGTAGAAGTCTCCGCTTCAGTGTCTTGTTTCCACACTGCAGATGCCCACATGGAAGGACCTAGTGGATGAGCTGAGCAGAGGGGTCGTGTTGCAGCCGTTAGTGAAGAGAGCGGCGGGGACTAAATGCCCACTGCCTGATGAGACCCCTCCATTCAACCAGCTTCTGCGGGACATCCAGTGCAGACGATACACACTACGGAAAGTCCAGGTTTGTGTTCAGTCTGTCTTTTTTCAGTTTCGAATATGTATATGTGTGTATGTGTGTATATATGTGTATATATGTGTATGTTCTTTTGCCAATATATTCTGCTTTAGTGACTTCATGTTTTGTTTGCTGTTCGCCAACTGTACGTCTAAATGTACGTCCTTGCGTTTGTAGGATGTGCGAGACGGCCAGAGAAAGCCAGACCCTCATCAGACTCTTCTAGAATTCATCCGCTCACGGCCCAAATTACGACCGGTGAGAAGAGTTTGCTTTTCATATGAGGCTTCTACAAACCTTGGTGAACGAATGGGTGGCCCTCAGGAGCTCAGTGAATAGTAGCCCAGTACTGATGATATTTTAATTTTCATAAAGGGCATATTTTCCCGCCTAATCGTTTTAAATTGATCAAATTGTAGAATTTAAAATGAAAATATGAATAAGAATAAGACTCTATAGGGCTGTTACCAATCAAATTAAATAATTTACACTGAAAAATTGCAACTACATTAAATTGAGAAAAAAGTTGACTAGTAGGTGTGGCCGGTGATCGTCTTAATGAGTCATTGATGTATTCAAGCGGCTGATTCTTTCAGGAATGAGGCAGGCCCTGGCCCAAATGGCACCCAAAACATTCGCAGTCTTCCTACGAGTCTGCACTTTTGTGACGTAATTATTGAAAAAAAAGAAGCTTGCATTAGTGTAGAGCATGGCAAAAGTGTGCATAGAGGGCACATATCAACTGCGAAGGGGGCGCTTGCGAGCCCTTCTGAATCCTTAAATGACAAATTGGACTCCCTACAGTCTGGTGGACTTAACGAACACACATGGCAGCCATTGCAAATCCACAAGACCGAACGTGCAAATGAAGTGTCATTTGGGACAGGGCCGCAGCTGTTTATGAATGGTTCTTTGACTCAACCGTTTCGTTGAAAATGCTGAATCATTCGGTAATGAGACACGGCTGAGTTTCGTCTGTGATCTTGGAAGTATTTTCGCTGCTGAAACGGAGCAAAAACAGTCAACATAGCTCAAAAAACAAGTCATTAATATGAAGTCACTTACATTTTAGAAGCTGTCAAATGAAATCAGTGTCACATTTTCAGTCGTGATGGTATTCAGCACTGATGTGATGCTGCTTAACTGTATCTTGTTATAAATATAAAAGCTTCACATTTAACTTGTGAAGCGCTTATTAATTTCCATTTCTCCTCACGAGGCAGCGCGAGCATCAGTTCATTATATATTATTATTATTATTCACTATTGATCGCCACTTACACTGAATGAATGCAGAGTCATTCCTGCGGTTTGGTGATTCCCTTGTTTTTGTTATTGGTGTTTAAATCCGGTTACTTGTCCGGTCGGGCAAGTTAATTTCTTTCGCCTGCCCTTTCAAAAAAAAAAAAAATCCACTTGTCCCTCACAAGTGTTAATGTTTAGCCTTGTTGAAAATAACTTATTTCCGAGTCCCAACGGCATCTTTTCCACCGGCCGTAGAGGTTAAGACAACAACTCCCGTGATGGGAAGGCTATGCCGTTTGTTTGGAATAAGCGACCTCTAGCGGTGACGATTACATGTCATGCCTTTAACATTTAGACCACTTCTATTATTGATTGCTATCAGGAAGTGAAGTATCAACCTGTGCTGCTTTCCAATCCACTTTTAGAGACGCACTTGCGAACTTCCCTAAGCACTTCCCCTCAGGGGAAATCCCCGCCGCCATTTTAAAGGAGCGTTCCACTTCGTGAAGTGAACGAGGAGAGTTTATATGGACAGACCCTCGCTCCCTTGCATTTTTGACAGGGAGCGAGTCTACTTCATGTGTACACTTCAGGCAGCTTTATATACCACAATGCAACACGACTGTGACGTCACCGCATATTGCGTTTAATTTACCCCACCACAAACAACTTAATGATATTTTAATTATTTTTAAAAACATTTAAAACAACCCACACACACCTATATACATATATAATGCTGCATCAAACATTTTCGTAAAGGAAAAAAATAAATCAATCAATCAATCCATAGTGGATTCCAAGTGAATCAAGGGCTTAGGACGTTCCAGTTCAGTCCATTGAAGAGGTCCCGCCAGTAGTGGGCACTCATGCCACATAAGCAATGACGCACATCCGAGAGTTAGCGACTGAATGGCATACTAAAAACCAACTGGAACGCAGCTATGCCGTTAGTTTGGAATAAGCGACCTCTAGCGGTGACGATTACATGTCATGCCTTTAACATTTAGACCACTTCTATTATTGATTGCTATCAGGATGTGAAGTTTCAGCCACTATAACAAAGTGTTGCTTCCCCTGCCTTTACATATGGCCACATAGGGTCAATTTGAAGTTAGTGTACAAAAACATCAATGCACATTATTCCTAGAGATGTTTTTTGTAAAAACGTTACATCTCAAATGCTTTTTTTTTGGGATGTCACTGCTGATGTCCCTAATCCCGTGCCATCCAGCCACCTGTCATATAAAGACCCATTTCACAATCTAATCCAGTCCCTGAGGCTTGCAGTTTTGGAAGTTTTGCTTCCCTGTTGATTTCCTCTTCCTCAGGCCTCAGAGCGTAAGATGAGACTGAAGCCCAAAGAGCAGAGCAGTCCACATGAGCTGCTGATGGAGGAGATTCGCTCCATCAACCACTGGAAACGCCTGGCACACAACAGAGAGCCAACCTGCCAATGTACACCACTCTGGGCTTTCATTCAAGTGTTTTTGGTAGCCTCTGAATGTGTAAACCACTGACCCTTTTTGATTCCTTAAGCAGCAGAGGGCTCAACCCTTAATGAAGCGGCTGAAGACCCCTCTTTCCTGAAGTCATCTCCACACAGGACACGGTCAGATGTACGAGTCCTCAACACGTCTCATTGGTGGCTAGTTCGTATGAATTCTCACTTGTACATCTTCATGTGATCGGCTCATGCGCCAGTGATGGGTATGTTTAGGAATGGGGTTAGAGGAGGATCTTTTATGGGGTTTTTTTGTATGAATTCATATGAAATCGCCACCTCAAAACACATTTGTTTTCCTTTGGTCCTCTTCACATTTCTAACAGCACTTACGCAAATGCAAACTTGCAACAGATATATTTTGCAGTTTTCTAGTTGTGACATGTTTTCCCTAACTGTGCAGGAAACTCCTGTTCAAGACGACCGCTTTACAGGTGAGATCTGCCGTCGATGAAACCTGACAAGACTTTGTCTGTTACATTTGACCTCCAAATGAGTAAATGAAAATTACTACAAAAGAAATTTGCTTTAATGAGAATTAAGTACATTTAACCCATTAATACATAAAGCGTATTACAGGTATTGGGGATTAGTGGGCTTGGAAAAAGTCTCAATGCATTATTTTCTTTTGATTTGAGATGAAATATGATCTGGACCTTTTTTTAATTATTATTATTCATGATATTTACCCAAAAATGATTTCTTAAATGTGGTTGTCGTGCCCTCCAATCCCCCTAGACCTCGGAGTCTGCACCGGAAAGCGCCGGACCAGATCTTTTGCTTGCAACAGGGATCTCTTCAAAGTGGTGCGTCACATTATGATCAAGGAATCTTTGCATCTTAATCTTTATTTGGTGCACATTAAGTTACATGAGCCGAAGACTGCAGTCTTGTCTTACTTTTTACACTTTATATATCCACAAAATCTCTCACATGTCTCTCACAGTTTTCTTTTTTTCCCCTTCAATTTCTCATTGTAATTCTTAATGTTACTGGGGTGTGAACTACTGAGAAATTGTACTTCAGTTTAAGTACTGATTAAATGGAAAGTACCTACCCAAAAAAGCACTTGAGTGAAAGTAAAGAGAAAATGTATCTTTTGTTTTTTCAAGTTAAAAAGAACACTTTAAGGTTTCTTAAATGTTCTTACTTTAAAACGAGGTAGTGATTTGAAGAGAACCTTGTCAAAAACTATTTGTCTGACTGTGTAAAACTCTATTATAAAGAAAAAAATAGAATTACAAAGTACATATATCGTGAATAAAATCCCTCTTCAATACTAAGTTTGCATGAAACTGTAATGGGTAACAAATTTTGGGGGTTTGTTTTTTACCTTTTTAAATGTTACTGAGTAAAAGAACAAGTATTTGGTTTTAACAGAACTACAGTACAGATTCTCCCCCAAAATAATGTATAGTAGTAAATTACTATTAACCTCTGTCCCGAACCTTTCTTGTCCAAGGTTAAGAGCAGTAACAAGGGGTCTGTTTTCACCACGATCGTTGACGTCATGAAAATGCACTGCTCTGAGGAAAAAGGAGATCTGAAGAATATGTTGTGTGAGAGATACCAGGACTGGCGGGTGAGAACTCCTGGATCCAAAAACTTTCCCCTGTAATGCCTGTTCAGACTGCAGGCAAATCTGAATTTCTCAAATCAGAGCTTTCAGGCAGACTATCCGCACTAGTAAGGCAAGGCAAGTTTATTTGTATAGCACATTTCATACACAATGGCAATTCAAAATGCTTTACATAGAAACTGAAATTAAAATAGTGATTACATATGCATAAGAAATAAGAATACCACGTGTGAGAAATAAAAACAGGATAATTAAAACAGATGTAAAGAGATTTTTTAAAATAAGAAGAAATAGAAATATACAGTTGTAAAGATAATTAAAAAGAATAAAATGATTACCGTGTGTATATAGATATAAAAAAAATAATAATAATAATAAAGATGACGCATAGATTAGAATAGGTGCAATCAGTGGGACGTACAGTGGCACAGTGCTCATTCAGTAAAGGTTTTTTGTTATTAGACCTTTTGCCTCAAGATACGCGTTCACCTTGAGAATTTCATCTTTGTTTCCAAATGTAATGATTTAAGTTTTGTTTTTGTTTAACTGAAGATAGTTTTGGCTCCTCCAGTTGTTAACTTCATCAATGCATTTGCACAGGGAGTCAATGGGGCTGTAGTCATTAGGTGATAGTGCTAAGTAGATCTGGGTGTCGTCAGCATAGCCAAATAATGAGAGAGAAGCAAATGGCTTACCACAGCTGAGTGGCAGCATGTACAGGTTGAATTGGAGTGGTGCTAGAATTGACCCTTGTGGGACTCCGCAAGTCATTGATGTCCAGTCAGACTTATGGTCACCTATACTCACATAATAACCTCTTCCTTCTAAGTACGACCTGAACCATTTAAGGACCATCCCAGAGAGTCCGACCCAGTTTTCCAGCCTGTCAAGAAGTATGTTATGGTCAACAGTGTCGAATGCAGCACTGAGGTCGAGTAGCACCAGAATTTATGTTTTGCCTGTATCTGTATTGAGGCGAATATCATTTATTATCTTTATGAGCGCTGTTTATGTACTGTGATGTGGTCGGAAACCAGATTGAAAATTGTCAAAGTATCCGTTTGAGCTTAAGAATTTGTTCAGCTGAACAAAACGCCTTTCTGATATTATTGATTTTCTCAGAGAAGAAGGAAGCAAACTCACTGCATTTGCTGTCAGAGAGCATTTCACTGGGAATGTGACTCGGGGGGTTTGTCAGTCTCTCTACAGTAGCAAAAAGAGTGCGCGTGTTGTTTATGTTTCTGTTTATAATATTTGAGAAGAAGGTCTGTCTAGCCTTGCCTAGTTCCACATTGAAATCATGAAGGCTGTCTTTATAGATGTTATAATGGACTACAAGTTTTGTCTTCCGCCACATGCGTTCAGATATCCTGCATTGTCTTTTCATTATTTGCACTGCCGTTGAGTTTCTCCAAGGTGCTTTCTGTCTGCCACTCTTTTTCCTGACTTTCTCAGGAGAAATATCATCCATTACACTCTGAACTTTTGAGTTAAAAGAGTCAAGGAGAAAATCAACAGATGTATATTGTGATTTGTTCTGTAGTCATGGCTGAAATCTTTGGACATAACGTTGAGTGCACAGTATGAATACTTCTGGCGTTTGAGCAGCCAGGCTGAGATGCATCTGTAAAAATCAGATTAGAATCAAACCAAATGTGGTTTAAATCAGATTTAAATGTTGTTGCTGCCCAGACTTTCAAAAACCCGCCTGGAAAAAAAATGGACGCGCAAAAGTTCTTTTCTTTTTTTTCTGCCTGCCAGATCATAGCCTGAAAGACTGTTGTTCTTAGGTTTGTTCCTGCTGTGCAATGAGAAGTCTTTATTTCACGTGGCATAATATCTGCTCTCTGTGTCGGAGGTAAGATCACTCATTTCTCTGAATCGGCTCATGATGAGACGTGCTGTCTTGTGACATTTCTGCGGTGTCCACAGGGTTGTGTGTCCTGGGTGTTGTATAGAGGTAAGCTGGGGGCTCTGACGTATTGAATGTTTAGATGGCATCTGACGTCTGGCTGATCATTTGCATGTGATCTCTGTAACAGATGCGTCTGCCCTCCAAGCGCTGCGTGAACCTTCCTCTGTGCTTCTTCAAGCAAATAGTGATGAACGACTGTGAGCAAAGCCAGAGAAATTTCTGGAATGAACGCTGGTCCTGGAATTCTGCCTGGTAAGTAGACACTATCTGTTGCACTAAACTTTTACTATAGGGGCCAAGCAGCGCCGGTGAGGAGGCATCTATTGAACTTGTTAGATTTATTCTTATTCCGCCAGGGCGGTCTACAGCAGCCCATAGAACCGCTTGCTGGAAAGTTGTGACGTTTGGCACACTGATAGAGGACAGTCTGAACTGTCAAGTTTGAAATCGCTAACTCAATCCCTCTAGTGCCTCCACCTGTCCAAATTTTCACTCATTTATGCTAGTAACTTTTGAACCCTAAGGGCTAGAAACAAAACATTTCTTGGCTCAAGCTGACTCAAAAGCCGATTTTCTTTTCAATTAACCGAAAAACTTACTTTTTCAAACTCCTCCTAGGCCGTTACTCTGATTGTCATGAAATTTGAACCAGATTATCTTCAGGCGTTGCCAACAAATGTTGATTCGTCAAATCGTTTTTGAAAAACGTGCTTTCGAAAACAGACATAAGACTGTATCTCCGCCACGCTTTATCGTATTCAGACCAAACTTGGTACATTTCATCACAAGCATGACCTGAAGTGACATGCAGCGCCACCTACTGGTCCGGAGATGCGAGAAATGGCTATTTTTGCTTATAACTTCTGAACCGTTTGTCCAAAAATCATGAACTGGTCTCGTTAGATTTGGGACGTCATCCACTTGGTCATGCAGACAGCGATTTGATATCCAATTTTACCATATCAGCTATTTTTAATTATGTGCAAAAATGCTTTATTGTATGAACCCATTAACGGATTAAGAAACTCTGTATGGGTCATCACCACCCGAAGGAGCCTGAGAAGTTTAGAAACATTATTTTTATTTCCTTTTTCAAATGCTCATAACTTTGGGTGTGGTTGACTTTATTTTCAGAGTTATCTCCTTAGACTCCTGAATCATTGCGGAGTCCATCGATACCAGACTTGCCAGGTTTCGGCTTATGGTTAGTGCAGCGTTGTCATTTGGCACTTAAAAAACCGTTAGCTGATATTTTCGAAACCGCTAGTCCGCTACATCTATGTGCCCACATGTCAAAATTTTTATAATAAGGGGTACTAAAATAAAATCAGAAGTTCAAGTCAGGTGTCAGACATTTATATGAAAACAAAGTGTGAGCGTGCGTGCGTGCGTGTGCGTGCGTGTGTGAGAGAGTGCGTGTGTGCGTGCGCGTGTGCTTGCGTGTGTGAGAGAGTGCGTGTGTGCGTGTGTGCGTGCGTGCGTGCGTGCGTGCGTGCGTGTGTGTGTGTGTGCGTGTGTGTGTGTCATCTGCATGCGTTTTAATGATGATGAAGAACTGCAATGTCACATGAACGTGTCTGTGATAGAGATGATCATTAAAACACACAGATATCATGTTTCAGTTTTCATTGGTGTGTTCACTGATGTGATGTGTAGGCTCCGCCCTCTCGGGTGGGGAGCAGCAGTTCATTTGCATTAAAGGAGCCACGCACAGAACAGCTCATTTTTCTTCAACCTCAAAATTGCCATTTTCAAAACGGTATATTAAATGATCTGTTAGGAGTTTTGATCTGAAACTTCACAGGCACACTCTGGGGACACCTGAGACTTATATTACATCTTGTAAAAAGGGGCATAATAGGTGCCCTTTAAAACAAAAATGTGTAGCCATTTGATGATAAGAGGCAACCACTAGATTTGAATCACCATCCAAACAAAGATGCTACACACACATAGCATGAACCTTTGTCATGATGGTGGTCTGCAGAGGCAAATCAATCTCCCAGTTGCTCTCTTTATTATGACCATTGATCTAGAAATACTAGACGATTGACTACACCGTCTCAAATATATCTAGTTTCATCACTTGCAGAATGATATGCACAGATTGGTCCTACCTGGGTGTTTTGTATGTGATGCTCTGTGTGATGTTTGTCTACTCTATCCCACAGGATTCCTCTGGTTCTAGTGTCATGCGGGAACGACTCGACATCGGTTCAGGCTCGGGCTATGCGTGACTGGTACAGTCAGGACATCTGTGTGAGCTGCCAGAAGGCTTTACTGGAGGCGTGTGACTCTGTTCCGTCCAGCGGTCCTATCAAAGACTCTCAGGAGATCTGACCCTGTCATCACGCTGTCCGTTTTGTGTTCCTTTATTTGTATATCAGCGGTGTTTGTGTTTTTGTTGTTGGGTTGTTCACAGTTAGGCACCGTGTTGGTTCGAAACGTTTCTGTTTTTCACCATTTTGCAAGTTTTAAGCTTTTACATTGTGAACAAAATGAAATAAATATATATTTTTAAACATTTGTATGCATGTGGAGCTCTGTGAGGAATGGTCTTCATTGCGGTGTGAAGAACTATGGCAAAAACCTAGAGGATGTTTCTCAGTGGTATAAAACAAATACCAATTTTTCTGTGTATGCACGTATAGATTTGGCTGAATCTGAAATCGCCCCCTGTACCCTCAAACAGGGCAATATGAGGGGACAGCCATTTGAAGTCATGTCTGAAACCATAGTGGACATGTATGAGTGCACTCATTCAATCCCACAATGCACCGCAATAAAGAACGCACAACCAATGTGCACAGCGGCTGTTCCCGGTGTGTAGAGGTTAGTGCCGAAAGTGGTGCAAGGCTGTCCGGTTTGTGAGGCCAACTAAGATCATCGTTCTTGAAAGATGGTCTAATCAAATCTGATTGATCTGATCTAATATAAACAAATCCAAATTTGATGTTTTCGTAGACACAAACCAGACAAAACACAATGCCTTCACAAAAAAAGACAGAGCGAGAAAGCGTAAATGCCCGTTCATAATATGTATTCAAAGCTTCAGCCAATCAGCGGGCAAATCCTCATATAGAATATTTAGCAGACGGTTTTTCACACTTTAAAAAAGTTAATGCTAGTATCTTTATTTCATGGATCATATTTATGTTTTATTAAGAATCTAACCATATCTGGTCAACAAATGGAAAAGTCATCCCTGTTTATGTTGCCTTTTACCCCAAATACCATACTTTAACATCCCATCTAACAACTCATTAGCTTTAGGTTCCCCGAACGTTTTTGGTTTCTTTTTGGTGTGCTAGGAAAGTTTTCTTAACGTTTCCAGAACGTTATATTAACATTTCCCTAATGTTGTTCTAACGTTAGCAGAACTTTCTATTTCTTTTTGGTTTGTTTTTGATTAGCCAGGAAGGTTTTCTTAACGGAAATAATAACGTTTTTGGTTTGTAGAACGTTATTGTAACGTTCCCCTAACCTCAATTCATAATTCTTATGAAATAAAACAGTAAATCTATAATCAGCCTACAGTCCATGTTTTTGTCGAATCATTGTTTAAGTGTTGATAGAACATACAGATAATAATAATAAAAACACAATCATGGGCTATGAATCACATTCAAAACAAAGGTGCAACAACATTACAACCATAAACAAACAAACTTTCATTTAACACTTCTTTTAACCATAGACTGTATACTTTTAACAGGAACTATTAATTGTAGATTGTGCACATTAAAAACATTAAATAGAATTACAGATTAGCTACATTAAAATAAAAATAGCTACTTTTATATACACTTTCAAACATTTGTTACTAGTTGGCTAATGTTGATTTAAATGATAGATTCTGCACTTGAAAGTAAAATAACCAAATGGGAACCAAAAACTAACGTTCTGTGTTCTTACTGAAAACCTGTTGCTTTATTTACTTTTATTTACTGAAAATCAAAGACCTTTGTCTCAAAATATATTCAATAATTTTAGAAATTCTCATTTGCTACATAAATATACAGCATTAAAAAAAAACATTAAATATTAGAACAAATTAGCTCAGAAGCAACTTTTTTGGACCACATCAATTTTATTAGCTCTAAAGCCTAACAATTGTATTTGCAATATGATTGTAAAAAGTGTGTTATTCATTCTCTATATTAGGATGATACACAACCGCCTTATTGCCCCTTTTTTTGTTTGTTTTGGGCCACTGCTCCTCAAAACGCGTGTGCACGGCCCTTCAGAATCCCGTGTGTTCTGGACGTGTTGTGAACGCAGGCCGCGCATGCGCAGTAGCGGTGCGGTCAGACTTAACTCGACGACCGAACTCTATCATCTCATCATTTTGTCACAGCTTTTCTAATACCGGCGTCTTTGTCATTTCCAGATAATACCTTCATCATCACATTCTTCATCACCAGAGTCTCAACATGAGTGGAGATCACGCACATAAACACCATCAGGTAACATTTTCGAGCATATTCGCTATATTAAACTATTCTCGCAGGACATATCTGGATTTATTTGCAGTGAAATTATTGCAGTAAACTTTACAAACGGAAAGTTAAGATTGTGCATACATGCAAACAATCGGGCAACGCCAACTTTATGCGCGGATATCTTCTAATTGCATGTGTTTTTGTTATTGAAATGCAACACGATATGTGTAAATGCGGTGTAAATGTGTGTTTCAGATGGGGTGCGGGTCTCTGGACTACAGTAAGTGTTGATTTACAGGTGGAGGAGCCGCGCTCGTGACAGTGACAGTGAGATGGAGCAGAAATGGCGTCAGAGACTAAGTCCCGTCAGCCGCTCTCTCTGCTGTCTATTGTTCAGAAACAGCGCTGTGAAAACACACTTGACAGCTGAGAAGCCTCACACTGAGATCACATTCACACAGAGTAGTAGATCGAGTAGCGGGGAAGGACTGTCATCGGGTGGATTTTGAAGGGTAACGGGCTGAATTTGGCCGCTGAAAGTGGGGAAAGGGTGCGTGAGGACTTAGTCTCTGCGCCATTTTCTTTGCTCTGAATATGAGCAGCAATAACTCATGTAACAGACAGCTCGCTCATCACCATTACCTCCAAAATACCATAGTTACCACAGTATGTTAAATCAGAAAATCTGTCGTTTTCATGTCATTTGTTTTATTGTAGCAATACTAACTGGTATTTGGACAATACTATGGTAGTAGTAACATTAAAGGGTTAACTTAAAATGAAAATGTCCCCATGGTTTACTTCCCCTCAAATCATCCTAGGTGTGTATGACATTCTTCTGTCAGACGGATACAATCAGAGTTATATAAAAAAAGTGGCTCTTTCAAGCTCTATAATGGCTGTTTCCATAAAAGTGCATCCATCCATCATAAAAGTGCTCCACACGGCTCAGCTGGAAGAAAAATATACATTTTTAAAACTTTCCAAACTGTAATCTCTTCCGCTAACTGTCGTATGCGTGTTCGCGAGAGACTGCCGTTCATCCAGCGGATGGCATAGGACGCTCCAGTGAGAATATGCTAGTTCTCACAAGAACCAAGTAATCCGCTGGAACACCAGTCTCTCGTGAACACGCATTCGACAGTTAGCGGAAGTTCGAGATTTCAGTTTGTAAAGTTTTAAATATGGAGATTTGTCTTACACAAACGCATCGATTCGCTTCAGAAGGCCTTTATTAACCGGAACCATGTGGATTATTTTTATAATGGATGGATGCACTTTTATGGACTTCAAAACAGAACTACCAAAGCTTGGAAGCTTTTAATTTAACTCTGATTGTATTCAATTCAATTCAATTCAAATATATTTGTATAGCGCTTTTCACAATACACATTGTTTCAAAGCAGCTTTACAGAAAGTGCATTTCATAAATATACATTGAAAAATGTTAGAAAAAGTTAATCAACCATGTATTAATTTAGGCCATAACAGCGCTGGCGTCGAGTCGTTTCTCCACAGGTGTTGGGGCATCTGAAGTCTCCATGAGAGGCTGGATACAAACTGGAGCTGACAAACTATTTACCTCGGGTCTTTTATGATCTATGGAGTATTTTATGATCTATAGTATCGAACGCAGCACTAAGATCGAGTAGAACTAGAATTGAGATACTAGTTATATAAGAGCACAATTGAGCGGACACAACTTTTTCTAGTATTTTAGACATAAATGGAAGATTTGAAATGGGTCTGTAATTTGCTAGGTTATTATGATCCAATGACTTCCAACTTGAATACTCTTGGAACATGTCCTAAAGATAAAGACGAGTTAATAATATTGAGAAGAGGCTCTTCCACTACAGGTAACAGCTCTTTCAGTAGTTAAGTGGTTATTGGATCTAATAAACATGTTGTTGGTTTAGATGCAATGATAAGTTTATTTAGCTCTTCCTGTCCTATAGTTGTAAAGCGGTGTAGTAGCTCTTGAGGGGCGATAATTGAGGTTGAATCATAAGACAGCATTAAAGATTGTACATTTACAATTCTGTTTCTGATGCTTTCTATTTTCTCAGTGAAGAATGCTCAGCCCTGGCTGCTTTTAGGGCCTTTTTATATTGTGACATACTATCTTTCCACGCGATTCTAAAGACCATTTCATTTATGCTCTAAGTTGCGAGTTTCTCTCTTGATAACATGTGTAGCACTGTTGTACCACGGTACTTTAGTTTTCTCTCTAACCTTTTTTAATCTAATTGGTGCAACATTTTCTAATGTACTAGAGAAAATGGTGCTCATACTGCTAGTCATTTCCTCTAGTTCATCTGAAAGAAGAATGTCAAACACACCTGGGATGACTTGAGGAGGAGTAAATCATGGGCTAATGTTAATTTTTGGGTGAACTATCCCTTTTACAATAATTTAGGCCTATTGACATTTTTATTATCATGGTATTATATACATGGTCATTATACAATGGTAATAGCATATTTTCTTTGAATGTAGCATGGTAATACTATAGTATTTTGTTTATATATAAGAGAGAGAGAGAGAGAGAGAGTAAAGAAAGTTGAATTCCAGCATTAGTGAAGGTTTGCTCTGTCTGCAGTCAGGCTTCTTCTTATCTCGCTTTACAGTTGTTGTTGGACCTCATGTACACTGATATTACTCCCTAATCACCCCTTCAAACTGCCTAACCCTTACTAACACATCATTTTGGAGGTACAGTGATGCTATCAGATCAGTTTTAGGGCACTCAAACCTACTTACTCTGCTCATTTTCAGCTTTGAAGGTATAAGAGCACCAATTATTAAATTTTTTTAGTCAATCTATTTGTCACTTTGAGTTTGATTTTAAGTCTGCAAGATTAGCTGAAGTAAGGACTCCCCAGTGACATCATAACTTAAGTGTTATTAAAAAATAATCATACCTTACAGAGCCATTTAAAAACAGAGACACTCCCAAAGACTTTCATAGGAATTGAGGAATCATGTCGTGGAGCAAACAATAGTTCCAAACAACCAATAGTTCTAAGTAGTGTTGTCAAAAGTACAGACTTCGGTACCAAGGCGATAATGACATTTTAAAAATGTGACGCTTTGAGTGCTGTTGAGTGGAATCGTAAACACCTCTGATTGGCTATTGCATTTACACGCTCATCAAGTACTGTATGTCTTTGATTGGCTCCAATGATCAGCGCTTTTAAAACATGGTGTAAATATACATCAATGACGCTCCTGAAGCACTTGTTACACTTGTAATACAGATACACACGGGAGCGTTTAAATGCAGGCGTCTATCAAAACACTTCCGTGTGATTTCAAACACTCTTGTGCATTGATCATTGTAGCCAATCACAGACATATCTGTTGAGCGTGTGAACACAATTGCCAATCAGAGGTGTTTACAATTTCCCTTAACAGCGCTCAAAGTGACACATTTTAAAATTTTAATACCAACTTGGTCCTGAAGTCGGTACTTTTGTCAACATTTATTTTAAGCAACCAATAGTTCCAAGCCAAACAACCAATAGTTCTAAGCAACCGATAGTTCCAAACAACCAATATTTCCAAGCAACCAATAGTTCCAAGCCAAACAACCAATAGTTTCAAGCCAAACAACCAATAGTTTCAAGCCAAACAATCAATAGTTCCAAGCAATCAACAGTTCCAAGCAACCAATAGTTCCAAGCAACCAACAGTTCCAAGCAACCAACAGTTCCAAGCAACCAACAGTTCCAAGCAACCAATAGTTCCAAACAACCAATAGTTCCAAGCCAAACAACCAATAGTTCTAAGCAACCAATAGTTCCAAGCAACCAATAGTTCCAAGCAACCAATAGTTCCAAACAACCAATAGTTCCAAGCCAAACAACCAATAGTTCCAAGCAACCAACAGTTCCAAGCAACCAATAGTTCCAAACAACCAATAGTTCCAAGCCAAACAACCAATAGTTCTAAGCAACCAATAGTTCTAAGCAACCAATAGTTCCAAACAACCAATATTTCCATGCAACCAATAGTTCCAAGCCAAACAACCAATAGTTCCAAGCCAAACAACCAATAGTTCCAAACAACCAATAGTTCCAAACAACCAATAGTTCCAAACAACCAATAGTTTCAAGCCAAACAATCAATAGTTCCAAGCAACCAACAGTTCCAAGCAACCGACAGTTCCAAATAACCAATAGTTCCAAGCAACCAATAGTTCCAAGCAACCAATAGTTCCAAATAACCAATAGTTCCAAGCAACCAATAGTCCCAAGCAACCAATAGTCCCAAGCAACCAATAGTTCCAAACAACCAATAGTTCTAAGCAACCAATAGTTCTAAGCAACCAATAGTTCTAAGCAACCAATAGTTCCAAACAACCAATATTTCCATGCAACCAATAGTTCCAAGCCAAACAACCAATAGTTCCAAGCCAGACAACCAATAGTTCCAAACAACCAATAGTTCCAAACAACCAATAGTTCTAAGCAACCAATAGTTCCAAACAACCAATATTTCCAAGCAACCAATAGTTCCAAGCCAAACAACCAATAGTTTCAAGCCAAACAATCAATAGTTCCAAGCAACCAACAGTTCCAAGCAACCAACAGTTCCAAGCAACCAACAGTTCCAAGCAACCAACAGTTCCAAGCAATCAATAGTTCCAAACAGCCAATAGTTCCAAGCCAAACAACCAATAGTTCTAAGCAACCAATAGTTCCAAGCAACCAAAAGTTCCTAGCAACCAATAGTTCCAAACAACCAATAGTTCCAAGCCAAACAACCAATAGTTCCAAGCCAAACAACCAATAGTTCCAAACAACCAATAGTTCCAAACAACCAATAGTTCCAAACAACCAATAGTTTCAAGCCAAACAATCAATAGTTCCAAGCAACCAACAGTTCCAAGCAACCGACAGTTCCAAGCAACCAATAGTTCCAAGCAACCAATAGTTCCAAACAACCAATAGTTCCAAGCAACAAATAGTTCCAAACAACCAATATTTCCAAGCAACCAATAGTCCCAAGCAACCAATAGTTCCAAGCAACCAATAGTTCCAAACAACCAATAGTTCCAAGCAACCAATAGTTCAAAACAACCAATAGTTCCAAACAACCAAATAGTTCAAAGCAACCAATAGTTCCAAACAACCAATAGTTCCAACCCAAACAACCAATAGTTCCAAGCAACCAATAGTTCCAAACAATCAATAGTTCCAAGCAACCAATAGTTCCAAACAACCAATAGTTCCAAGCAACCAATAGTTCCAAACAACCAATAGTTCCAAACAACCAATAGTTCCAAGCAACCAATAGTTCCAAGCAACCAATAGTTCCAAGCCAAACAACCAATAGTTCCAAGCCAAACAACCAATAGTTCCAAGCAACCAATAGTTCCAAACAACCAATAGTTCCAAGACAAACAACCAATAGTTCCAGGCCAAACAACCAATAGTTCCAAGACAAACAACCAATAGTTCCAAGACAAACAACCAATAGTTCCAAGACAAACAACCAATAGTTCCAAGCCAAACAACCAATAGTTCCAAGACAAACAACCAATAGTTCCAAGCCAAACAACCAATAGTTCCAAGCAACCAATAGTTCCACGCAACCAATAGTGCATTGAAACATTGATTTCAGTGTTTCTCAAGCACACTAGGTTGACTTGAGGATGAGTAAATCATGGGCTTATTTTCATTTTTGGATGAATTATCCCTTAAACCTTAAATACTACACTATTTGCAATATGAATAATAAAAAAATATTATTTTAAATGGTCATTAACTGATCATAATTATTGATTATTCAAGATAAAAAGTTATTGTAATGTATGTGCGTGTAGATGCGGGAAGGAAGAAGACGGGGTCGGCGTAACTGGGACGGCTTTTTATTTTATCTCACGATCCTCAAAACTGTTAGGCGCACAGCGCACTCAAACTCATAAACTTCTCACTCAAACATATAACGTTGCACTGCAAACTCAATCTCTGTCACTCTGTCTCTCTCTCAGCCGGTGGTTGTCATCCCAGTCGTGATCTCTCTCTCTGGTCTCTTCCCGACAGCGGCTTTTACGGTCTCTCCACGCCAATTTACTGGAATGAGATCCAGGTGTTAGTGATCTTGACCTACTTACTCCCCGCTCGTCTCCGCGGTTCCTCTCTCCCACTACAGACTTCGCAGAACCACGCCCCCTCCGCCACATACCCCCACCGCCCACACCAGGCCGGGAGCCTTCCGCCTGCAGCCCCCCACCCCCACCCCCACCCCTCCTGGAGAGAAAGTCAGCCACAGCCATCTGAGCACCCGGCCTGTGGACCATCTTGAACTTAAAGGGCTGTAACGCTAGATACCAACGGGTGATCCGGGCATTGGTATCCTTCATGCGGTGGAGCCACTGCAAGGGAGCGTGGTCCGAACAGAGGGTGAACTCCCGCCCCAGGAGGTAGTAGCGGAGGGTGAGAACGGCCCACCTGATGGCCAAGCACTCCTTTTCTATGGTGCTGTACATCGTCTCTCTCTTAGAGAGCTTGCGACTGATGTACAGCACCGGCCGCTCCTCCCCCTCCACCTCCTGGGACAGGACCGCGCCCAGCCCCTGTCCAAGGCGTCGGTCTGTAGGGAAAAGGGAGAGAGAAATTAGGAGCCTGTAAGAGCGGTCCACCACACAGGGCAGCCTTTATCTGGGTAAAAGCCTGCTGGCACCGCTCCATCCACTGAACTGTATCTGGTACCTCCTTTTAGTTAGATCAGTCAGCGGGCTAGCGAGGTCCGAATAATTATGTACAAACCTTCTATAATATCCCGCTAACCTCCTTTTTGGTCTTGGGTCTTGGGTAGGTTGCAATGGCTGCAGTCTTGTCAATTTGGGGACGCACCTGTCCATGACCCAAGTGGAAGCCCAGATATCTTACTTCCACCCGCCCAACCGCACACTTCTTTGGGTTGGCCGTGAGCCCCGCCCTTCTCAGCGACTTCAGGACAGCGTGCAAGTGCTGCATATACCGCTGCCAGTCCGCACTGTAGATGATGATATCATCCAAGTACGCAGCAGCATATGCAGCATGCGGCCGGAGAATCCTGTCCATTAGACGCTGGAAGGTCGCTGGAGCCCCGAACAAACCGAAAGGAAGGGTGACAAATTGGTGTAATCCAAACGGCGTGGTGAAAGCGTTTTTTTCTTTGGACATTGGAGACAAGGGGATCTGCCAATAGCCCTTGGTCAAGTCCAGTGTTGAATAAAAGCGAGCGGTCCCTAGCCGATCAAGCAATTCGTCCACCCTTGGCATTGGATACGCATCAAATTTCGACACCGCGCTCACCTTCCTATAGTCCACGCAGAAACGAACCGAGCCGTCAGGTTTTGGGACCAAAACTATCGGGCTCGCCCAATCGCTGCCGGACTCTTCTATTACCCCATATCCAGCATAGCCTCTAACTCAGCCTGAACGACTTTCTTTTTGTGTTCAGGTAAACGGTACGGCCAGCTGCGAACCACCACGCTCGGCTCCGTCTCAACATGGTGTTGAATGAGGTCCGTGCGACCCGGCAGGGGCGAGGGGCGAGAACACGTCAGCAAACTCTGCTTGTAATGTTTTAACGTCATGAGCTGTGACGGCGAGAGATGATCCCCCCCCGGGGCCAGAGCGAGGGATTGAGGCTTTTGAATCGCCTCTGGCCCGAGATCATCCTCCCCGCTCACTACCGTCGCAAGCAACACTGACTCCGCCTCCAACCATTTTTTTAACAGGTTGAGGTGGTAAATTTGACGTGCTCCGTCCCTATCTGAGCGCACTACCTCATAGTTCAGATCCCAGACTCGCCGTGTGACCACAAAGGGTCCTTGCCACTTTGCAAGTAATTTAGAACTGGAAGTAGGGAGTAATACAAGAACTTTATCTCCCGGTGCAAATTGACGAAGCCTCGCCCCTCTGTTGTAGAGCTGTCGTTGTCTGTCCTGAGCCTGTAACAAATTCTCCATTGACAACCCCAAAGTGTGGAGTTTTGTTCTCAGGTCCAATACAAACTGAATTTCATTCTTACTCGCGGTCGGTCCGTCCTCCCAAGCCTCCCTAAGGACATCCAGCACCCCCTGCAGCTGGCGCCCATAGAGAAGCTCGAAGGGGGAAAACGCTGTGGAGGCTTGCGGGACCTCGCGAACAGCAAACAACAGAGGTTCCAGCCACTTATCCCAATTTTTGGCCACCTCGTGAACGAACTTACGAATCATGGATTTCAACGTGCGATTAAATCGTTTCACCAGCCCGTCTGTTTGTGGGTGATAGACGCTGGTGTGAATCGATTTAATGCCCAACAACTCGTAAAGTTCGCGAATCATTCGTGACATGAACGCCGTGCCTTGATCGGTGAGAATCTCTTTCAGAATTCCCACCCGGGAGATTAGGGAAAACAGTGCGCTCGCAACACTTTTCGCCGAGATAGTGAGGAGCGGGACTGCTTCCGGGTATCGCGTTGCATAGTCCACCAGAACTAACGCAAAGCGATGCCCGTGTGCTGACCGTTCTAATGGCCCGATGAGGTCCATACCAGTTCTCTTGAAGGGGACCTGCATTAATGGGAGGGGGCACAATGGTGCTTTTGGGGTGGCCGGTGGATTCACCAACTGACATTCGCGACAAGACGCACACCACCTGCGTACATTCTTGTGAATGCCCGGCCAGAAGAACCGAGTCATGAGACGGTTGAGCATGGCTGTTTGTCCTAAATGCCCGGGCATCGGATTGGAATGAGCCGCCTGGAAAAGCATTTCCCCGCGGCTTTTAGGTATCAACAACTGGGTTGTATCTTGTTTTGTCTGGGCGTCTTGGGTCACCCGATACAACCTATCTTTCAGGCTGGTCAGGGTGGAGGAGGTGGCCGTCGATGGAACGGACCTGCGTAAACGCATGTTTAAGCGACTCGTCCTGGGACTGTTCCAGGGGAAAATCATTGCGGCCGGTGAGAACGGGCATCTCAATACCGCTCCATTCCCCTGGACCAGATCCCAGAGGTCCCGAATCCACCTCTCCCACCTGAGTAACCACCTCTTTCCTATTTATAGGCTTTCCCCAAGAGGCATCCGCACACAAGTGTCCCAATAATTCATTAAACGCTGTCCAATTGGTTCCCAGAATTAGCGGATGCCGGAGGTGCGGGTTAACTGCTACCTCCACCCTATGCTTTTGACCCTTAAATAGAATATCGACGGCCAACAACGGATATTTCACCACTTCCCCGTGCACACACCTCACTGTAACCGTGCGGCTGGTATCCAATGCCTTAGGGTGAATCAGGCTTTGGTGGATAGAGGTCTGGTTACAACCTGAATCGACCAAGGCCTGATAAGTAATCCAGCTTGATCGGGGGCGGAGCGTCGGGGACCCGGACCAATGTCCCGACCTCCATGACGGGACAGCGGTCGATAAAGTGTCCCGGATCCCCGCAGCGCCAGCAAGCCGGCCCAAACTTCCCTGCCGCCCTAGTGGCCGGAAGCAGGTCTGGTGATTGACATGGAGAGAGCGCTGAGACCGCCGAAGAGGCGTAGGGATCCCAGGCGGCCACCCCTCCCCTCTGGACCGGACGGGGTGGGGCTGCCGGATCGCTGGGGCCGCCCGTCCTCCACCTTGGGGCTGGTCTGGGCGGTACCAAGCCTCGCGATCTGGGAAGGGGAACAGGTTTGGGGAGAGAAGGGGAAGGGACAGAAAGCGGGGGAGAGAGAGAGAGAGAAGCCGATGGAAGGTGTTCGCCGACCCCGTGGCACGCCACCATGTGATCCTCCGCCAACTGGATGGCCTGGGTCAGCGACGTCGGGCGGTGGCACTGGACCCACTGCGCGGTCTTCTGGGGAAGCCTCGCAATGAACTGCTCCAACACCACACGATCGATGATATCCTTGACGTCGCCTCCGTCGGCGATCAGCCACTTGCGGCACGAGTCCCGGAGTTGGTCCGCGAAGGTGAAGGGTCGCTGTTGCTCTGGGCTCTGGCCGACCCGCTGCAGTATGGCGCGCTTTAGATCTTCGTAGTCCAGGAGATTCTGGACTGGCAGTTGGTGTGTGGCTGCCTGTGCTCTCCCTGACAACAGCGGCAGGAGCTGCATTGGCCAGTCCGCCTGGGGCCACCCCTGGGACTCAGCGGACCTCTCGAAGAGGTTGATGAATGCCTCCGGATCATCCTCCGGGCCCATCTTCGAGAGGTGGATGGTAGCGGCCGAGTCGGTGGTAGGCGGGGTGGCGGAATCTCCGGGCCATCCAGCTCGGAACAGCTCGCGGTCTTCATGCTGGGCCCGAATGAGGGCCTCGAAGCGCTTGTCTTGCTCGGCCCTCACGGCCAGCAGATCTTCATGGGTCTGTTGGTGAAGACCGGCGAGCGACTGGACGATGTCCGCAAGTGGCGTCTTTGGCGGGGTCTGCATAGCGGCGGCACTCTTCTCCCTTCCCGGGTTTCGGCACCAGTGTAATGTATGTTTGTGTAGATGCGGGAAGAAAGAAGATGGGGTCGGCGTAACTGGGACGGCTTTTTATTTGATCTCACGATCCTCAAAACTGTAAGGCGCACAGCGCACTCAAACTCAAAAACTTCTCACTCAAACATATAACGTTGCACTGCAAACTCAATCTCTGTTACTCGGTCTCTCTCTCAGCCGGTGGTTGCTGTCCCAGTCGTGATCTCTCTCTCTGGTCTCTTCCCGACAGCAGGTTTTACGGTCTCTCCACGCCAATTACTGCAATGAGATCCAGGTGTTAGTGATCTGCACTTGACCTACTTACTCCCCGCTCGTCTCCGCGGTTCCTCTCTCCCGCTACAGACTTCGCAGAACCACGCCCCCTCCGCCACAGTTATGCTTAAAGGTTAACTTAACCCTAGAACAACTTTTTATAGTTGATGATCTGTAAGATTGGGGCTTTATTAGTGCTGTTTATTGATTCGAGTAAATGTTTTGACATTTGAGTGTTAAGTGTTTTAATTCTACAATACAGGTGCTGGTCATATAATTAGAATGTCATCAAAAAGTTGATTTATTTCACTAATTCCATTCAAAAAGTGAAACTTGTATATTCATTCATTACACACAGACTGATATATTTCAAATGTTTATTTCTTTTAATTTTGATGATTATAACTGACAACTAAGGAAAATCCCAAATTCATTAGCAGAAAATTTGAATAATGTGAAAAGGTTCAATATTGAAGATGCCTGGTGCCACACTCTAATCAGCTAATGAACTCAAAACACCTGCAAAGGCCTTTAAATGGTCACTCAGTCTAGTTCTGTAGGATATACAATCATGGGGAAGACTGCTGACTGGACAGTTGTCCAAAAGATGACCATTGACACAGAAAGGATTTTTAGAAATCTTGGCCAACTGAAAAGTATGAGCATGTACAGCACTCAATACTTAGGTGCTCAATACTTTTGCCTGAATTACTGCAGGAATGTGGCATGGCACGGCGTTGATCAGTCTGTGGCACTGCTCAGGTGTTATGAGAGCCCAGGTTGCTCTGATAGTGGCCTTCAGCTCCTCTGCATTGTTGGGTCTGGCATATTGCATCTTCCTCTTCACAGTACTCCATAGATTTAAATGGGGTTAAGATCAGGCCAGTTTGCTGGCCAATTAAGAACAGGGATACTATGGGCCTTTAACCAGGTATTGGTTGCTTTGGCACTGTGTGCAGGTACCAAGTCCTGTTGGAAAATTAAATCTGCATCTCCATAAAGTTGGTCAGGAACAGGAAGCATGAAGTGCTTTAAAACTTCCTGGAATACGGCTGCGTTGACCTTGGACCTCAGAAAACACAGTGGACCAACACCAGCAGATGACATGGCACCCCAAACCATCACTGACTGTGGAAACTTTACATTGGACCTCAAGCAACGTGGATTGTGTGCCTGTCCTCTCTTCCTCCAGACTCTGGAACCCTGATTTCCAAAGGAAATGCAAAATTTACTTTCATCAGAGAACATAACTTTGGACCACTCAACAGCAGTCTAGTCCCTTTTTGTCTTTAGCCCAGGTGAGACGCTTCTGACGTTGTCTGTTGTTCAAGAGTGGCTTGACACCAGGAGTGCGACAGCTGAAACCCATGTCTTGCATACGTCTGCGTGTAGTGGTTCATGAAGCACTGACTCCAGCTGCAGTCCACTCTTAATGAATCTCCCCCACATTTTTGAATGGGTTTTGTTTCACAATCCTCTCCAAGGTGCGTTTATCCCTATTGCTTGTACACTTTTTTTCTACCACATCTTTTTCTTCCCTTCACCTCTCTATTAATGTGCCTGGAACAGCTCTGTGAACAGACAACCTCTTTTGCAATGACCTTTTGTGTCTTGCTCTCCTTGTGCAAGGTGTCAATGGTCATCTTTTAGTCAACTGTCAAGTCAGCAGTCTTCCCCATGATTGTGTAGCCTACAGAACTAGACTGAGAGACCATTTAAAGGCCTTTGCAGGTGTTTTGAGTTCATTAGCTGATTAGAGTGTTGCACCAGGTGTCTTCAATATTGAACCTTTCCACAATATTCTAATTTTCTGAGACACTGAATTTGGGATTTTCCTTTGTTGTCGGTTATAATCATCAAAATTAAAAGAAATAAACATTTGAAATATATCAGTCTGTGTGTAATGAATGTATATAATATACAAGTTTCACATTTTGAATGGAATTAGAGAAATAAATCAACCTTTTGATGATATTCTAATTATATGACCAGCACCTGTATATGGTGTAAAAACGTGTAAGTGCTCCCCTCTTAAGGTTGAATTTACCTATTGGACGTTGTGGTGCATCGTGATGCCCCTAGCGTGGTAGTGAGCCAACATAAGAAATGTTTTCCCGTGATCACATGATGAGAACTCCTTCACTCCAGAATGAACTGTCATGTTACATGAAGTAGAAACATTATGAATGAAACTTAGTTGACACTTGTTTTCAAAATTATAATGAAGAAAATACGGTTAAATAATGCAGTACACGTCAGGCTTTTCTTCGCAATATTTTTTGATGCCCGTAATGTGTACAGATAATATTCATTCATGAGACGCACTTTCAAACCCTGACAGGCAAGTGGTTGCCGTGGTAACGAACAACAATACCGTATTGTGATGGCGTATAAAGTCTTACTTTATTTGAGGAAATCTGTTTATAAAAGGCTAGTGGTTTGAACTTATTGGTCCTGTGCTGCCTATTGATTCAGTTAATTTGAATAAAAATACATTGCATGTATCTGATCTTTTTTTAGTGGCATTCAGTATAAGGATTTGACTGTTCCTAGATTCGGTCAGTGGTCTCATTCTCCTGCCCTCGGTTCGTCCCCCCTCTGGCTCCGCTGGCCTCGGCCCACTTTTCCAGCATTTTGCAAATAATGCCAGTGGGTGGAGTTAGGCTGTGAACGGGGGTTTAGTTACCCTTTAAGGTGTTTGGTCACTTTTGACCGCCAAGGAATATGAGTGTGACCCAAGTAAGGAATGTCTAAACTCAAGAAAAACATATTAATGTTGTCTCTTTATCTCTCCTCAGAATAAAATTCTACTTTAAAGCGTAGTCAGCGCAGTAATCAATGCTTATTTTCCTTTAATATTTACCAGAAATTGTTGCAAATATATTGAAACAGCTGTCTATCCTGCTCAAACCCATTCAAAGAGTTGTTTGGCACTATTGAGAGCTCCATGAACTATGTGAACGGGCAACTCTGTCGCAACTCTGTTTTTCAACGGCTCTGAAAAACACATATTTGAGCTATTTCATTTTGTTCATATTTGTCACTTATTTTGCATTTATTTGAGAAGGATGCAAACTTTATAGTAAATTTAAGTGATTTATATGCTGATCCATGCTTATAATGATGAGTTGTGTGAGCGGGTAAACAAACCCCATTCACAGTCATTGGATTGGCTTAATAATTTAATGTACTGCCAAAGCATCAGGTTTTACATATTTCATAAAAAAGACAGATGGTTAGATGGTCTTTAATTGTTCAGTAACACAAAAGCAGGTTGCACATGAGGTGTTGAATGAGAGCAGCGCAATGCTTTTATACATGACTAGTTCATTTATGTAAAGTTTTGCTCCAAAAAGGGTATTTGATTTCTGAATAATGTGTTTTATGCCAATCACTGTTGGACGTTTTTAAAGTTGAGTTTAACACAGGCTAATGGTTTTAAACTATGATAACTTAATAAGTGTAATGTAAACACTCACATACAATATAATCTATCTACACACACATACAATATAATCTATCATTACCATATTCATATACTATGGTTTTTATATGGTACAACAAGGTACTATTGTGGTTTTCTGTTACTTAATTGTTAGTAAAATTCTATAATAACACAATATACTGGTCATTGTTATTATGATGTAGTATCATGCAGTATGATAAAGTTTTATTTATGCCATATACATGATACTACATCAAGTAATTGCATATCATGTACATTTGAGGAGTATTTCATTAAGATGTATGATACCTCTAAATCTGGGAAGTCTTTATGAAACTATTGTTTTGGACTCAGATTCACAGAAACAAAAGGACAAACATAAAGACAGAGAACACAAGAGAGAGCGAGACAACTCAAAGAACAGCAACAGGTGATTTGTTTCTATTACTTCCTTTATTTTGACATTGGTTTCAAGGTAGAAATTCTAACATTGTTTACAACCCATTTTAATGTACTTTTTACGTCTAGCAGACACTATATTGCCAAAAGTTTTGGGACGCCTGCCTTTACATGCACATGAACTTTAATGACATCCCATTCTTAATCCGTAGGGTTTTATAAGTAGTTGGCCCACTCTTTGCAGCTCTAACAGCTTCAGCTCTTCTGGGAAGGCTTTCCACAAGGTTTAGGAGTGTGTTTATGGGAATTTTTGACCATTCTTCTAGAAGTGAATTTGTGAGGTCAGGCACTGATGTTGGACGAGAAGGCCTGGCTCGCAGTCTCCGCTCTAATTCATCCCAAAGGTGTTCTATCGGGATGAGGTCAGGACTCTGTGCAGGCCAGTCAAGTTCCTCCACACCAAACTCACTCATCCATGTCTTTATGGACCGACGCTTTGTGCACTTCGTCCCCAAACTGTTCCCACAAAGTTGGGAGCATGAAATTGTCCAAAATGTCTTGGTATGCTGAAGCATTAAGAGTTCCTTTCACTGGAACTAAGGGGCCAAGCCCAACCCCTGAAAAACAACCCCACACTATAATCCCCCCTCCACCAAACTTTACACTTGGCACAATGCAGTCAGGCAAGTCCCGTTCCCCTGGCAACCGCCAAACCCAGACTCATCCATGGGATGGTCAGACAGAGAAGCGTGATTGGTCACTCAGAGAACACGTCTCACTGCTCTAGAGTCCAGTGGTGTTAGCTTTACCCCACTGCATCCCACGCTTTGCATTGCTCTTGGTGATGTAAGGCTTGGATGAGCTGCTCGGCTATAGAAACCCATTCCATGAAGCTCTCTACACACTGTTCCTGAGCTCATCTGAAGGCCACACGACACAAACTGTTTTTCCCAACTGCTTCCACTTTGTTATAATCCCACTAACAGATGAGCATTGAATATTTAGTAGTGAGGAAATTTAATGAATGGACTTATTGCACAGGTGGTAACCTATCACAGTACCACGCTTGAGTTCACTGAGCTCCTGAGAGCGACCCATTCTTTCACAGATGTGTGTAGAAGCGTCTGCATGCCTAGTGCTTGATTTACACACCTGTGGCCATGAAGGGATTGAACACCTGAATTCAGTGATTTGGACTAAATACTTTTGGCAATATAGTGTATACTATTGGCGTTGGAATATTGATCTGCTGTAGTTTCTGGCAGTCATGCTGTTTGGATAGGTTTATTCATTGAACATTATTTTATTTGTTGTTCTTAAGGAGAATCTCATCTTTTTTTACTTTTATTTGTTTTACAGCGAACACAGAAGCTCTTCAGAGAAGAAGCATCGAGAAAAAGAAAAAGAGCAACTTAAGCCTAAAGAAAAGCGAAAAGAAGAAAAGGTTGATTCAAATCTGCCATACCAGAGAGATATTACAAAATATAATGCATGAAATATTCACCTTGTGTCTGTAAGTATTTGAAGATTCTTTACGTGCATCTTATTTTGGATGTGTTTTTGTTTTCTTGTATAGTTCCATAGTTCTGATGGGAAATATAGAGATAAAGAGAACGGCTTTGTAAGGTAAGACAGCGATGTGCAGCAATGTTTAAATTTCCACATTGTAAAATATGAAGTGTGTATTATTACATATATAAACCAAGATAAACTGCTGGACATTTATGTAATCCAAACTAAACATTTTGTAAAAATAACACGTCTGTTGTTTCAGCCCACCATCAATTAAAGTGGAAGAGGATAATGGCTATCATCACTCCATCAAACATGAGAAGCCACTCAAGAGAGAGCGGGATGAGGACGAGTATGTGCAGTAAGATCTGTTCCCATGATCCTCAGCATATGGCATGTAAAACCATATTGATTTCTATTTGTAAAACAGGCATAAACAGAAGCCCAAAAAGGTGAAAGTGGAGAATGATAAGAAAGTGAAAAAACGTAAACAGGAAGATGACAGTGACTATGAGGAGAGGGAGGTAAACGTCACTCTTTCTCTTGAACTGTGTACACCTTCCCTTTGGCTTTGGGCTGTTACTGACGTTATACCTCACTGACCCAGGAAAGAAAACCAAAGAAGAGGTCCAAAGAGGAAAAGAAAGACACCGCTGGAGGGAAAAAGAAAGCCAAAAATGAGCCAGATGAGAAGTGGAAATGGTGAGACCTAAGTGAGACAAATCTGTACTCAATCCCTTTGACTTTTATGCAGTATCTGTCTTTCTCTTCCTCTGCTCCTCAGGTGGGAAGAGGAGAGATGCACAGATGGTTCCAAGTGGAGGTTTCTGGAACATAAAGGCCCTGTGTTCCCCCCGTCATATGAAGCCCTGCCAGGCCATATCAGGTTTTATTATGATGGTGAGGAGTGTTGGCCTTTGACCCCAACAACTGTCTGCTATCATGTTCTAATGCTATGCAATACAATCATAAAATAATAAGAGAATGACCAATAATAAAAAAATATAAGTTATACAGTTATAAAAAAATAACTGTAAAAAAATAGTTATTTTTAAAGTTATGCTATTTTAAAGGTTCCAAATTTCGTTTTTGAGTCCCTTACTGTATGTTTTCATGCCTCTAAGCTAAAAAAAAACACTTTAATATTCTCATAATATACATTGTCAGATGGTCCAGTCTGTTGGGATTGGTCTACTCTGCTCTGATTGGTCAGATGGTCCAGTCTGTTGGGATTGGTCTACTCTGCTCTGATTGGTCAGATGGTCCAGTCTGTTGGGATTGGTCGACTCTGCTCTGATTGGTCAGATGACCCAGTCTGTTGGGATTGGTCTACTCTGCTCTAATTGGTCAGATGGTCCAGTCTGTTGGGATTGGTCTACTCTGCTCTGATTGGTCAGATGGTCCAGTCTGTTGGGATTGGTCTACTCTGCTCTGATTGGTCAGATGACCCAGTCTGTTGGGATTGGTCTACTCTGCTCTGATTGGTCAGATGGTCCAGTCTGTTGGGATTGGTCGACTCTGCTCTGATTGGTCAGATGACCCAGTCTGTTGGGATTGGTCTACTCTGCTCTGATTGGTCAGATGACCCAGTCTGTTGGGATTGGTCTGCTCTTCTCTGATTGGTCAGATGGTCCAGTCTGTTGGGATTGGTCTGCTCTTCTCTGATTGGTCAGATGGTCCAGTCTGTTGGGATTGGTTTACTCTGCTCTGATTGGTCAGATGGTCCAGTCTGTTGGGATTGGTCGACTCTGCTCTGATTGGTCAGATGGTCCAGTCTGTTGGGATTGGTCTACTCTGCTCTGATTGGTCAGATGACCCAGTCTGTTGGGATTGGTCTACTCTGCTCTGATTGGTCAGATGGTCCAGTCTGTTGTGATTGGTCTGCTCTTCTCTGATTGGTCAGATGGTCCAGTCTGTTGTTATTGGTCTACTCTGCTCTGATTGGTCAGATGGTCCAGTCTGTTGGGATTGGTCTGCTCTTCTCTGATTGGTCAGATGGTCCAGTCTTTTGGGATTGGTCTACTCTGCTCTGATTGGTCAGATGGTCCAGTCTGTTGGAAATGGTCTACTCTTCTCTGATTGGTCAGATGACCCAGTCTGTTGGGATTGGTCTACTCTTCTCTGATTGGTCAGATGGTCCAGTGTGTTGGGATTGGTCTACTATTCTCTGATTGGTCAGATGGCTCAGTCTGTTGGGATTGGTCTACTCTTCTCTGATTGGTCAGATGGTCCAGTCTGTTGGGATTGGTCTACTCTGCTCTGATTGGTCAGATGGTCCAGTCTGTTGGAAATGGTCTACTCTTCTCTGATTGGTCAGATGGCCCAGTCTGTTGGGATTGGTCTGCTCTGCTCTGATTGGTCAGATGACCCAGTCTGTTGAGATTGGTCTACTCTGCTCTGATTGGTCAGATGACCCAGTCTGTTGGGATTGGTCTACTCTGCTCTGATTGGTCAGATGGTCCAGTCTGTTGGAAATGGTCTACTCTTCTCTGATTGGTCAGATGGCCCAGTCTGTTGGGATTGGTCTACTCTGCTCTGATTGGTCAGATGACCCAGTCTGTTGAGATTGGTCTACTCTGCTCTGATTGGTCAGATGACCCAGTCTGTTGGGATTGGTCTACTCTGCTCTGATTGGTCAGATGGTCCAGTCTGTTGGGATTGGTATACTCTGCTCTGATTGGTCAGATGGTCCAGTCTGTTGGGATTGGTCTGCTCTTCTCTGATTGGTCAGATGGTCCAGTCTGTTGTGATTGGTCTACTCAGCTCTGATTGGTCAGATGGTCCAGTCTGTTGGGATTGGTCTGCTCTTCTCTGATTGGTCAGATGGTCCAGTCTTTTGGAATTGGTCTACTCTGCTCTGATTGGTCAGATGGTCCAGTCTGTTGGGATTGGTCTACTCTTCTACATTTACATTTACATTACATTTATTCATTTAGCAGACGCTTTTATCCAAAGCGACTTACAAATGAGAGTAATAGAAGCAACCAAGACCAGTCAAGGGCAACAATATGCAAGTGCTGTAACAAGTCTCACGAAACACAAAACACATAGGACAGTTTTTTTTTTTTTTTTTTTTTAAATAACAAACAGAAACGAATAGAGTGATAAGTGCTATTCTTTATTGGTCAAGTGCTGCTAAAAAAGTAGTGTCTTGAGATGTTTTTTGAAAATGGCTACAGACTCGGCTGCTCGAACTGAGACAGGCAGGTCATTCCACCAGGTGGGAACGGTCCAAGAAAAGGTCCTAGAGAGGATTTCATGCCTCTTTGAGATGGCACCACTAGGCGTCGTTCACTTGCAGAGCATAAGCTTCTGGAGGGTGTGTAAGTCTGAGCAAGTGAGTTTAGGTATACTGGTGCAGAGCCTGCGGTTGCTTTGTGGCGAGCACCAGAGCCTTGAATTTGATTCGCGGCTATCGGCAGCCAGTGAAGACTGATGAAGAGGCGTGGCGTGTGCTCTCTTCGGCTCATTAAAGACCACTCTGCCGCTGCATTCTGGATCAGCTGCAAGGGTTTAACAGTGGATGCTGGAAGGCCGCTAGAAGAGAATTACAGTAGTCCAGTCTGGAGAGTACAGAGCTTGGACCAGGAGTTGAGTGGCCTGCTCTGATAGGAAGGGTCTAATCTTCCTAATGTTGTATAAGCAAATCTGCAGGACCGGGTTGTTGCAGTAATGTGGTCAGTGAATTTTAGCTGATCATCAATCACAACTCCAAGGTTCCTGGCTGTCCCGGACGGAGTTATGGTTGATGAACCGATCTGAATGGAGAGAGTATGTTGAAGTGCTGGGTTGGCTGAGACCACAAGCAGTTCTGTCTTTGCCAGATTGAGTTGAAGGTGTTGTTCCTTCATCCAGGCAGAAATGTCTGTCAGGCAGGCAGCGATCCGAACCCCAACTGTGGGATCATCTGGTTGAAATGAGAAGTAGAGTTGAGTGTCATCAGCATAGCAGTGATAGGAAAAGCCATGTTTCTGGATGACAGATCCTAGAGATGACATGTAGATGGAGAAGAGAAGTGGTCAAGCACTGAGCCCTGAGGAACTCCAGTAGCTATATGATGTGACTTAGACACTTCACCTCTCCATGACACCCTGAAGGACCTACCTGAGAGGTAAGACTTGAACCACTGGAGAGCAGTTCCTGAGATGCCCATCTTCATGAGAGTTGACAGGAGGATTTGGTGGTTAACTGTGTCAAAAGCAGCAGACAGATCCAGCAGGATGAGTACTGAGGATTTGGAAGCTGCTTTTGCCTGTCTCAGTGCTTCAGTAACCGAGAGCAGGGCAGTCTCAGTTGAGTGGCCACTTTTGAATCCAGATTGGTTGTTGTCCAGGAGGTTGTTCTGTGCAAGAAACATAGAGAGTTGGTTGAACACTACTCTCTCAAGTGTCTTAGCAATAAAAGGCAGAAGGGACACAGGTCTGTAGTTTTCTAAAAGTGCTGGGTTCAGAGAGGGTTTCTTAAGCAGTGGGGTTTCGAGCCTGCTTAAATGCTGTGGGAAAAGTCCCGGTGTGAAGAGAGGTGTTGTGATGTGGGTGAGTGCAGGAGTAATTGTGAAGTAATGGCCTGAAGCAGGTGAGTGGGGATAGGATCAAGCGGACAAGTAGTGGGGTGTTTGGAAAGGATGAGTTTGGAGACTTCTGCTTCAGAGAGCAGAGAGAAAGAGGGTAGCGTGTGTGTGACGGTTGATGAGATGTGTATGTCAGTTTGTGGTGCAGAGAATTGGCTGCTAATGGAGGAGGTTTTGTTTGTGAAGAAAGATGCAAAGTCGTCAGCTGTAAGAGTTGATGACGGAGGGGGGGCAAAGAAGAGAGAGAATGTTCTGAAAAGTGTGCGAGAGTCAGAGGAGTTGTTGATTTTGTTGTGATAGTATGCAGTTTTAGCAGTGGAGACATGTGCAGAGAAGGAAACAAGAAGAGACTGATACAAGGTAAGATCAGTAGAGTTCTTAGATTTGCGCCACTTTCTCTCTGCCACCCTGAGCCCAGAGCGATGTTCACGGAGAACATCAGACAGCCAGGGGGCAGAGGGTGTGGTGCGGGCTGGTCTGGGTGAAAGGGGGCAAAAGCTGTCTAAACAAGATGTTAGAGTGGAGCAAAGAGTGTCAGTAGCACTGTTAGTGTCCAGAGCTGAGAACTGAGCAGGTGGAGGAAGTGAGGATGAAACCATAGTGGATAGACGAGAGGGAGAGAGAGAGCGTAGATTACGCCGAAAGGTGATCTGTGGATTAGTATCAATCAATCAATCAATCAATCAATCAATCAACTTTATTTATATAGCGCTTTTACAATGACGATTGTTTCAAAGCAGCTTCACAGTGTTAAACAGGACAACATTGCAACAAAATTTGATTTGGCTAGTTTAATTTGGATAGTTTATAGAATTATATATGACCAAATTAATAAATTCTATTTGTATATTTAGTTGAGTAACTTGGATCATAATTTGAGTGTCCCCAACTGAGCAAGCCAAGCCAAAGGCGACAGTGGCAAGTAACCAAAACTCCATCAGGGCATGATGGAGAAAAATAAACAGGAGAAACCAGACTCAGTCGGGTGCCAGTTCTCCTCTGGCCTATTATTAACAGTGTATAATTATTACTCAGGCAACCTTGCAGGTCATAAATCATATTAGATAGGAATATTCGAAATTTTGGATATGGCCTTGCAGGCGAGTTCATTTAGGATGGCGCGTCGATTACACAAGAATATGAATACTTGAAAGATCGGAGTTATTGCGCTGGAGGCGGGTTAATTGAGGATGACGTTCGGTGAGGCGAATTCAGAGGAGACACTAATGGACACGGTCTCAGCAGACACTCCAGGATGAGCTGGTCATGTCCAGATGCAGGTCCACCATCCGATCCGGACACGGCCTGGATCCAGCCGACTGCAGTAAACCTCGGGATAAACAGAGAGACTAACATTAGTGTGGATGCCACTCTTTTATGATGTAACGAGTACATCAGGTGTTATGGGAAGTGTTCCCGGTTCCGGCTGACCTAGTTAATGCAGCCTAACAATCAGTCATTTGATTTGAATAAAGAAAGTTAAAAATGTTCTATGTGTATGCCATAGTAAAGAGATGTGTTTTTAGTCTAGATTTAAACTGACAGAGTGTGTCTGCTTCCCTGCTAGGAAGACTGTTCCAGAGTTTAGGTGCTAAATAGGAAAAGGATCGACCGCCTGCAGTTGATTTAGATATTCTAGGTATTTTCAACTGGCCAGAGTTTAGAGAGACCGCAATTGACGTGATGGAGTATAATGCGTTAAGAGCTCGCTTAAGTACTGGGGAGCTAAACCATTTATTGCTTTATAAGTAATAAGCAAGATTTTAAAATGTATGCGATGTTTAATAGGAGCCAGTGCAGTGTTGACAGAACTGGACTAATATGATCGTACTTCCTGGTTCTAGTAAGAACTCGAGCTGCTGCGTTTTGGACCAGCTGGAGTTTATTTATTAGGCGAGCAGGGCAACCACCCAGTAGAGCATTACAATAATCTAGCCTTGAGCTCATGAGCGCATGTACTAATTGTTCAGCATTTTGCATTGAAAGCATGTGGCGTAATTTAGATATATTTTTAAGATGGTAGAATGCAGTTTTACAGATGCTAGAAACGTGGCTTTCAAGCGAAAGATTGGTATCAAAGAGCACACCCAGGTTCCTCACTGACGCGAGGGCTTGACAGAGCAGTCATCGAGGGTTAGACAGTATTCTAGGGCACTACTTGTGGAGCTTTTCTGTCCAATAATTAAAAATTCAGTTTTATCTGAATTAAGTTGCAGGAAATTACTATTCATCCAATTTTTAATATCAGCTATGCATTCCGTTAATCTTGTGAATTGGTAAGTTTCGTCAGGGTGTGAAGAAATATAGAGCTGAGTATCATCAGCATAACAATGAAAACTAACGCCATGCTTCCTAATGATATCTCCCAGTGGTAGCATATACAGGGTGAAAAGCAACGGTCCTAACACTGAGCCTTGCGGTACTCCATACTGAACTTGTGATCGGTGTGACATCTCTTCATTTACTGCTACAAACTGATAACGGTCAGATAAGTAAGATTTAAACCATGCCAATGCAGTTCCACTAATGCCAACATAATTTGAGTCTATTCAAAAGAATATTGTGATCGATAGTATCGAATGCAGCGCTAAGATCGAGTAACACTAATAGAGAGATACAACCACGATCAGATGATAAGAGTAAATAATTTGTAACTCTAATTAGAGCAGTCTCAGTACTATGATACGGTCTAAATCCTGACTGAAATCCTCACATATACAATTTCTTTCTAAAAGGAACATAATTGTGAAGACACTGCCTTTTCTAATATTTTTGATAGAAAGCAGTAGATTCGAGATTGGTCTGTAATTGACTAATTCTTTAGGATCAAGTTGCGGTTTTTAATAAGTGGTTTAATTACAGCCAACTTAAAAGTTTTTGGTACATATCCTAATGTCAAGGATGAATTAATAATATTAAGCAGAGGATCTATGACCTCTGGAAGCATCTCTTTAATAGCCTAGTCGGTATAGGGTCAAGCATACATGTTGTTGATTTTGATGATTTGACAAGTTTAGCCAATTCTTCTCCTCCTATAGCAGTGAATGAGTGTAATTTTCCTCAGTGAGACTACAATGTTCTGTCTGAAGTGATACTGTAGTAGACGGCTGCATGGTTATAATTTTATTCCTAATGTTATCAATCTTACTAGTAAAGAAGTTCATAAAGTCATTACTGCTGTGTTGTTTACAAATGTCAGAAGTTGAAGCTTTATCCTTTGTTAATTTAGCCACTGTATCGAATAAATACCTAGGGTTGTGTTTGTTTTCTTCTAAAAGAGTTGAGAAATAAGCAGATCTAGCAGTTTTATGGCCTTTCTGTATGCAATCATGCTCTCTTTCCACAAATTCGAAAAACCTCCAGTTTTGTTTTCTTCCAGCTGCGCTCCATTTTCTGGCTGCTGTTTTAAGGGCCCGAGTGTGCTCGTTGTACCACGGCGTTGGATTATTTGCTTTAATCTTCTTTAGCGCGAGGAGCAACTATGTCTAAAGTGCTAGTAAAGAGAGAGTCAGTAGTTTCTGTTGCAACATCAAGTTCCTCTTGGCTATCTGTAATTCTGAGGAGATGGAACTGATGAGGAAGATTATGTATAAAGCAATCTTTAGTCAGCGGTTATAGTCCTGCCATATTTGAAGCGAGGATGGCTTTGCAGCCTTAGCTATATTAAGTATACATGATATTAGGTAATGATCTGAGATGTCATCGCTCTGCTGCAGAATTTTAATGGTATCAACATTTAGTCCATGTGACAGTATTAGATCTAAAAAGTATGATTAAGGCGATGAGTGGGTCAGATACGTGTTGTCTAACTCCAATAGAGTTTATAATGTCTTTAAATGCCAATCCCAATGCGTCTTTTCATTGTCAACATGGATATTAAAATCACCAACAATTAGTACTTTATCTGCAGCCAGTACTAACTCTGATAGAAAACCAGCAAATTCTTTGATAAAGTCTGTATTGTGCCCTGGTGGCCTGTATACAGTAGCCAACAAATGTCAAAGCGGGATTTATCATTTACACTACACAATGTTACATAAAGCACCAAAACTTCAAAGGAATTATATTTGAAACTAGACTTCTGAGTAATACTGAAGTTATCATTATAAATTACAGCAACACCTCCCCTTTTCCTTTCAGGCGGCTCGTGTTTATAACAATAATCTTGGGGAGTGGACTCATTTAAAGTAATGTAGTCGTCAGGTTTTAGCCAGGTTTCTGTCAAACACAGCACATCTAGGTTATGATCTATAATCATATCATTAACAATAAGCGTTTTTGGCGAAAGGGATCGAATATTCAGCAACCGAGATTTATCAATTGTTCATCCGTATTATATCTGTTGTTTATTTGTTGGACATCAATTAAATTTTTACTGTTGAATGGTTTTGATGGTTTTTGTATTTACTGATTCGGGAACAGACACAGTCTCTATGTGATAATATCTAGGTGAAAGCGTCTCTATGTGCTGGGATTTAGCTGACTCTGGTGACGTGAGACAGCTAGCAGAGTTAGTTTAGCCAGTTTGTCTGCTTCCTGACCTGGGCCCCAGTGAGTCAAGGTTTAGCTCTAAGATTATGTGCCAAATTACTAGAGAGAAGAGCAGCACCAGCCGGGTAGGATGAATGCCGTCTATCTTCAACAGGTCGGGTCTGCCCCAAAAACTTTTCCAATTGTCTATGAACCTATGTTATTTTGCGGACACCACTTAGACAACCAGCCATTGAGTGATGATAATCTGCTAACTATTTCATCACTCCTTTTAACAGGAGGGCCAGATAAACAGACTGCGGTGACATCGTACTTGCGAGTTTACACCTCTTTAATGTTAATTTTGGTGATCTCCGACTGGCGAAGTCGAACATCATTAGTGCCGACGTGAATAATAATCTTAGAGAATTTACGATTAGTATGAGTTGTATCAGGAGTGAGTATGAGGTTAAGAGTGACGAGGAAGTGGTCGGAGGTGTGCAATGGAGTCACTAAAGTGTTGTTGTCTGTAGAGCAGTAGCGTGTGTAGATAAGGTCCAAAAGATTACCTGATTTGTGAGTAGCCGTGGTAGATACTCGCTTAAGGTTAAAGGAGGTCAGTAGAGAGGTGAAGTCTGCAGCCTGGGGTTTATCAAGGTGGATGTTGAAGTCACCGAGCAGAGGAGGATGCCAAGGTGGATGTTGAAGTCACCGTCCAGAGGAGTGCTATCTTCAGGAAAGTTGGAGAGTAACATATCCAACTCCTCCAACAAGTTACCCAGTTGACCTGGGGGGCGATAAACAACTACAACATGGATTTTACCAGGGTGAGTGATAGTGATTGAGTGTGATTCAAATGAGCTGTTGCCAGAGAGAGATGGTATGGGCTCAAATTTCCAATCCTTTGTGATGAGGAAACCAGTACCTCCACCTCTCCCAATTGGACGAGGTGAGTGCGAAAAGGAGAAATTAGTTGAGAGGGCCGCAGGAGTGGCCGTGTCTTCTGGTTTGATCCAGGTCTCAGTTAGGGCCATGAGACTGATATTAGAATGAGTGGAGATAGCTGAAATAATGTCTGCTTTGTTTACAGCAGACTGGCAATTCCAGAGACCAATTGGAATGGACAGTAATGTGGTAGAGGAAATCGGTACCCTAAGCAGATTATTAGGATTACGGCATCTTGAATACACAGAGTGTGGTTTACGGGTGGTAGTGGTAATAGTGGAGATTTGAAAGCACATAGTGAATAGGGATTAAAGAATAAACAAACGAAAACAAGCAAAATACCAAAGGGTTAAAGTGACTGAAAGCTATATTTAAGTGCCTTGTCAGTGTCCTTGCTCGAGTGGAGTCGCGCAGAGTAGAGTCGCTGGTCTTTACACTCTTCGGAGTCGCGCAGAATAGAGTCGCTGGTCTTTACACTCTTCGGAGTCGCGCAGAGTAGAGTCGCTGGTCTTTACACTCTTCGGTCTTTACACTCTTCGGTCTTTACACTCTTCGGTCTTCACACGATGAGGGCTTCAAACGAGGGCTGCCGCGGAGTCCCGCTCTATTTATACACACTCCTTATTGAATTCAGCTGGCTACGCCTCGTCGATACTGTTAACTCGCGCGAGGCCACGTGGTCAAACCGTGAACAAATGCTACTTCACAACACACTACACTATGCAGACAAACGTACTAAATAACAGCTGAGTTACAAAAACAAGGAGAACAATGATACAGTACTCACACAGTCGTTGCCTTTCCTGTTGCTCGAATGCTTCTCTCTAACTCTCTTCTCTGATTGGTCAGATGGTCCAGTCTGTTGGGATTGGTCGACTCTGCTCTGATTGGTCAGATGGCCCAGTCTGTTGGGATTGGTCTACTCTGCTCTGATTGGTCAGATGACCCAGTCTGTTGTGATTGGTCTACTCTGCTCTGATTGGTCAGATGACCCAGTCTGTTGGGATTGGTCTACTCTTCTCTGATTGGTCAGATGGCCCAGTCTGTTGGGATTGGTCTGCTCTTCTCTGATTGGTCAGATGGTCCAGTCTGTTGTGATTGGTCTACTCTTCTCTGATTGGTCAGATGGTCCAGTCTGTTGGAATTGGTCTACTCTGCTCTGATTGGTCAGATGGTCCTGTCTGTTGGGATTGGTCTACTCTTCTCTGATTGGTCAGATGACCCAGTCTGTTGGGATTGGTCTGCTCTTCTATGATTGGTCAGATGACCCAGTCTGTTGGGATTGGTCTGCTCTTCTCTGATTGGTCAGATGACCCAGTCTGTTGGGATTGGTCTGCTCTTCTCTGATTGGTCAGATGGTCCAGTCTGTTGTGATTGGTCTGCTCTTCTCTGATTGGTCAGATGGTCCAGTCTGTTGGGATTGGTCTACTCTGCTCTGATTGGTCAGATGGTCCTGTCTGTTGGGATTGGTCTGCTCTTCTATGATTGGTCAGATGGTCCTGTCTGTTGGGATTGGTCTACTCTTCTCTGATTGGTCAGATGGTCCAGTCTGTTGGGATTGGTCTGCTCTTCTCTGATTGGTCAGATGGTCCAGTCTGTTGGGATTGGTCTACTCTTCTCTGATTGGTCAGATGGTCCAGTCTGTTGGGATTGGTCTGCTCTTCTCTGATTGGTCAGATTGTCCAGTCTGTTGGGATTGGTCTACTCTGCTCTGATTGGTCAGATGGTCCAGTCTGTTGGGATTGGTCTGCTCTTCTCTGATTGGTCAGATGGTCCAGTCTGTTGGGATTGGTCGACTCTGCTCTGATTGGTCAGATGACCCAGTCTGTTGGGATTGGTCTACTCTTCTATGATTGGTCAGATGGTCCTGTCTGTTGGGATTGGTCTACTCTTCTCTGATTGGTCAGATGGTCCTGTCTGTTGGGATTGGTCTGCTCTTCTCTGATTGGTCAGATGGTCCAGTCTGTTGGGATTGGTCTACTCTTCTCTGATTGGTCAGATGGTCCAGTCTGTTGCGATTGGTCTGCTCTTCTCTGATTGGTCAGATTGTCCAGTCTGTTGGGATTGGTCTACTCTGCTCTGATTGGTCAGAATGTCCAGTCTGTTGGGATTGGTCTGCTCTTCTCTGATTGGTCAGATGGTCCAGTCTGTTGGGATTGGTCGACTCTGCTCTGATTGGTCAGATGACCCAGTCTGTTGGGATTGGTCTGCTCTTCTATGATTGGTCAGATGGTCCTGTCTGTTGGGATTGGTCTACTCTTCTCTGATTGGTCAGATGGTCCTGTCTGTTGGGATTGGTCTACTCTTCTCTGATTGGTCAGATGGTCCAGTCTGTTGGGATTGGTCTGCTCTTCTCTGATTGGTCAGATGGTCCAGTCTGTTGGGATTGGTCGACTCTGCTCTGATTGGTCAGATGGTTCAGTCTGTTGGGATTGGTCTACTCTGCTCTGATTGGTCAGATGGTTCAGTCTGTTGGGATTGGTCTACTCTCTTCTAATCACTTGATACACAGTGATACAAACAGTTACAATGGCGTTGTTTTTACCGTATTAATCCTCATCCTTTAGAAGTGCATCAAAGTGGATTCACATCACACACCTTCTCGACATGTCGACAACACGTACCAAACTCAACTACAGTGTTTGAGTGGTAAATTCATTATCAGTCAGCGTGTTGTCATGGTGCTGTGTAGATACATTTTAAGAAGACATGTGACCCAGAATGAACAAGGAAATACAGATACTTCGATGAAGTCCAAGAACTCGAAACACATTAATTGGACTAATTAGAAACTATTACAACAAACAATGAGCTAGAACTCAGGCAAAGCAGTGACAAAGAAAACTGAACTAAACAGGACATGATCGTGACATGTATAGTGTGGTATATAATGAGGATATCTTTAATTGCTGAGATAATTGTATTGTGTGTTCACAGGAAAGGCCATGAAATTGAGCCCTGGTGCAGAGGAAGTGGCCACGTTTTATGCAAAAATGCTTGACCACGAGTACACAACTAAAGACATATTTAGAAAGAACTTCTTCAAAGATTGGAGAAAGGTAACACACTATTGCAAAACTTTACTTATTATAATATATACTTATTTACTTATTAATATTATTTCTCTCATATGACAGTCCCTCCAGAAAAATGCAGACTTTTTTTTTTTCTTGTAAGGAAATGACGTCAGAGGAGAAGTCAAAGATCACTGAGCTGAAGAAATGTGACTTCACTGAGATGCTCGAGTATTTTAAAGCACAATCTGAGGCCAGAAAACAGATGTCAAAAGAGGAGAAACAGGTTAGTATGCCACACACACACACACACATGCTCCTAATATAGAAACTGACTATTAAAAATGAAAATGTCCTGATATTTTACTCACCCCCAACTCATCCAAGATGTTCATGTCTTTCTTTCTTCAGTCGGAAAAGAAATGAAGTTTTTTGAGGAAAACCTTCCAGGATTTTTCTCCACATAATGGACTTCAATGGGGACCAATGGTTAAAGGTCCAAATCAATGCAGTTTCAAAGGAAGGGCTTCAGAGGCTCTGCACGATCCCAGACGAGGAATAGCGTCTTATCTAGCAAATCTATCGGCCATTGAAAAAAACAAGATTAGCAATTGCGGTTAAAAAGTATGTCTTTTTTTTTGTTGAAAATGTCAGATGGTTTGTCTAGATCAGATCCTATTCCTCTGGGATCGTGCAGAGTCTCTGAAGCCCTTTATTGATTTGGACCTTCAGCCGTTGGTCCCCATTGAAGTCCATTATGTGGAGAAAAATCCATTTCCTTAAAAAAAAACATAATTTCTTTTCGACTGAAGAAAGAAAGACATAAACACCTTGGATGAGATGGTGGTGAGGAAATTATCAGGACATTTTCATTTTGAAGTGAACTAATCCATGAACTGAACTGACAAATTCATCATATTTTCACAGAAAACCAAAGAAGAGAATGAACGCATCCTGCAGGAGTACGGGTACTGTGTTATGGACAACCACAGGGAGCGAATCGGCAACTTCCGGATCGAGCCTCCAGGTCTGTTCAGAGGCCGCGGGGACCATCCCAAAATGGGCAAACTGAAACGCCGGATCCGACCGGAGGACATCATTATCAACTGCAGCAAGTGAGTATCCAATCATGCATTGTTCATATTTTCATGTTGTAGAATAATAAATAAAAATCGATGAAATAATACAAATGGATATATGAGAATAATGTAGTGATGGAAAATATCTGAATTTATATCTGAGTTTCTTCTAAGTCTTTTGTAGATTGTAGCCCTATCATATAATCTACCTTCCTGTCTGTCCATCTGTCCACTTATACAGTTGTCCAGCATAGTCTGTATTAGGGCTGTGTATCACCAACAATGTCACGATACGATACGCATCACGATATGGATACATTTGGAATTAAAATTTCTTTTGAGCAGAGTTTAGTAACATTTAATATCTGTTTATTGAATAACCAGTGTTATAACAGTTGTGACAAGTGAAAAAAATATTTAGTTTTTGTCATTAAAAAATAATGAGTTAAATAAAAGAAAAACAATTTCACAAAAAAAAAGAAGAAGCTTGGAATGGCTCGATTCAAACTGATTATTTTGGATATATATATCTGGTACACACATCTCTCAACTAATGCTGTGAAAAATGGGGGTCAGTTGTAGCCTACTATAATATTAAAGGTAAAAAATTACCTAACTGATTTGTACAAACACTTAAATTACACTATAGTTTTTTTGTTTTTGTTTTTTAAAGAAAAAAAAGTTATAATATTTACTTTACAAATTACATAATCATATTTCTACTCCATTTAGTTTAAAGGGTGGCTGTCATGAAAAACTTTCCAGATTAATTCAAACATGCATGAAATAGGGCCTATTGAAAAAACTTAAAAAATATATATATAATGAATGGTGCATATATTTATCAAAATGCTCCTCTCTAGAGTTGATTTTTCAAGCTGATTAACGAGTTTGTGGACTGGATATGGTTTTTCTGAGGTATATGTGACATTATGTGAATTGTTTACTGGCGTCTTTCCGCATTTGAAACACTGATTGAGCGATCACATGAGACATGATACGGATTTCGGTAAGTTGTACGCCTATCTGTCTTTTAACCCACTTTCAGATGCTCATTCATGTTTATTTTGCATTGTATTTAGGCAGAGGAGAAGATCAGTTCACATGCTTCTCATTGCCGCTTCTCTTGAGCTGAGTTGCGCCATAGCAATCTATATTATGTAATAAGTTGTGCAGATTCATGTGAAGATTCCCTGTTTTACCAGAACTAAGGGTGCACCGATTGATCAGGCTCTGATCGTTATTGACTGATATTGACTCACCTAAAGGATTATTAGGAACACCATACTAATACTGTGTTTGACCCCCTTTCACCTTAATTCTACGTGGCATTGATTCAACAAGGTGCTGAAAGCATTCTTTAGAAATGTTGGCCCATATTGATAGGATAGCATCTTGCAGTTGATGGAGATTTGTGGGATGCACATCCAGGGCACGAAGCTCCCGTTCCACCACATCCCAAAGATGCTCTATTGGGTTGAGATCTGGTGACTGTGGGGGCCATTTTAGTACAGTGAACTCATTGTCATGTTCAAGAAACCAATTTGAAATGATTGGAGCTTTGTGACATGGTGCATTATCCTGCTGGAAGTAGCCATCAGAGGATGGGGACATGGTGGTCATAAAGGGATGGACATGGTCAGAAACAATGCTCAGGTAGGCCGTGGCATTTAAACCATGCCCAATTGGCACTAAGGGGCCTAAAGTGTGCCAAGAAAACACCCCCCACACCATTACACCACCAGCCTGCACAGTGAAAACATCACCCACACCATTACACCACCACCACCAGCCTGCACAGTGAAAACATCTCCACACCATTACACCACCACCACCAGCCTGCACAGTGAAAACATCCCCACACCATTACACCACCACCACCAGCCTGCACAGTGAAAACATCCCCACGCCATTACACCACCACCAGCCTGCACAGTGAAAACATCCCCACGCCATTACACCACCACCACCAGCCTGCACAGTGAAAACATCCCCACACCATTACACCACCACCACCAGCCTGCACAGTGAAAACATCCCCACACCATTACACCACCACCACCAGCCTGCACAGTGAAAACATCCCCACACCATTACACCACCACCACCAGCCTGCACAGTGAAAACATCCCCACACCATTACACCACCACCACCAGCCTGCACAGTGAAAACATCCCACACCATTACACCACCACCACCAGCCTGCACAGTGAAAACATCACCCACACCATTACACCACCACCACCAGCCTGCACAGTGAAAACATCCCCACACCATTACACCACCACCACCAGCCTGCACAGTGAAAACCTCCCCACACCATTACACCACCACCACCAGCCTGCACAGTGAAAACATCCCCACACCATTACACCACCACCACCAGCCTGCACAGTGAAAACATCCCCACACCATTACACCACCACCACCAGCCTGCACAGTGAAAACATCACCCACACCATTACACCACCACCACCAGCCTGCACAGTGAAAACATCCCCACACCATTATACCACCACCAGCCTGCACAGTGAAAACATCCCCACACCATTACACCACCACCACCCCCAGCCTGCACAGTGAAAACATCCCCCACACCATTACACCACCACCACCAGCCTGCACAGTGAAAACATCCCCACACCATTACACCACCACACCAGCCTGCACAGTGAAAACATCCCCACACCATTACACCACCACCACCAGCCTGCACAGTGAAAACATCCCCACACCATTACACCACCACCACCAGCCTGCACAGTGAAAACATCCCCACGCCTTTACACCACCACAGTGAAAACATCCCCACACCATTACACCACCACCACCAGCCTGTGAAAACATCCCCACACCATTACACCACCACCACCAGCCTGCACAGTGAAACATCCCCACACCATTACACCACCACCACCAGCCTGCACAGTGAAAACATCCCCACACCATTACACCACCACCACCAGCCTGCACAGTGAAAACATCCCCACACCATTACACCACCACCACCAGCCTGCACAGTGAAAACATCACCCACACCATTACACCACCACCACCAGCCTGCACAGTGAAAACATCCCCCACACCATTACACCACCACCACCAGCCTGCACAGTGAAAACATCCCCCACACCATTACACCACCACCAGCAGCCTGCACAGTGGGAACAAGGCATGATGGATCCATGTTCTCATTCTGTTTACACCAAATTCTGACTCTACCATCTGAATGTCTCAACAGAAATCGAGTCTTCAATTTTTCTAGTCTTCAGCTGTCCAATTTTGGTGAGCTTGTGCAAATTGTAGCCTCTTTTTCCTATTTGTAGTGGAGATGAGTGGCACCCGGTGGGGTCTTCTGCTGTTGTAGCCCATCCGCCTCAAGGTTGTGTGTTGTGGCTTCACAAATGCTTTGCTGTAACGAGTGGTTATTTCAGTCAAAGTTGCTCTTCTATCAGCTTGAATCAGTCGGCCCATTCTCCTCTGACCTCTAGCATCAACAAGGCATTTTCTCCCACAGGACTGCCGCATACTGGATGTTTTTCCCTTTTCACACCATTATTTGTAAACCCTAGAAATGGTTGTGCGTGAAAATCCCAGTAACTGAGCAGATTGTGAAATACTCAGACCGACCCGTCTGGCACCAACAACCATGCCACGCTCAAAATTGCTTAAATCCCTTTCTTTCCCATTCTGACATTCAGTTTGGAGCTCAGGAGATTGTCTTGACCAGGACCACACCCCTAAATGCATTGAAGCAACTGCCATGTGATTGGTTGATTAGATAATTGCATTAATGTGAAATTGAACAGGTGTTCCTAATAATCCTTTAGGTGAGTTTAGTTTGATCGTGGGTCTCTATCAGATGATGCGAAACTGGACATCTTTTCTATGCCCAGCTAAAACTGCTTACTTACATTCACCGGTCTGGCAGTTCTACCAGGTGTCTGAAAAGGACAGTAAATGTGCAACGTCTTTGCGGAGAGCGGAGACATTGCAACGACAGCAATGACAGAAAGAAACTATAGGGCTGAGATATTTTAGTGAATTTCTTTCCTTCACAGAGGTGCGCTTTCTTTCCTCCCTGAAACCTGAACTTACAATGTCCAAATCAGCTAGATCAGTGATTGTTGTAAAATAAGCTCTTGCTAAACTGCAGGACATACTCGATAATAAAAAGAGTTCAAACTGGAATAAGTTGCGGGAAGTGAAAGTATTCAATAAGCCGCTTCCTGTGCGCCAAGATGGAGTGTAACGTGGACAAGAAAAGTGAACTTTGAGCTTTGGGTTCGCACAGAAATGCCTGGCTTGGTGAGTATTCACTTAAAGACCCCCTGTGGTGAAAATCAAGGTTTTACTGTTGTTTATATGTCTATGTGGTGTTTTTAATATGCTTTAAAGGAACACTCCACCGTTTTTAGAAATAGGGTTTATTCAACTTCTTTCCTACATTTAGATATGTGGGCAAATGCATTTTTTTCTCAGTGCATGCATTGTTTTAGTTTGGCAGGGTCGCCGCTAGCTTAGCTTAGCATAATGAATGGAATCCTATGTTGCCAGCTAGCATGTCCCGTGTAAAAGTGATCCAAAAAACAAAAAAACCCACCTAATTACTTCTTGCGGGCCTGCGTATTCACAACGAGTACAGATAGCGATGCTGATTAAGACTAGGCGATTTCCTAGGCAGATATTAACTTGGGACTATATTATGGGGAAGCACAGGCGAAGCACTGCTACTGCAGAGATATCACACAACACATGCACAACATACACCCAATATGTTGACGGAAGTTTGGGGATTTCATGTGTTGCGTGATATCTCTGCGCCGCTGTTTCCTGGTGTTTTTTTTTTTAACAATTACTTTGAGTCGCCTTCTGTCGCTTTAAAGAATAGCACAGCACCGAGTATAAACGTTTGGAGAGGAGCGCGCGCACTCCCTGCGGAGCCAGACGAGAGTATAAACAAGGCTTAATGTCATGTTTGATTAATTTGTAGTTACTCATTTGTAATGATGAAGTTGCCATTTAGTACATTTCAAATATATTCATTTTAAATGTAATCTTGAATGACACACTATAGTTGACATTAAAAAGTAAGTTGCATGCGCTTTAGTATGAGACTTAACACATCAAAATAAACTACACTTCTGTAAAGCACGACAAAATATTAAAACATGATGTAAAATGTACAGTAAAACATTTAATTTGACATTATTAATGTGCATATTTTAAAAGCATACTTAAGTGTGTTAAGAAGTGTGCTCTCTTTAAGTGCACTTAAGTGGGCTTTTATTTTATTCATAAATTTATTAAGTACACAGTTCTCACTTCCCCAGGGTTAGCTGAGTGGTTGAGGATTTGGTCTGATTCTGGTTGAAACACCAGGTAGAGGAATTGATGGAGAGCTCCTGGATTGATAATCATTGATCACAGCACCTGAGCTCAGGTTCCTCCAGGATTATTCTTCCTCTAATTAATGTAATTCTTGGGAGTAAAGTGGCAGAGTTCCCAGTACTGGCCCATATATTTAGCTGGCTATTGTTGCAGTTGCCGAGCGGTCCGTGTGATGTTGTTGTGGCCCTCGTGGAGGAGTTGTTTGTCCTGCGAGTGTGTCAGAGGGCTGCTTCCTGTGTGTGTTGTGGCCGGGCTGATCCTGTTTTCCTTGAGCAGATGTGTCATGTTCAAACTCTGATAACATCTATCATACAGATCTTCAACAGAAGGATGTCAGTTCTGGATATAACTTATAGTGTGCCGTTTGTCATTTCAGAGTTTCCACATCTTAAAGTAAAACCTTTTTTTAACAAGCAGCAAAACTTGAAAAGTGTTTAAAGACGAGTGTGACCTTCACCCATTGTCTGTTGTCCTCAGAGATTCGGTTCACCCCAAACCACCCCCAGGCACCAGGTGGAAGGAAGTTCGTCATGACAACAAAGTCACATGGCTGGTGTCGTGGACGGAGAACATTCAGGGCTCCATCAAGTACATCATGCTCAACCCCAGCTCCAGAATCAAGGTCAGCAACAGCTCTTTTCTTCATACAGGGGTTTGTTTTCTTCTTTCAAATAACACTTAAATAGCCAGTGCGAGCCAGGGCGTTCAACGGGCCGGGGTGGGCTAACAGCCTCAGACCTGTAGCACCGAGCCCAAAACCATTCTGAGTTTCCACCATCAGCCCAGAAGCTCCACAACGCTTCACTACAACCCACCCACAACACACCTCTCTGAACAACGTCTCACACACCCATCATTTCACCAAGTTTATCAGAAAACTAATCAGAAACAAATCCCTAGGAAGCAAGATCATGATAAAAGCGTCCGTTTGTTGGCATTTTTGTTGTTTTACTAAAGATTTTAAACCCAAGCATTGATGTTTTACCACAATAATAAGTGATACATGGATCAAAATGAATTCATTTGTGTCAAGAAAGACAGAAGACAAAGGACAGAGGACATGCGTCTGTTTCTGTTTATTTCACAGTTTATATCACATTTAGAAAGAATGATAATTTCTACAAATCTTCCACCATAAATACGACCTGAGGAGCATTATCACTCTCTCCAGTGACAGTCAGAGAAAGAGAGGAAGCTTTATTTTAAGACATATGCGGAGCTAAATATGGATATCAGTCCGATATAAAGAGACGAGACGTACCGACAAACACGATTGCGATAGCCTGTATGATTTATCTGATTTCTTCAAGAGGTCATCATACTTTACTATAGCAATGATTAGCTTGCATTGTCTTTTGCATCTCATATAATTATTTCTGCTTTACACAGCGTTTAGTATCCACATGGGATCACAAACAGAAGTTATTTCAAACACTCGCTGCTGTGTGAAAGTGAGTTTTGAGCTCAAATTATTTAAAAGTCTTTAATGCTGGTAAATGAAATCATTTGCGGCACTGCCATCTCCAGACTCAGATAAACTCTGCCTTTGTTCATGACCACTCCTTAAGCCTGAGCCGGCCCGCTTTGGATCAAGGTATTCGGTGTGCCAAAAACCCCTGGCCATTGGCCCGAGGAAGCCCAGACGAGGCCCGATCAAGCCCCGGAAGTGACAGTGGAAACACGACTGGCCCTGGCATGCAGCTTTGGGCCCGACAGTGTAAACACGGCTAATGTGTCCATTCACAACATGTCATGACAAGTACCATGTACCTAAGACTGAAGTGTCCTTTATCTCTCCACAACACCTCACGTATAAACCTGTGGATAATAGCAAGAGCACTGCTCATAGCCGGTGTTTTACCGCACGACAGACTTGAAAAAAGGTGATGAAATAACTGATGCCAGTCATCTCAAATTCAATATTTATCAGAATATTTATTGGCCAGTCACTTATGTACTAATACTAGCGAAGGAATCGTTCTCTTAAAGCTCTTCTGTTCAGTAATTTGGCTTTTCAGAAGCACAATCTGAAGTCCATAGAGACAGGAACTAAACAGAGCGTTTAAGGAGGTTTATATTTAAATAAATGCTGCTTAATTGAACTTTCCAGTTATCAAAGAATCCTGAAAAAAATCTGTTTCCACAAAAATATGAAGCAGCACGACTGTTTTCAACTCTGATAATAATCATAAATGTGAGAGTGATTTCTGAAGGATCATGTGACTCTGAAGACTGGAGTAATGATGATGAATTCAGCTTTGATCACAGGAATAAATCACATTACCTCCAAGAGAATTCTTTCAAAATCGTAATGACCCCAATTTTCTTGAATGATAGTGCAAGAAATATATTTGAAGAAACTTCTGAGTGACTCATATGAGTTGTGGGCTCAGTTGATTGAGACGAGCCAGTTCTCTTCAGTTCTAGTTGAGGTTTTGTGTGTGTGTCTCAGGGAGAGAAGGACTGGCAGAAGTACGAGACGGCGCGCCGGCTGAAGAAGTGTGTGGAGCGGATCCGAGCGCAGTACCGCGAGGACTGGAGGAGTAAAGAGATGAGGATCAGACAGAGAGCCGTGGCACTTTATTTCATTGACAAGGTCTCGCTTCCTTACACACATGCAGCTGTTCAGATCACTACATTTAAAAACAACCTGTTCATCTGTCACGTTTTTTAGGCCAAACATTTCTGTCACATACAGCAAACATCTCCTCACTATCCGCTAGCTGCCTGTCCCCTGAACACACTGTAAATAAACGCGGTCTCTGTAGTCCACACAAGCTCCACAAACTGCAACCAAAACACACTTGGGCAGTGTAGACAACGAAACACAATAAACAGTGCTCCAGCCAATAACCCACAAGAATGATCTGGGGATGGAGGTTTGGGGTTAGTGCGCGGCACATGAAGGGGTGTGTGTAGAAGAGAGGTAGCCTGGATGCCAGCAGAATTTAGCCCCACCCACAACATTTTTGCTCAGAGAATTCGGTCTGGACTCGATCCAAACGTTTTGTGAGGTTTTTGTTTTGTTTTAACATATTTCTGACCCTGGAGCACAAAACCAGTCATAAATCTCACGGGTATATCTGTGGCAATAGCCAACAAAACATTGTATGGGTCAAAATTATAAATTTTTCTTTTATGCCAAAAATCAATGGGATATTAAGATCATGTTCCATGAGGATATTTAGTAAATTTTCTAGAAATGTGTAGTAATATGCATTGCTATGGACTTCAATTGGACTACTTTAAAGGTGATTTTCTCAATATTTAGATTTTTTTGCACCCTCAGATTTTCTTATTGTTGGATCTCGGACAAATATTGTCCTATCCTAACAAACCATAGCCTGGATGCCAGCCGAATTTAGCCCTGCCCACAAATTTTGTTCTCAGGCAGTTTGGTCTGGACTCGATCCGTAGAGGAGTTATTATGCCTGAACAGAAACTGTTCGGACCAATGAAATCATCAGGGCGGGCTTTAGACGATGATGGACAGATGATCAACAGTAACGTAATCATCCACGTCATCAAAGGCGCTTTGGGTTGAATTTGCTCTTATCCTAAACGGAGAACTTGTTCGTATTTGCATTCACCTTCACTATTTATCTCTGGAATGATGATCGTGTTGGGAAGTACTCTGTGTATCCATAAATTCTGTTCTTACAACACTGGCAAAGATCGTTTACACTCATCTTTTTCTTCTTGCGTTACTTAATCCAGCGCGCGTGCAGACAGGGTTGCCAATGTCGCGCACAATTGCTACTCAAAACTATAGCCCAAAACAATCCCAATAGCTTTCCGGGGGGGGTTCTCCGGGAAAAAAAACGGCGTTTGGTTGGCAAAATATGTTATTTTGGCAAGGTTGCCTTCTAAAATTCGCATTCCTGGGTCTATAAATCACATAATTGGAGTCACTTCAACCTACGGACACGGAGAACAACCCGCGGGAAAAACACGGACTTGGCAACACAGTGCAGTGAGTTCTGTTGACATTTGATAACTAACGTCACTTACTCCGTTGCTCTGATTGGTTGTGGGTCTATCCCATTGAGGTCTTTCCTGGTTGGGTTGAAACACGCCCCATAATCACAGCCCAATGGAGCGGTATCAGATATTCTGACTAGAACTGAGAATGACCACGCCAGGCTAGAAGAGAGAAGCATAAAGAGGGAAGTTCGAATCATATGATTTTGAAATGGCCGACACACGACCAAAGAGACGACGATCTGATGAACAACTTGCAACGAAAAGGGAAAAGGAGAAGGAAGATGTGTAATAGCGCCCCCTCCTTATAAAAGTGAAAACACAGAAGACGGAAAATATCAAAGGCGGGAGAAGAGTTAATAGTTTTACCTCAAATATCTTCTTTCTATAATCCTTGGAAGCCAAAATCGAAAATAAAATTAGATTAATATCACAGCCCTAAAGTGTAACCAGACTAAACTTCTAGTTCTCTCGGCCATCTTCACACGTGTAAAGGCTGAAATCCAGGCATCATGATGTTCAGGCCGTTGTCCAGGCTCTCTGTGAAGCTCTTGATGTGTGTGCTGTCTGTGTTTGTGTGCAGCTGGCACTGAGGGCTGGTAATGAGAAGGATGAGGGCGAGACGGCCGACACGGTGGGCTGCTGCTCTCTGCGCGTGGAGCACATCAAACTCTACCCTCAGCTGGACGGCCAGGACTACGTGGTGGAGTTCGACTTTCTGGGAAAAGACTCCATCCGCTACTACAACAAAATCCCAGTGGAGAAAAGAGTGAGAGAGACATATGAGCTAATATGTAAACATTGCCTCCCACAGGTGTTTTTCAATATTTATAATAACTAATAAATATATTTTGTTTTTGTTGTGTTAGGTCTTTAAAAACCTACAGTTATTCCTTGAAAACAAGCAGTCGGAAGACGATCTGTTTGACCGGCTCAATGTAAGACCACCATGAACTTTATCATTCCTTGTGTGCAACTAAAACCATACATATGAAACAATAGTCAGATTATTATTTTTTTTTTTAAATGTAAAAGTTTATTGAACCTGATCAGGCAAAACATTATGACCACCTTCCTAATATTGTGTTGGTTCGCCTTTTGCTGCCATAACAGCCCTGACCCGTCGAGGCATGGCACCAAGATGTTAGCAGCAGATCCTTTAAGTCCTGTAAGTTGCGAGGTGGGGCCTCCATGGATCGGACTTGTTTGTTCGATTGGATTGAGATCTGGGGAATTTGGAGGCCAAATCAACACCTCAAACTCGTTGTTGTGCTCCTCGAACCATTCCTCATGCATTTGTGCTTTGTGTCAGGAGCATTATCCTGCTGGAAGAGCCACAGCCACCAGGGAATACCATTTCCATGAAAGGGTGTACATGGTCTGCAACAATGCTTAGGTAGGTGGTGCGTGTCAAAGTAACATCCACATGGATGGCAGGACCCAAGGTTTCCCAGCAGAACATTGCCCAAAGCATCACACTGCCTCCGCCGGCTCGCCTTCTTCCCATAGTGCATCCTGGGGCCATGTGTTCCCCAGGTAAGCCACGCACACGCACCCGGCCATCCACGTGATGTAGAAGAACACGTGATTCCTCAGACCAGGCCCCCTTCTCCCATTGCTCCGTGGTCCAGTTCTGATGCTCACGGGCCACTGTTGGGGCTTTCGGCGGGGTCAGGGGTCAGCATGGGCACTCTGACTGGTCAGCGGCTGTGCCGCCCCGTACGGCAATGCTCTGTGTATTCTGACACCTTTCTATCAGAACCAGCATTAACTTCTTGAGCAGTTTGAGCTCCAGTAGCTCGTCTGATTGATCGGACCACACGGGCCAGCCTTCACTCCCCACGTGCATCAATATTCAAGCCTGGTCATAATGTAAAGCCTGATATATTATATAGTATATTTGAGGAGTTATTATAGTTAGTTAAGCTAATTTATGACAGTTGCTGATATTTCTATTGACAAAAAGTAAGATGAAATTCTGATAGCTTGTAATGTAAATCAGTGAGATATCAGTATAACACATACATGAAATCATAAAAGTCTATATCTCTATATCGCCTTAGTTGATATTTAAACCTTAGTTTTATGATTAAAGCTCTTTATTTTTTAAAACAGACAAGGCTTAAGCTAGTCCCAGACTAAAATGCATGTTTGAGTTGTTTCTTAAAAGATGTCAGTGTTTTGTCTCAAGATGCACACCAGTTGTTGTTTTTTATGTTAAGGCATGTTTAAAAGCTACGTAAATGTCCTAATTGAACTAAGGCCTAATCCTGCATTAATCTAAATGCAATGCAATACAATGATGATTGAGAGACGAATAAAAGTTTTGATCATGTCATTAGAAATTCACGTATCAAATATGATACAGTAGCTTTATATTGTGACGTGCACTGTCCGCTGTTCTTTAGACATCAATTCTGAATAAACATCTCCAGGAGTTGATGGATGGGCTGACGGCGAAAGTGTTTCGCACTTACAACGCGTCCATTACCCTCCAACAGCAACTCAAAGAACTGACCAGCCGTGAGTCCCTCTCTCCTCTTGTCCATGTCTGTCTCTCAACAATTTAAAGGTGGTACTTTGTATTCAAATGAATGAAATGACTTCAGTCCCTCTTCATGCTGATTGTTACAGCTGACGAGAACATCACTGAGAAGATCCTCTCGTATAACAGAGCGAACCGAGCCGTGGCTCTTCTCTGTAACCACCAGAGGGCGCCACCGAAAACCTTTGAGAAATCCATGCAGAATCTGCAGACCAAGGTGAGAGTGATTCAAAATCACGAGTAATATCAATTCTGGACATCAGTAAAGGGAAACCTTTTGTGTAATGGTATTGTTCTGTAGATAGACGAGAAAAAGAAACAGCTCTCTGCTGCCAAGAAGGAGCTTAAAGCAGCCAAAGCCGACGCCAAGGCGCTTCACGATGAGAAAAGTAGAAAGTAAGTCAGCAGTTCTTTTGTTTTCATTTAGTTGAATTGAACTGGAAACTGATATAATACGTATTGACCCGGGTAATAAACTGTGGACCGTTATATCAGAGCCGTGCATGTTTTCTCTGATAAACATTTGTGTTTTTATTGAGGGCGGTGGAGATGAAGAAGAAAGCAGTGCAGAGGATATCTGAACAGCTTATGAAGCTGGAGGTTCAGGCCACAGACCGCGAGGAGAATAAACAGATTGCATTAGGCACATCTAAACTCAACTACCTGGACCCACGGATCTCAGTCGCCTGGTAAGAGAAATAGATGGCGTCTCAGAGCGACTTTGCAAAGTTGGACTTCATTCTAGTAGTCTAAAGGTGTTTTCACACTTGTAGTTCGGTATGTTTGGTTCATTTGGTCTGGATACCCCACCCCACAAAAACCTAAATTCTTCGATCACTTAGCGTTCACATGAGCATTTTAACACAGAACCTAAAGGCACAGGGATATGTTCACAACCTGATTGGTTAGCTCATGAAGAGCTTATAAATTGTGTAAAGGAGTCAAAACAGTGTCAGGATTCCCTCCGTCACACACACAAACCAAGATCTGCTGAGATGAGACGCCTGTACCGAACTGTGATGGGTAACATCGCGACTATAATGAGAAAAAACAGTTGTGCTTGAGCATTTAGGGTCGCATCTTCCCATTTTTGGTTGGTTTACATGTCTTTGGTCCGTGTTGCGGGTAAGGAACAATGGGCTCTAGTAGTTTTCCTCTTGTTTGTGGCGGTTTAGGCCCAAGAAGTCTCCAAACCTCTGCCTCTGTGTATACTGTCATCAACCCTCCTCTTGTCTTATTTTTGGAAAACACCCTCCTATGACACAATGGACCCGTTCACCAGCTTTGTTTTGGAAAAGCGTGGAAGAATATCCCTTTGACCTTTACCCGTGCTAAATGTGCGTTTGTGAAAGAGCTTTTCTTCAGCCGTGATATCTTGTTTACCACTTTCCTCTGTCCACAGGTGCAAAAAATGGAGAGTCCCCATTGAGAAGATCTACAACAAAACACAGCGAGAGAAGTTTGCCTGGGCTATCGACATGGCAGATGAGGACTTTGAGTTTTAGAGTTTATTTTATATTGTTGCTGTTTTGATGAATTGTTTGTTTATTACGACTGAATCAGCTTCTTTAATGTGATTTGATCAGTTAAGGATAGATGAAGTTAAAGTAAAACACAAGCCGATAGGCCGCACATTAGTTCAGTGGGTATTATTGTTATTATCTGAAAACAAAAGGGGGCCTAACACTGAGCCTTGCTGAACACCACGTCTTTACTCCAGAAAGGCTGCCAAAGTTTCATACCATGCATTCAGTTATAGCATCCTTTGGTTTTAGCCTTCAGATATATTGATGAATTGTATAGTTTAATTGAATTTTTAATAGTCCTTAAGTGAAATAAGAAATGCGTAATGAAAAATCATGTAAATGTTTTAGCTGGCATATATAAAGAAAAACAATCAGAGCGTGAATGTCATGATGAGGCAATGCAACCAAATGTGAATGTCTGTCTTTGTTGTTTTGCATTTAGTTTTAAAATTTCAATCAGGGATGTACATTTTGTTTTTTAATGTGTGTAAAGAGCTGTATTTTACTGAAAGAATGTCGCTTTTCATCGCAGTGATTATTCCTGTGTATCCTGATTAGATTTTGTCCGTCACTTTTATTGTCATTTCTTTTCTGTGAAGTAAAAGTATTTATTGTTGCACAGCACTAGATATATTAAGCTTATATCAAATATATAAAGCTTTTTTATTCCATAAATTATACAGAAAAAGCTCATGATACGCACTGTCAATGGAGAAATGTATGTCTGGCCACTCTGATGTGTTTATAGAAATCTGTTTTTTGGTAATAAAAAGTCTTTTAAGTTCTTTCAGATCATAAATATGAGAAGCAGTTTTTTTAAAGGGACAAAATGTAAGATTTTTGGATAAAGATATCCAAAAACCACTAGAACAATGCTATATATCTTGATGATTTGTGCGCTTTATCACAAATGTTTCCAAGAATGTTTATATCCAGAGAAATAAGAGATTTTAACCAGGACACGGACCGTGTGTCGCCTATCAATGACATCACACCCGCATTACCCTCGATTTCTGTTTAATTTGGTAGAAACCATGGAAACGACAAAGACGCTTTAATATATGATGTGTTTTATTAGACAGGTGATCAACTGCATTCGTTGTTATATACACGATCAGGCATAACATTATGACCACTAACAGGTGAAGTGAAAACACTGATTATCTCTTCATCACAGCTCCTGTTAGTGGGTGGGATATATTAGTCAGCAAGTGAACATTTTGTCCTCAAAGTTGATGTGTTAGAAGCATGAAAAATGGGCAAGCGTAAGAATTTGAGCGAGTTTGACAAGGGCCAAATTGTGATGGCTAGACGACTGGGTCAGAGCATCTCCAAAACTGCAGCTCTTGTGGGGTGTTCCTGGTCTGCAGTGGTCAGGATCTATCAAAAGTGCTCCAAGGAAGGAACAGTGGAGAACCGGCCACAGGGTCATGGGCGGCCCAGGCTCAGTGATGCACATGAGGAGCGAAGGCTGGCCCATGTGGTCCGATCAAACAGACGAGCTCAAATGCTCAATAAGTTAATGCTGGTTCTGATAGAAAGGTGTCAGAATACACAGTGCATCGCCGTACGGGGCGGTACAGCCGCTGACCAGTCAGAGTGCCCATGCTGACCCCTGACCCCGCCGAAAGCACCAACAGTGGCACGTGAGCATCAGAACTGGACCACGGTGCAAAAGAAGAAGGTGGCCTGGTCTGAGGAATCACGTGTTCTTTTACATCACGTTGATGTCCGGGTGCGTGGCTTACCTGGGGAACACATGGCCCCAGGATGCACTATGGGAAGAAGGTGAGCCGGCGGAGGTGATGCTTTGGGCAATGTTCTGCTGGGAAACCTTGGGTCCTGCCATCCATGTGGATGTTACTTTGACACGTACCACCTACCTAAGCATTGTTGCAGACCATGTACACACTTGGAAACAGTATTCCCTGTGGCTGTGGCTCTTCCAGCAGGATAATGCTCCTGCCACAAAGCACAAATGCTTCAGGAATGGTTTGAGGAGCACAACAATGAGTTTGAGATGTTGACTTGGCCTCCAAATTCCCCAATCCAATCGAGCATCTGTGGGATGTGCTGAACAAACAAGTCCGATCAATGGAGGACCCACCTCACAACTTACAGGACTTAAAGGATCTGCTGCTAACATCTTGGTGCCAGATACCACAGCACACCTTCAGGGGTCTAGTGGAGTCCATGCCTCGACGGGTCAGGGCTGTTTTGGCAGCAATAGGGGATGTATGTCCTATATTGGGCCAACTATGGCACTTATGGCTCAGTTCTGGCTGCAGCAAAGGTCACACGGGTCACATCTAGGCCACACACAGCAAGCCACAACTCACACTAGAACCAGCTTCATGTTTGTGGCCCAGATACAGTTCATATGACCTTTGCCGCTGCCAGAACTGAGCCATATGTGCCATAGTATGTATGCTGTCTGGGTAGAGGTCAGGCATTTTTGTAAATGTTATATGCAAGATTAATCACATCATAAAACACATCCTCATTTTTCTCTAATTTATTGGGCAGTATAACAATGTAAGCTTGAATGTTGATTTAGTTTCACATTAGTAAGATATTGGTTTGCTCAGTCCTTTTGTGAAGGTCGTTCAGTGTAATTATTGACAGCGTAAGATGAACAAAGTTTAAGATTGATTAATAAGTCTGTTGATGCATACAGGCATTGTTTACAGTATCATCACCATTTATGACACAGCGAAATGCACATGTAAAGCCAGAATGGAACTGAAATTGGGTCTTGAATGCAGAAAATTTAACTGAATTAAAATACAAGGAATACAATATTTGAGGAATATGTAGCAAAAAGGACAGGTTTATATATAGCTGCAGAATAACTTCAGTTCAAGAGGAATTTCTTGTTGAAACAGTCATTTATTTCGCATTGTTAACCTAGAATAGAGGTTTCCAGGTCACATTGTTCGTGTCTTGTGCTCTGAAGGCAGCGAATGTGATCTGCACCTGCGGCTTTGGTTTATAACCTCTTCCTATGAGGGCATTGTGCAGTTGCATGTGTCTGACATATTATGCTGCACACCAGTTCTGATTTGCAGAACATGATGTTCTGTGAGAAAACTACCAAAAAAAATAAGGTTATGGTTTCAAAGGAGTTTCAGAATCTGAAAATCTATTGGCCAAATTTGCAACTAAATGTTAAAGTTTTTTAGCAATTGATAACTTCTGCTAGCCAAAACATAAACATTAGAAATTATCAAAATTGCTGCTCAGATTGAAATATATTTAATCTGGTGGATTTTAGGACCCCATGAAATGATACTGCATATAAAATGTCAGTCAAAATTATAAGTAAAGTCGAATTTTGAAGCACTTGACATCTTCAAAATTTGATGTCCCCTATCATGTTTTCTGAACTCCACTTTGTAATAAATTAGCAATTTAGATTAGCCATTAAATGAGCAAATTTTCTTATTCCCTTTTGAGTATAACAAAAAATAAAAAATAAACACATCTATTTTATGCAAAACCATTCCATTTATGCGGACCATGTGACGTCACTGTACTTCATCGGAGCCATGTTTGTGTCCGGTCACAGCTGCGCGAGCGCGACCTGTTTCAGTCACGGCAGCCACAACTACCAACCAAACACTCCCAGAAGGTTCACAACAAGATTACAATATGCCCGGGATATGTTGTGCGGTCAGCTGTATCAACAGTCGTCTGAGAAACCCCGAACTACAATTTTATTCGATCGGGATCCCATGTCTGTCGTTACATCGGCCCTAAATCACATGACGTGTTAGACGTGACATCATTTCCTTAGAGGGAAAGCACCTACATGAGTATTAGTCATTAAATTTTGTCTCTTTTCCTCATTTTCAGAACACTAAACCAATAGTGTAAACCATAACGTGTCCACCCTGTTGTGCCAGCTTGCACAGTTTTATTTATTTAGATTTTATTAGAAAATGTCTCCTCGATGCTAATCCTTTGCTAGCATGTTTTTGCACTTCGTTAGCTAAACTAGCTCCCTCAAAATGATTGTTTAATTGTAAATACATTGAAGATTAGTGGATAGGCTGTCAATTCATAAAGTCATCAGCTCAACCAACTGTTCTCACTCCGGTTTCATTTCAAACCCTGGTTTGATGTGAGTTTGGAAATAAGTAGAGTGTGCTGTGCTGCGTCTCTTATTCTGACTCATTAGATCAGATCAAAAATTATATCAGTAAAATAGCTTTTTTAATTAAGATGATAATGAATAAGCTTGTGTGACAATACATTTGAAACATTCGTAATAAACAATATAGTTTCATTTCATGAGTTCTGTACAGAAAAAATAGTAGGCACTAGGCAGTAAACAGTGTGTATATGCATGTATACTGCAGTATATAGTAAACAGTATGCTAGTATTGTATTCCAAACACACTGAATCTGAGATCACTCCCTAAACCCTCATTCACTATTCCCCACGTTAGTCCAAGCTAATACATTATTGCGGTGCAATGTGGGATTGAATGAGTGCACTCGAACATGTCCACAATGGTTTTAGACACTACTACAAATGGCTGTCCCTTCAAATAGTGCCCTATTTGAGGGTATAGAGGGCAATTTCGGATTCAGTCTTGGTCACCTGTTCATGCGATTCATACAGAAAATTCAAATACTGAGCATAGTACACACACTATATACTGCAGCAATAGTAAGTGTGGTATTGTAGTACAGTAGTATGCTATTCCAAACAGCCATAATGCATACTTACATACTTTTAAAAGACGATGCAGTACACAGTATATATTGAACAGTAATCACAATACTTTCACATACGATAGTTGGCAGAAAATGGGTGTGTCTCATTCAGTTCCCTAGCTCCCGAGCTCGTGAATCAGTATATCGTGAACACGGATTCAGGCACTGGTAAGGACAGTATAGGACGCTGCTCACTGCACATCGGGACACTGGTGACTCTATTTCAGGCGACGACACCGTCCTCATTGTACAACATCATTACTGGTATTTATGAATAATATCACAGCTGATATCTGATAGATTGTGTTCATTACATGTCTAATGATGTATATTTATGCTGAAATTTAATAAAATAATGGTTTCTATTTTTAAAAACACATTTGTTGGGTGTCTTTATCGGTCGTCATGTGTAGTGAGTTGGCTCACGTGAGTGAGCATGGATGCTGTGGTGCACTGTGGGACTTTTTATAGGGAGTGAACGTTTCAGTGCACTGGAAGGATTCTACGATAAAGACAGCTCTTAAAATGGCCGACTCAGTGCCCTGACATCTGAACTAGGGAGCTGATTGAGACACACCCAATATATTCTATTGTTTCTATACTGTAATAAAGGCTATGTCAATTTGCACTGCATTTTTCATATATGTTATTGTTAGGAAAAAACACTAAGATTTTTAAGAAGAAACAAACATAAACCATATATTGTCGCAGTCGTGTGTTTATTGACTTCACGTTTCATCAGTGAAAACGTTTCTTTTTATTCAGCTATAGCTTGATGTCTTTGACCATATAAGGGATTTCCTGTAAGTTATTACTTTATGAGTCCATTTGGACTTTCTGCGAGAGAGCGCCCTCTGGCCTCGAGTATGAATGAATATGAAGTATAAAGGAATGAGTATTGTGATTCTATAATTGGAGATACATTTTGCATTTCAAAAAGTTAAGGGGTAAAAAAACTGTTCACTAACAGAAATTCTTTCCAGTATCTTATTGATTTTTTTGTTTGTTTGTTTTTCATTGAAACTAATGTAATTTCTTTATAGTATTGTCTGTCAACACTGACAAATTAGGCTATGTGTAGAAATAACATTTGTAATTGTCACGGGCGTGTGTAGGCAGGAAGAAGTTTAATGATACAGTACTCTCAGGTGAGTCGGTACAGGCCGTTAAACACTCTATACATAACAGAGATCTGACACAGACTGGGAAAAGGTAAGAACTAAATAGGGAAACACAAACGAGATGATCGACAAGACAGCTGACACAGAATTAACTAATGATGATGGTTACAATGGATACAGATGAGTGGCGGGAAACAGAACAAAGAATCATGTGACAAATGAAAACAGGAAGTCCTTGGAACAAAACAAAACATAATGGGTGTGTGTCATTCAGCTCCCTAGTTCAGTAGTCAGGGCACTAATCAGGGATCAGCCCATATGTCCTGATCACTGCCCTGACTACTGAACTAGGGAGCTGTTTGAGACACACCCAATGTGACGGTAAGTTTGACGGTAACAGGATTGACAATTTTAATTTCCTCTTGCTAGCATAAATGCTAAGCGCACATGACACTATTGAAACCATGATTAAAACGATTAATGATTAAAACGACTTTAAACAAGCTACTGTGTGATCAGTGATCAGTTCTGTTTTCCATCAAACAGTAACAATTTCAACATTTTTCAAAATAACTCTTGGTGTAAGAACTTTTTAGATTAGAATATTTTCTCAGAGGGAGCACACACACTCTTCAGCGCCTCAGATCTTATCAGTGAGGGAAAGTGACATCATTTCCTGTATCTTACATAGTTGTGTGAGACCACAAATTCAAAGGCAAAGTATGGGACGGTAACAGAATTGACGCAAGATTAATGGACACATATTTATAAAATAAAAGTTTTTTTAAACAATGTTATGTTGTAGAATTAGGAAAATTACTATTCTGGGCTATTAGAAATAAAATAAATTAAATATAACCAAAAGAAACTGATTACACGGTATATTGACATTAATTCAGACACAAAGTCATGATTTTCAGCTATACAGACATTTTCTACTGAATATTATATCATTATGGCCTGTAAGATCTAAGATGATTCGTTACAATGAGTAATAAACAGTAATGAATAATAAAACATTTAATAATTTGACAAAAGTAGAAAAAAATGCATTTGACACCTCTGCACACTGCGCAGTAGACACTTTAAGATTAGTAGGCAGTACACAGTGCACACTGCACAGTAGGCACTTTAAGATTAGTAAGCAGTACACAGTGCGCACTGCGGAGTAGACACTTTAAGATTAGTAGGCAGTACACAGTGCACACTGCGGAGTAGGCACTTCAAGATTAGTAAGCAGTACACAGTGCGCACTGCGGAGTAGGCACTTTAAGATTATTAGGCAGTACACAGTGCGCACTGCGGAGTAGGCACTTTAAGATTAGTAAGCAGTACACAGTGCGCACTGCGGAGTAGACACTTTAAGATTAGTAGGCAGTACACAGTGCACACTGCGGAGTAGGCACTTCAAGATTAGTAAGCAGTACACAGTGCGCACTGCGGAGTAGGCACTTTAAGATTATTAGGCAGTACACAGTGCGCACTGCGAGTAGGCACTTTAAGATTAGTAAGCAGTACACAGTGCGCACTGACAGACACTTTAAGATTAGTAGGCAGTACACAGTGCACTGCGGAGTAGGCACTTCAAGATTAGTAAGCAGTACACAGTGCACACTGCGCAGTAGGCACTTTAAGATTAGTAGGCAGTACACAGTGCACACTGCGGAGTAGACACTTTAAGATTAGTAGGCAGTACACAGTGCGCACTGCGGAGTAGGCACTTTAAGATTAGTAGGCAGTACACAGTGCATACTGCACAGTAGGCACTTTAAGATTAGTAAGCAGTACACAGTGCGCACTGCGGAGTAGGCACTTTAAGATTAGTAGGCAGTACACAGTGCGCACTGCGCAGGCACTTTAAGATTAGTAAGCAGTACACAGCGCACTGCGGAGTAGGCACTTTAAGATTAGTAAGCAGTACACAGTGCGCACTGCAGCAGTAGGCACTTTAAGATTAGTAAGCAGTACACAGTGCGCACTGCGGAGTAGGCACTTTAAGATTTGTAAGCAGTACACAGTGCGCACTGCGCAGTAGGCACTTTAAGATTAGTAAGCAGTACACAGTGCGCACTGCGGAGTAGGCACTTTAAGATTAGTAAGCAGTACACAGTGCGCACTGCAGTAGGCACTTTAAGATTAGTAAGCAGTACACAGTGCACTCATGGAGTAGGCACTTTAAGATTAGTAAGCAGTACACAGTGCACACTGCGCAGTAGGCACTTTAAGATTAGTAAGCAGTACACAGTGCACACTGCGCAGTAGGCACTTTAAGATTAGTAGGCAGTACACAGTGCACACTGGAGTAGACACTTTAAGATTAGTAAGCAGTACACAGTGCGGAGTAGGCACTTTAAGATTAGTAAGCAGTACACAGTGCACACTGCGCAGTAGGCACTTTAAGATTAGTAGGCAGTACACAGTGCACACTGGAGTAGACACTTTAAGATTAGTAGGCAGTACACAGTGCACACTGCGGAGTAGGCACTTTAAGATTAGTAGGCAGTACACAGTGCACACTGCGGAGTAGACACTTTAAGATTAGTAAGCAGTACACAGTGCGCACTGCGGAGTAGGCACTTTAAGATAAGTAGGCAGTACACAGTGCGCACTCATGAGTAGGTACTTTAAGATTAGTAAGCAGTACACAGTGCACTGCGGAGTAGGCACTTTAAGATTAGTAAGCAGTACACAGTGCACACTGCGCAGTAGGCACTTTGAGGTTAGTAAGCAGTACACAGTGCACACTGCGGAGTAGGCACTTTAAGATTAGTAAGCAGTACACAGTCACGCACTCAGAGTAGGCACTTTAAGATTAGTAGGCAGTACACAGTGCGCACTGCGCAGTAGACACTTTAAGATTAGTAGGCAGTACACAGTGCGCACTGCGGAGTAGGCACTTTAAGATTAGTAGGCAGTACACAGTGCACTGGAGTAGGCACTTTAAGATTAGTAGGCAGTACACAGTGCGCACTGCAGAGTAGGTACTTTAAGATTAGTAAGCAGTACACAGTGCACACTGCACAGTAGGCACTTTAAGATTAGTAGGCAGTACACAGTGCGCACTGCGAGTAGGCACTTTAAGATTAGTAGGCAGTACACAGTGCGCACTGCGCAGTAGACACTTTAAGATTAGTAGGCAGTACACATTGCACACTGCGGAGTAGGCACTTTAAGATTATTAGCCAGTACACAGTGCGCACTGCGGAGTAGGCACTTTAAGATTAGTAGGCAGTACACAGTGCGCACTGCGCAGTAGACACTTAAAGATTAGTAGGCAGTACACAGTGCGCACTGCGGAGTAGGCACTTTAAGATTAGTAGGCAGTACACAGTGCACATTGCGCAGTAGGCACTTTAAGATTAGTAGGCAGGACACAGTGCGCACTGCACAGTAGGCACTTTAAGATTAGTAGGCAGTACACAGTGCACACTGCACAGTAGACATTTTAAGATTAGTAGGCAGTACACAGTGCACACTGCACAGTAGACATTTTAAGATTAGTAGGCAGGACACAGTGCGCACTGCACAGGAGGCACTTTAAGATTAGTAAGCAGTACACAGTGCACACTGCGCAGTAGGCATTTTAAGATAAGTAGGCAGTACACAGTGCACATTGCGCAGTAGGCACTTTAAGATTAGTAGGCAGGACACAGTGCGCACTGCGCAGTAGACACTTTAAGATTAGTAGGCATTACACAGTGCACACTGGGCTATAGACACTTTAAGATTAGTAGGCATTACACAGTGCACACTGGGCAGTAGGCACTTTAAGATTAGTAGGCTGTACACAGTGCACACTGTGCAGTAGGCTCTTTAAGATTAGTAGGCAGTACACAGTGCACACTGCGCAGTAGGCACTTTAAGATTAGTAGGCACTACACAGTGCACACTGCGCAGTAGGCACTTTAAGATTAGTAGGCAGTACACAGTGCACAGTAGACACTTTAAGATTAGTAAGCAGTAAACGGTGCACACTGCGCAGTAGGCAATTTAAGATTAGTGGGCAGTACACAGTGCATACTGCACAGTAGACACTTTAAGATTAGTAGGCAGTACACAGTGCGCACTGCGGAGTAGGCACTTTAAGATTAGTAAGCAGTACACAGTCCACACTGCACAGTAGACACTTTAAGATTATAAGGCAGTACACAGTGCACACTGCGGAGTAGACACTTTAAGATTAGTAAGCAGTACACAGTCCACACTGCACAGTAGACACTTTAAGATTATTTGCCAGTACACAGTGCACACTGCGGAGTAGACACTTTAAGATTAGTAGGCAGTACACAGTGCGCACTGCCGAGTAGGCACTTCAAGATTAGTAGGCAGTACACAGTGCACACTGCGCAGTAGACACTTTAAGATTATTTGCCAGTACACAGTGCACACTGCGCAGTAGGCACTTTAAGATTAGTAGGCAGTACACAGTGCGCACTGCGCAGTAGACACTTTAAGATTAGTAGGCAGTACACAGTGCGCACTGCGGAGTAGGCACTTTAAGATTAGTAGGCAGTACACAGTGCGCACTGCGCAGTAGGCACTTTAAGATTAGTAGGCATTACACAGTGCACACTGCACAGTAGGCACTTTAAGTTTAGTAGGCAGTACACAGTGCACACTGCACAGTAGGCACTTTAAGATTAGTAGGCAGTACACAGTGCGCACTGCGGAGTAGGCACTTTAAGATTAGTAAGCAGTACACAGTGCACACTGCACAGTAGACATTTTAAGATTAGTAGGCAGGACACAGTGCACACTGCACAGGAGGCACTTTAAGATTAGTAAGCAGTACACAGTGCACACTGCGCAGTAGGCATTTTAAGATAAGTAGGCAGTACACAGTGCACTGCAGTAGGCACTTTAAGATTAGTAGGCAGGACACAGTGCGCACTGCGCAGTAGACACTTTAAGATTAGTAGGCATTACACAGTGCACACTGGGCTATAGACACTTTAAGATTAGTAGGCATTACACAGTGCACACTGGGCAGTAGGCACTTTAAGATTAGTAGGCTGTACACAGTGCACACTGTGCAGTAGGCTCTAAGATTAGTAGGCAGTACACAGTGCACACTGCGCAGTGAGGCACTTTAAGATTAGTAGGCACTACAGAGTGCACACTGCGCAGTAGGCTCTTTAAGATTAGTAGGCAGTACACAGTGCACAGTAGACACTTTAAGATTAGTAAGCAGTAAACGGTGCACACTGCGCAGTAGGCAATTTAAGATTAGTGGGCAGTACACAGTGCATACTGCACAGTAGACACTTTAAGATTAGTAGGCAGTACACAGTGCGCACTGCGGAGTAGGCACTTTAAGATCAGTAAGCAGTACACAGTCCACACTGCACAGTAGACACTTTAAGATTATAAGGCAGTACACAGTGCACACTGCGGAGTAGACACTTTAAGATTAGTAGGCAGTACACAGTGCGCACTGCGGAGTAGGCACTTCAAGATTAGTAGGCAGTACACAGTGCACACTGCGCAGTAGACACTTTAAGATTATTTGCCAGTACACAGTGCACACTGCGCAGTAGGCACTTTAAGATTAGTAGGCAGTACACAGTGCGCACTGCGCAGTAGACACTTTAAGATTAGTAGGCAGTACACAGTGCGCACTGCGGAGTAGGCACTTTAAGATTAGTAGGCAGTACACAGTGCACATGGAGTAGGCACTTTAAGATTAGTAGGCAGTACACAGTGCGCACTGCGCAGTAGGCACTTTAAGATTAGTAGGCAGTACACAGTGCACACTGCACAGTAGGCACTTTAAGATTAGTAGGCAGTACACAGTGCACACTGCGCAGTAGGCACTTTAAGATTAGTAGGCAGTACACAGTGCACACTGCGGAGTAGGCACTTTAAGATTAGTAAGCAGTACACAGTGCGCACTGCGCAGTAGGCACTTTAAGATTAGTAGGCAGTACACAGTGCACACTGGAGTAGGCACTTTAAGATTAGTAAGCAGTACACAGTGCACTGCAGTAGGCACTTTAAGATTAGTAGGCACACAGCGCACTGCAGAGTAGGCACTTTAAGATTAGTAAGCAGTACACAGTGTGCACTGCGCAGTAGGCACTTTAAGATTAGTAGGCAGTACACAGTGCACACTGCGGAGTAGGCACTTTAAGATTAGTAAGCAGTACACAGTGCGCACTGCGCAGTAGGCACTTTAAGATTAGTAGGCAGTACACAGTGCACACTGCGGAGTAGGCACTTTAAGATTAGTAAGCAGTACACAGTGCGCACTGCGCAGTAGGCACTTTAAGATTAGTAGGCAGTACACAGTGCGCACTGCAGAGTAGGCACTTTAAGATTAGTAAGCAGTACACAGTGTGCACTGCGCAGTAGACACTTTAAGATTAGTAGGCAGTACACAGTGCGCACTGCGCAGTAGGCATTTTAAGATAAGTAGGCAGTACACAGTACACACTCTCAGTAGGCACTTTAAGATTAGTAGGCAGGACACGGTGCGCACTGCACAGGAGGCACTTTAAGATTAGTAAGCATTACACGGTGCACACTGCGCAGTAGGCACTTTAAGATTAGTAGGCAGGACACAGTGTGCACTGCACAGGAGGCACTTTAAGATTAGTAAGCAGAACACAGTGCACACTGCGTAGTAGGCACTTTAAGATTAGTAGGCAGTACACAGTGCACACTGCACAGTAGGCACTTTAAGATTAGTAGGCAGGACACAGTGCGCACTGCACAGGAGGCACTTTAAGATTAGTAAGCAGTACACAGTGCACACTGCGCAGTAGACACTATAAGATTAGTTGGCAGTACACGGTGCAGACTGCACAGTAGGCACTTTAAGATTAGTAGGCATTACACAGTGCACACTGCACAGTAGGCACTTTAAGATTAGTAGGTAGTACACAGTGCACACTGCACAGTAGGCACTTTAAGATTAGTAGGCAGGACAAAGTGCGCACTGCACAGGAGGTACTTTAAGATTAGTAAGCAGTACACTGTGCACACTGCGCAGTAGACACTTTAAGATTAGTAGGCAGTACACAGTGCGCACTGCGCACTAGGCACTTTAAGATTAGTAGGCAGGACACAGTGCGCACTGCACAGGAGGCACTTTAAGATTAGTAAGCAGTACACAGTGCACACTGCGCAGTAGACACTATAAGATTAGTTGGCAGTACACGGTGCAGACTGCGCAATAGGCACTTTAAGATTAGTAGGCAGTACACAGTGCACACTGCACAGTAGGCACTTTAAGATTAGTAGGCAGGACACAGTGCGCACTGCACAGGAGGCACTTTAAGATTAGTAAGCAGTACACAGTGCACACTGCGCAGTAGACACTTTAAGATTAGTAGGCAGTACACAGTGCTCACTGCGCACTAGGCACTTTAAGATTAGTAGGCAGGACACAGTGCGCACTGCACAGGAGGCACTTTAAGATTATTAAGCAGTACACAGTGCACACTGCGCAGTAGGCATTTTAAGATAAGTAGGCAGTACACAGTGCACATTGCGCGGTAGGCACTTTAAGATTAGTAGGCAGGACACAGTGCGCACTGCGCAGTAGACACTTTAAGATTAGTAGGCATTACACAGTGCACACTGCGCAGTAGACACTTTAAGATTTGTAGGCATTACACAGTGCACACTAGGCAGTAGGCACTTTAAGATTAGTAGGCAGTACACAGTGCACACTGCGCAGTAGGCTCTTTAAGATTAGTAGGCAGTACACAGTGCACAGTAGACACTTTAAGATTAGTAAGGCAGTACACGGTGCACACTGCGCAGTAGGCAATTTAAGATTAGTGGGCAGTACACAGTGCATACTGCACAGTAGACACTTTAAGATTAGTAGGCAGTACACAGTGCGCACTGCAGAGTAGGCACTTTAAGATTAGTAAGCAGTACACAGTGCACACTGCACAGTAGACACTTTAAGATTATAAGGCAGTACACAGTGCGCACTGGAGTAGGCACTTTAAGATTAGTAGGCAGTACACAGTGCGCGCACTGCGAGTAGGCACTTCAAGATTAGTAGGCAGTACACAGTGCGCACTGCGGAGTAGGCACTTTAAGATTAGTAGGCAGTACACAGTGCACTCATGGAGTAGGCACTTTAAGATTAGTAGGCAGTACACAGTGCGCACTGCACAGTAGACACTTTAAGATTATTAGCCAGTACACAGTGCGCACTGCGGAGTAGGCACTTTAAGATTAGTAGGCAGTACACAGTGCACACTGCACAGTAGACATTTTAAGATTAGTAGGCAGGACACAGTGCGCACTGCACAGGAGGCACTTTAAGATTAGTAAGCAGTACACAGTGCACACTGCGCAGTAGGCATTTTAAGATAAGTAGGCAGTACACAGTGCACATTGCGCAGTAGGCACTTTAAGATTAGTAGGCAGGACACAGTGCGCACTGCGCAGTAGACACTTTAAGATTAGTAGGCATTACACAGTGCACACTGGGCTATAGACACTTTAAGATTAGTAGGATTTACACAGTGCACACTGCACAGTAGACACTTTAAGATTATAAGGCAGTACACAGTGCGCACTGCGCAGTAGGCACTTTAAGATTAGTAGGCAGTACACAGTGCACACTGCGGAGTAGGCACTTTAAGATTAGTAAGCAGTACACAGTGCGCACTGCGCAGTAGGCACTTTAAGATTAGTAGGCAGTACACAGTGCGCACTGCAGAGTAGGCACTTTAAGATTAGTAAGCAGTACACAGTGCGCACTGCACAGTAGACACTTTAAGATTATTAGCCAGTACACAGTGCGCACTGCGGAGTAGGCACTTTAAGATTAGTAGGCAGTACACAGTGCACACTGCACAGTAGACATTTTAAGATTAGTAGGCAGGACACAGTGCGCACTGCACAGGAGGCACTTTAAGATTAGTAAGCAGTACACAGTGCACACTGCGCAGTAGGCATTTTAAGATAAGTAGGCAGTACACAGTGCACATTGCGCAGTAGGCACTTTAAGATTAGTAGGCAGGACACAGTGCGCACTGCGCAGTAGACACTTTAAGATTAGTAGGCATTACACAGTGCACACTGGGCTATAGACACTTTAAGATTAGTAGGCATTACACAGTGCACACTGGGCAGTAGGCACTTTAAGATTAGTAGGCTGTACACAGTGCACACTGTGCAGTAGGCTCTTTAAGATTAGTAGGCAGTACACAGTGCACACTGCGCAGTGAGCACTTTAAGATTAGTAGGCACTACACAGTGCACACTGCGCAGTAGGCTCTTTAAGATTAGTAGGCAGTACACAGTGCACAGTAGACACTTTAAGATTAGTAAGCAGTAAACGGTGCACACTGCGCAGTAGGCAATTTAAGATTAGTGGGCAGTACACAGTGCATACTGCACAGTAGACACTTTAAGATTAGTAGGCAGTACACAGTGCGCACTGCGGAGTAGGCACTTTAAGATTAGTAAGCAGTACACAGTCCACACTGCACAGTAGACACTTTAAGATTATAAGGCAGTACACAGTGCACACTGCAGTAGACACTTTAAGATTAGTAGGCAGTACACAGTGCGCACTGCGGAGTAGGCACTTCAAGATTAGTAGGCAGTACACAGTGCACACTGCGCAGTAGACACTTTAAGATTATTTGCCAGTACACAGTGCACACTGCGCAGTAGGCACTTTAAGATTAGTAGGCAGTACACAGTGCGCACTGCGCAGTCGACACTCTAAGATTAGTAGGCAGTACACAGTGCGCACTGCGGAGTAGGCACTTTAAGATTAGTAGGCAGTACACAGTGCGCACTGCGGAGTAGGCACTTTAAGATTAGTAGGCAGTACACAGTGCGCACTGCGCAGTAGGCACTTTAAGATTAGTAGGCAGTACACAGTGCACACTGCACAGTAGGCACTTTAAGATTAGTAGGCAGTACACAGTGCACAGCACTGCGGAGTAGGCACTTTAAGATTAGTAGGCAGTACAGTGCACACTGCAGAGTAGGCACTTTAAGATTAGTAAGGCAGTACACAGTGCGCACTGCGCAGTAGGCACTTTAAGATTAGTAGGCAGTACACAGTGCACACTGCGGAGTAGGCACTTTAAGATTAGTAAGGCAGTACACAGTGCGCACTGCACAGTAGGCACTTTAAGATTAGTAGGCAGTACACAGTGCGCACTGCAGAGTAGGCACTTTAAGATTAGTAAGCAGTACACAGTGTGCACTGCGCAGTAGGCACTTTAAGATTAGTAGGCAGTACACAGTGCACACTGCGCAGTAGGCATTTTAAGATAAGTAGGCAGTACACAGTGCACATTGCGCGGTAGGCACTTTAAGATTAGTAGGCAGGACACAGTGCGCACTGCAGTAGACACTTTAAGATTAGTAGGCATTACACAGTGCACACTGCGCAGTAGACACTTTAAGATTTGTAGGCATTACACAGTGCACACTAGGCAGTAGGCACTTTAAGATTAGTAGGCAGTACACAGTGCACACTGCAGTAGGCTCTTTAAGATTAGTAGGCAGTACACAGTGCACAGTAGACACTTTAAGATTAGTAAGCAGTAAACGGTGCACACTGCGCAGTAGGCAATTTAAGATTAGTGGGCAGTACACAGTGCATACTGCACAGTAGACACTTTAAGATTAGTAGGCAGTACACAGTGCGCACTGCAGAGTAGGCACTTTAAGATTAGTAAGCAGTACACAGTGCACACTGCACAGTAGACACTTTAAGATTATAAGGCAGTACACAGTGCGCACTGCGGAGTAGACACTTTAAGATTAGTAGGCAGTACACAGTGCGCACTGCGGAGTAGGCACTTCAAGATTAGTAGGCAGTACACAGTGCGCACTGCGGAGTAGGCACTTTAAGATTAGTAGGCAGTACACAGTGCGCACTGCAGTAGGCACTTTAAGATTAGTAGGCAGTACACAGTGCGCACTGCACAGTAGACACTTTAAGATTAGTAGCAGTACACAGTGCGCACTGCGGAGTAGGCACTTTAAGATTAGTAGGCAGTACACAGTGCACACTGCACAGTAGACATTTTAAGATTAGTAGGCAGGACACAGTGCACTGCACAGGAGGCACTTTAAGATTAGTAAGCAGTACACAGTGCACACTGCGCAGTAGGCATTTAAGATTAGTAGGCAGTACACAGTGCACTGCGCAGTAGGCACTTTAAGATTAGTAGGCAGGACACAGTGCGCACTGCGCAGTAGACACTTTAAGATTAGTAGGCATTACACAGTGCACACTGGGCTATAGACACTTTAAGATTAGTAGGATTTACACAGTGCACACTGCACAGTAGACACTTTAAGATTAGTAAGGCAGTACACAGTGCGCACTGCACAGTAGGCACTTTAAGATTAGTAGGCAGTACACAGTGCACACTGCGGAGTAGGCACTTTAAGATTAGTAAGCAGTACACAGTGCGCACTGCGCAGTAGGCACTTTAAGATTAGTAGGCAGTACACAGTGCGCACTGCAGAGTAGGCACTTTAAGATTAGTAAGGCAGTACACAGTGCACTGCACAGTAGACACTTTAAGATTATTAGCCAGTACACAGTGCGCACTGCGGAGTAGGCACTTTAAGATTAGTAGGCAGTACACAGTGCACACTGCACAGTAGACATTTTAAGATTAGTAGGCAGGACACAGTGCGCACTGCACAGGAGGCACTTTAAGATTAGTAAGCAGTACACAGTGCACACTGCGCAGTAGGCACTTTAAGATTAGTAGGCAGTACACAGTGCACTGCAGTAGGCACTTTAAGATTAGTAGGCAGGACACAGTGCGCACTGCGCAGTAGACACTTTAAGATTAGTAGGCAGTACACAGTGCACACTGCAGTAGACACTTTAAGATTAGTAGGCATTACACAGTGCACACTGGGCAGTAGGCACTTTAAGATTAGTAGGCTGTACACAGTGCACACTGTGCAGTAGGCACTTTAAGATTAGTAGGCAGTACACAGTGCACACTGCGAGTAGGCACTTTAAGATTAGTAGGCAGTACACAGTGCACACTGCGCAGTAGGCACTTTAAGATTAGTAGGCAGTACACAGTGCACAGTAGACACTTTAAGATTAGTAGGCAGTACACAGTGCACACTGCAGAGTAGGCACTTTAAGATTAGTAGGCAGTACACAGTGCACACTGCGCAGTAGACACTTTAAGATTAGTAGGCAGTACACACAGTGCACACTGCGAGTAGGCACTTTAAGATTAGTAGGCAGTACACAGTCCACACTGCACAGTAGACACTTTAAGATTAGTAAGGCAGTACACAGTGCACACTGCGGAGTAGGCACTTTAAGATTAGTAGGCAGTACACAGTGCGCACTGCGGAGTAGGCACTTTAAGATTAGTAGGCAGTACACAGTGCACACACTGCAGTAGGCACTTTAAGATTATTTGCCAGTACACAGTGCACACTGCAGTAGGCACTTTAAGATTAGTAGGCAGTACACAGTGCGCACTGCGCAGTCGACACTTTAAGATTAGTAGGCAGTACACAGTGCACACTGCACAGTAGGCACTTTAAGATTAGTAGGCAGTACACAGTGCGCACTGCAGTAGGCACTTTAAGATTAGTAGGCAGTACACAGTGCACACTGCAGTAGGCACTTTAAGATTAGTAGGCAGTACACAGTGCACACTGCACAGTAGGCACTTTAAGATTAGTAGGCAGTGCGCACACTGAGTAGGCACTTTAAGATTAGTAGGCAGTACACAGTGCACACTGCAGTAGGCACTTTAAGATTAGTAGGCAGTACACAGTGCGCACTGCGCAGTAGGCACTTTAAGATTAGTAGGCAGTACACAGTGCACACTGCAGTAGGCACTTTAAGATTAGTAGGCAGTACACAGTGCGCACTGCGCAGTAGGCACTTTAAGATTAGTAGGCAGTACACAGCGCACTGCAGAGTAGGCACTTTAAGATTAGTAAGCAGTACACAGTGCACACTGCGCAGTAGGCACTTTAAGATTAGTAGGCAGTACACAGTGCACACTGCGGAGTAGGCACTTTAAGATTAGTAAGCAGTACACAGTGCGCACTGCGCAGTAGGCACTTTAAGATTAGTAGGCAGTACACAGTGCACACTGCAGTAGGCACTTTAAGATTAGTAAGCAGTACACAGTGCACACTGCGCAGTAGGCACTTTAAGATTAGTAGGCAGTACACAGTGCGCACTGCAGAGTAGGCACTTTAAGATTAGTAAGCAGTACACAGTGTGCACTGCGCAGTAGACACTTTAAGATTAGTAGGCAGTACACAGTGCGCACTGCGCAGTAGGCATTTTAAGATAAGTAGGCAGTACACAGTACACACTCTCAGTAGGCACTTTAAGATTAGTAGGCAGGACACAGCACTGCACAGGAGGCACTTTAAGATTAGTAGTAAGCATTACACGGTGCACACTGCGCAGTAGGCACTTTAAGATTAGTAGGCAGTACAGTGTGCACTGCACAGGAGGCACTTTAAGATTAGTAAGCAGAACACAGTGCACACTGCGTAGTAGGCACTTTAAGATTAGTAGGCAGTACACAGTGCACACTGCACAGTAGGCACTTTAAGATTAGTAGGCAGGACACAGTGCGCACTGCACAGGAGGCACTTTAAGATTAGTAAGCAGTACACAGTGCACACTGCGCAGTAGACACTATAAGATTAGTTGGCAGTACACGGTGCAGACTGCACAGTAGGCACTTTAAGATTAGTAGGCATTACACAGTGCACACTGCACAGTAGGCACTTTAAGATTAGTAGGTAGTACACAGTGCACACTGCACAGTAGGCACTTTAAGATTAGTAGGCAGGACACAGTGCGCACTGCACAGGAGGTACTTTAAGATTAGTAAGCAGTACACTGTGCACACTGCGCAGTAGACACTTTAAGATTAGTAGGCAGTACACAGTGCACACTGCGCAGTAGGCACTTTAAGATTAGTAGGCAGGACACAGTGCGCACTGCACAGGAGGCACTTTAAGATTAGTAAGCAGTACACAGTGCACACTGCGCAGTAGACACTATAAGATTAGTTGGCAGTACACAGTGCAGACTGCGCTATAGACACTTTAAGATTAGTAGGCAGTACACAGTGCACACTGCACAGTAGGCACTTTAAGATTAGTAGGCAGGACACAGTGCGCACTGCACAGGAGGCACTTTAAGATTAGTAAGCAGTACACAGTGCACACTGCGCAGTAGACACTTTAAGATTAGTAGGCAGTACACAGTGCTCACTGCGCACTAGGCACTTTAAGATTAGTAGGCAGGACACAGTGCGCACTGCACAGGAGGCACTTTAAGATTAGTAGGCAGTACACAGTGCACACTGCGCAGTAGGCATTTTAAGATTAGTAGGCAGTACACAGTGCACACTGCGCAGTAGGCACTTTAAGATTAGTAGGCAGTACACAGTGCGCACTGCGCAGTAGACACTTTAAGATTAGTAGGCATTACACAGTGCACAGCGCAGTAGACACTTTAAGATTTGTAGGCATTACACAGTGCACACTGGCAGTAGGCACTTTAAGATTAGTAGGCAGTACACAGTGCACACTGCAGTAGGCTCTTTAAGATTAGTAGGCAGTACACAGTGCACAGTAGACACTTTAAGATTAGTAAGCAGTAAACGGTGCACACTGCGCAGTAGGCAATTTTAAGATTAGTGGGCAGTACACAGTGCATACTGCAGTAGACACTTTAAGATTAGTAGGCAGTACACAGTGCGCACTGCAGAGTAGGCACTTTAAGATTAGTAAGCAGTACACAGTGCACACTGCACAGTAGACACTTTAAGATTATAAGGCAGTACACAGTGCACACTGCGTAGACACTTTAAGATTAGTAGGCAGTACACAGTGCACACTGCGAGTAGGCACTTCAAGATTAGTAGGCAGTACACAGTGCGCACTGCGCAGTAGGCACTTTAAGATTAGTAGACAGTACACAGTGCACACTGCGCAGTAGACACTTTAAGATTAGTAAGCAGTACACAGTGTGCACTGCGGAGTAGGCACTTTAAGATTATTAGGCAGTACACAGTGCGCACTGCGCAGTAGGCACTTTAAGATTAGTAGGCAGTACACAGTGCGCACTGCGCAGTAGGCACTTTAAGATTAGTAGGCAGTACACAGTGCGCACTGCGGAGTAGGCACTTTAAGATTAGTAGGCAGTACACAGTGCGCACACTGCGGAGTAGGCACTTTAAGATTAGTAAGGCAGTACACAGTGCACACTGCGGAGTAGGCACTTTAAGATTAGTAGGCAGTACACAGTGCACTGCGGAGTAGGCACTTTAAGATTAGTAGGCAGTACACAGTGCACTGCGGAGTAGGCACTTTAAGATTAGTAGGCAGTACACAGTGCACACTGCACAGTAGACACTTTAAGATTAGTAGGCAGTACACAGTGCGCGCACTGCGAGTAGGCACTTCAAGATTAGTAGGCAGTACACAGTGCACTGCGAGTAGGCACTTTAAGATTAGTAGGCAGTACACAGTGCGCACTGCGCAGTAGGCACTTTAAGATTAGTAGGCAGTACACAGTGCGCACTGCGAGTAGGCACTTTAAGATTAGTAGGCAGTACAGTGCACGCGGAGTAGGCACTTTAAGATTAGTAGGCAGTACACAGTGCGCACTGGAGTAGGCACTTTAAGATTAGTAGGCAGTACACAGTGCACACTGCACAGTAGACACTTTAAGATTAGTAGGCAGTACACAGTGCGCACTGCGGAGTAGGCACTTTAAGATTAGTAGGCAGTACACAGTGCGCACTGCGAGTAGGCACTTTAAGATTAGTAAGCAGTACACAGTGCACTGCGAGTAGGCACTTTAAGATTATTAGCCAGTACACAGTGCGCATGGAGTAGGCACTTCAAGATTAGTAGGCAGTACACAGTGCACACTGCAGTAGGCACTTTAAGATTAGTAGGCAGTACACAGTGCGCACTGCGGAGTAGGCACTTTAAGATTAGTAGGCAGTACACAGTGCCCACTGCGGAGTAGGCACTTTAAGATTAGTAGGCAGTACACTGCGCGGAGTAGGCACTTTAAGATTAGTAGGCAGTACACAGTGCGCACTGCGGAGTAGGCACTTTAAGATTAGTAGGCAGTACACAGTGCACTGGAGTAGGCACTTTAAGATTAGTAGGCAGTACACAGTGCACTGCGGAGTAGGCACTTTAAGATTAGTAGGCAGTACACAGTGCGCACTGCGGAGTAGGCACTTTAAGATTAGTAGGCAGTACACAGTGCGCACTGCGGAGTAGGCACTTTAAGATTAGTAGGCAGTACACAGTGCACACTGCGGAGTAGGCACTTTAAGATTAGTAGGCAGTACACAGTGCGCACTGCGGAGTAGGCACTTTAAGATTAGTAGGCAGTACACAGTGCGCACTGCACAGTAGACACTTTAAGATTAGTAGGCAGTACACAGTGCGCACTGGAGTAGGCACTTCAAGATTAGTAGGCAGTACACAGTGCGCACTGCGCAGTAGGCACTTTAAGATTAGTAGGCAGTACACAGTGCGCACTGCGCAGTAGACACTTTAAGATTAGTAGGCAGTACACAGTGCGCACTGGAGCAGGCACTTTAAGATTAGTAGGCAGTACACAGCACCATGGAGTAGGCACTTTAAGATTAGTAGGCAGTACACAGTGCGCACTGGAGTAGGCACTTTAAGATTAGTAGGCAGTACACAGTGCGCACTGCACAGTAGACACTTTAAGATTAGTAGGCAGTACACAGTGCGCACTGCGGAGTAGGCACTTTAAGATTAGTAGGCAGTACACAGTGCACTGCGGAGTAGGCACTTTAAGATTAGTAAGCAGTACACAGTGCGCACTGCGGAGTAGGCACTTTAAGATTATTAGCCAGTACACAGTGCGCACTGCGGAGTAGGCACTTCAAGATTAGTAGGCAGTACACAGTGCACGCACTGCGAGTAGGCACTTTAAGATTAGTAGGCAGTACACAGTGCGCACCATGGAGTAGGCACTTTAAGATTAGTAAGGCAGAACACAGTGCACACTGCGTAGTAGGCACTTTAAGATTAGTAGGCAGTACACAGTGCACACTGCACAGGCACTTTAAGATTAGTAGGCAGGACACAGTGCACTGCACAGGAGGCACTTTAAGATTAGTAAGCAGTACACAGTGCACACTGCGCAGTAGACACTATAAGATTAGTTGGCAGTACACGGTGCAGACTGCACAGTAGGCACTTTAAGATTAGTAGGCATTACACAGTGCACACTGCACAGTAGGCACTTTAAGATTAGTAGGTAGTACACAGTGCACACTGCACAGTAGGCACTTTAAGATTAGTAGGCAGGACACAGTGCGCACTGCACAGGAGGTACTTTAAGATTAGTAAGCAGTACACTGTGCACACTGCGCAGTAGACACTTTAAGATTAGTAGGCAGTACACAGTGCACACTGCACTAGGCACTTTAAGATTAGTAGGCAGGACACAGTGCGCACTGCACAGGAGGCACTTTAAGATTAGTAAGCAGTACACAGTGCACACTGCGCAGTAGACACTATAAGATTAGTTGGCAGTACACGGTGCAGACTGCACAGTAGGCACTTTAAGATTAGTAGGCACACAGTGCACACTGCACAGTAGGCACTTTAAGATTAGTAGGCAGTACACAGTGCGCACTGCACAGGAGGCACTTTAAGATTAGTAGGCAGTACACAGTGCACACTGCGCAGTAGGCACTTTAAGATTAGTAGGCAGTACACAGTGCGCACTGCGCACTAGGCACTTTAAGATTAGTAGGCAGGACACAGTGCGCACTGCACAGGAGGCACTTTAAGATTAGTAAGCAGTACACAGTGCACTGCAGTAGGCATTTTAAGATTAGTAGGCAGTACACAGTGCACATTGCAGTAGGCACTTTAAGATTAGTAGGCAGTACACAGTGCACTGCGCAGTAGGCACTTTAAGATTAGTAGGCATTACACAGTGCACACTGGGCTATAGACACTTTAAGATTAGTAGGCATTACACAGTGCACACTGGGCAGTAGGCACTTTAAGATTAGTAGGCAGTACACAGTGCACACTGTGCAGTAGGCACTTTAAGATTAGTAGGCAGTACACAGTGCACACTGCGCAGTGAGCACTTTAAGATTAGTAGGCACTACACAGTGCACACTGCGCAGTAGGCTCTTTAAGATTAGTAGGCAGTACACAGTGCACAGTAGACACTTTAAGATTAGTAAGCAGTACAACGGTGCACACTGCGCAGTAGGCAATTTAAGATTAGTGGGCAGTACACAGTGCACTGCACAGTAGACACTTTAAGATTAGTAGGCAGTACACAGCATGCACTGCGGAGTAGGCACTTTAAGATCAGTAAGCAGTACACAGTCCACACTGCACAGTAGACACTTTAAGATTATAAGGCAGTACACAGTGCACACTGCGGAGTAGACACTTTAAGATTAGTAGGCAGTACACAGCGCACTGCAGTAGGCACTTTAAGATTAGTAGGCAGTACACAGTGCACTGCGCAGTAGACACTTTAAGATTAGTGCCAGTACACAGTGCACACTGCGCAGTAGGCACTTTAAGATTAGTAGGCAGTACACAGTGCGCACTGCGCAGTAGACACTTTAAGATTAGTAGGCAGTACACAGTGCACACTGCGGAGTAGGCACTTTAAGATTAGTAGGCAGTACACAGTGCGCACTGCGGAGTAGGCACTTTAAGATTAGTAGGCAGTACACAGTGCGCACTGCAGTAGGCACTTTAAGATTAGTAGGCAGTACACAGTGCGCACTGCGCAGTAGGCACTTTAAGATTAGTAGGCAGTACACAGTGCACACTGCACAGTAGGCACTTTAAGATTAGTAGGCAGTACACAGTGCGCACTGCATGGAGTAGGCACTTTAAGATTAGTAGGCAGTACACAGTGCACACTGCGGAGTAGGCACTTTAAGATTAGTAAGCAGTACACAGTGCGCACTGCGCAGTAGGCACTTTAAGATTAGTAGGCAGTACACAGTGCACACTGCGGAGTAGGCACTTTAAGATTAGTAGGCAGTACACAGTGCGCACTGCACAGTAGGCACTTTAAGATTAGTAGGCAGTACACAGTGCGCACTGCAGAGTAGGCACTTTAAGATTAGTAGGCAGTACACAGTGTGCACTGCGCAGTAGGCACTTTAAGATTAGTAGGCAGTACACAGTGCACACTGCGCAGTAGGCACTTTAAGATTAGTAAGCAGTACACAGTGCACACTGCGCAGTAGGCACTTTAAGATTAGTAGGCAGTACACAGTGCACACTGCGGAGTAGGCACTTTAAGATTAGTAGGCAGTACACAGTGCGCACTGCGCAGTAGGCACTTTAAGATTAGTAGGCAGTACAGTGCGCACTGCAGAGTAGGCACTTTAAGATTAGTAGGCAGTACACAGTGTGCACTGCGCAGTAGACACTTTAAGATTAGTAGGCAGTACACAGTGCGCACTGCGCAGTAGGCATTTAAGATTAGTAGGCAGTACACAGTGCACACTCTCAGTAGGCACTTTAAGATTAGTAGGCAGGACACGGTGCGCACTGCACAGAGGCACTTTAAGATTAGTAAGCATTACACGGTGCACACTGCGCAGTAGGCACTTTAAGATTAGTAGGCAGGACACAGTGTGCACTGCACAGGAGGCACTTTAAGATTAGTAAGCAGAACACAGTGCACACAAGTAGGAGGCACTTTAAGATTAGTAGGCAACACAGTGCACACTGCACAGTAGGCACTTTAAGATTAGTAGGCAGGACACAGTGTGCGCACTGCACAGGGAGGCACTTTAAGATTAGTAGCAGTACACAGTGCACACTGCGCAGTAGACACTTTAAGATTAGTAGGCAGTACACGTGCAGACTGCACAGTAGGCACTTTAAGATTAGTAGGCATTACACAGTGCACACTGCACAGTAGGCACTTTAAGATTAGTAGGCAGTACACAGTGCACACTGCACAGTAGGCACTTTAAGATTAGTAGGCAGGACACAGTGCGCACTGCACAGGAGGTACTTTAAGATTAGTAAGTACACAGTGCACACTGCACAGTAGGCACTTTAAGATTAGTAGGCAGTACACAGTGCGCACTGCGCAGTAGGCACTTTAAGATTAGTAGGCAGGACACAGTGCGCACTGCACAGGAGGCACTTTAAGATTAGTAGGCAGTACACAGTGCACACTGCGCAGTAGACACTTTAAGATTAGTTGGCAGTACACAGTGCACACTGCAGTAGGCACTTTAAGATTAGTAGGCACACAGTGCACACTGCACAGTAGGCACTTTTAAGATTAGTAGGCAGGACACAGTGCGCACTGCACAGGAGGCACTTTAAGATTAGTAAGCAGGTACACAGTGCACACTCGCAGTAGGCACTTTAAGATTAGTAGGCAGTACACAGTGCACACTGCAGTAGGCACTTTAAGATTAGTAGGCAGGACACAGTGCGCACTGCACAGGAGGCACTTTAAGATTATTAAGCAGTACACAGTGCACACTGCGCAGTAGGCATTTTAAGATAAGTAGGCAGTACACAGTGCACACTGCTGCAGGCACTTTAAGATTAGTAGGCAGGACACAGTGCGCACTGCGCAGTAGACACTTTAAGATTAGTAGGCATTACACAGTGCACACTGCGCAGTAGACACTTTAAGATTTGTAGGCATTACACAGTGCACACTAGGCAGTAGGCACTTTAAGATTAGTAGGCAGTACACAGTGCACACTGCGCAGTAGGCTCTTAAGATTAGTAGGCAGTACACAGTGAGACACTTTAAGATTAGTAAGCAGTACACAGTGCACACTGCAGTAGACACTTTAAGATTAGTGGCAGTACACAGGTGCAGACTGCGCAGTAGGCACTTTAAGATTAGTAGGCAGTACACAGTGCACACTGCACAGTAGGCACTTTAAGATTAGTAGGCAGGACACAGTGCGCACTGCACAGGAGGCACTTTAAGATTAGTAAGCAGTACACAGTGCACACTGCGCAGTAGACACTTTAAGATTAGTAGGCAGTACACAGTGCTCACTGCGCACTAGGCACTTTAAGATTAGTAGGCAGGACACAGTGCGCACTGCACAGGAGGCACTTTAAGATTATTAAGCAGTACACAGTGCACACTGCGCAGTAGGCATTTTAAGATTAGTAGGCAGTACACAGTGCACATCAGTAGTAGGCACTTTAAGATTAGTAGGCAGGACACAGTGCGCACCGCGAGTAGACACTTTAAGATTAGTAGGCAGTACAGTGCACACTGGGCAGACACTTTAAGATTAGTAGGCATTACACAGTGCACACTGGGCAGTAGGCACTTTAAGATTAGTAGGCTGTACACAGTGCACACTGTGCAGTAGGCTCTTTAAGATTAGTAGGCAGTACACAGTGCACACTGCGCAGTGAGCACTTTAAGATTAGTAAGCAGTACACAGTGCACACTGCGAGTAGGCTCTTAAGATTAGTAGGCAGTACACAGTGCACAGTAGACACTTTAAGATTAGTAAGCAGTAAACAGTGCACACTGCGCAGTAGGCAATTTAAGATTAGTAGGGCAGTACACAGTGCATACTGCACAGTAGACACTTTAAGATTAGTAGGCAGTACACAGTGCGCACTGCAGTAGGCACTTTAAGATCAGTAAGCAGTACACAGTCCACACTGCACAGTAGGCACTTTTAAGATTATAAGGCAGTACACAGTGCACTGCGGAGTAGACACTTTAAGATTAGTAGGCAGCACACAGTGCGTGACCATGGAGTAGGCACTTCAAGATTAGTAGGCAGTACACAGTGCACACTGCGCAGTAGACACTTTAAGATTAGTAGGCCAGTACACAGTGCACACTGCGCAGTAGGCACTTTAAGATTAGTAGGCAGTAACAGTGCGCACTGCGCAGTAGACACTTTAAGATTAGTAGGCAGTACACAGCATGCACCATGGAGTAGGCACTTTAAGATTAGTAGGCAGTACACAGTGCACACTCAAGTGAGTAGGCACTTTAAGATTAGTAGGCAGTACACAGTGCGCTACATACGCAGTAGGCACTTTAAGATTAGTAGGCAGTACACAGTGCGCACTGCAAGTAGCAGGCACTTTTTAAGATTAGTAGGCAGTACACAGTGCACACTGCACAGTAGGCACTTTAAGATTAGTAGGCAGTACACAGTATGCACGCACTGGAGTAGGCACTTTAAGATTAGTAGGCAGTACACAGTGCACACTGGAGTAGGCACTTTAAGATTAGTAGGCAGTACAGTGCGCACTGCGCAGCAGGCACTTTAAGATTAGTAGGCAGTACACAGTGCACACTGCGAGTAGGCACTTTAAGATTAGTAAGCAGTACACAGTGCGCACTGCGCAGCAGGCACACTTTAAGATTAGTAGGCAGTACACAGTGGTGCGCACTGCAGAGTAGGCACTTTAAGATTAGTAGCAGTACACAGTGTGCACACTGCGCAGTAGACACTTTAAGATTAGTAGGCAGTACACAGTGCACACTGCACAGGAGGCACTTTAAGATTAGTAAGCAGTACACAGTGCACACTGCAGTAGGCACTTTAAGATTAGTAGGCAGTACACAGTGCACATTGCGGAGTAGGCACTTTAAGATTAGTAAGGCAGTACACAGTGCGCACTGGCGCAGTAGGCACACTTTAAGATTAGTAGGCAGTACACAGCGCACTGCAGAGTAGGCACTTTAAGATTAGTAAGCAGTACACAGTGCACTGCGCAGTAGACACTTTAAGATTAGTAGGCAGTACACAGTGCGCACTGCAGTAGGCATTTTAAGATAAGTAGGCAGTACACAGTACACACTCAGTAGGCACTTTAAGATTAGTAGGCAGGACACAGTGCGCACTGCACAGAGGCACTTTAAGATTAGTAAGGCATTACACAGTGCACACTGCGCAGTAGGCACTTTAAGATTAGTAGGCAGGACACAGTGTGCACTGCACAGGAGGCACTTTAAGATTAGTAAGCAGAACACAGTGCACATGCGAGTAGGCACTTTAAGATTAGTAGTCAGTACACAGTGCACACTGCACAGTAGGCACTTTAAGATTAGTAGGCAGGACACAGTGCGCACTGCACAGGAGGCACTTTAAGATTAGTAAGCAGTACACAGTGCACACTGCGCAGTAGGCATTTTAAGATAAGTAGGCAGTACACAGTGCACATTGCGCAGTAGGCACTTTAAGATTAGTAGGCAGGACACAGTGCGCACTGCGCAGTAGACACTTTAAGATTAGTAGGCATTACACAGTGCACACTGGGCTATAGACACTTTAAGATTAGTAGGCATTACACAGTGCACACTGGGCAGTAGGCACTTTAAGATTAGTAGGCTGTACACAGTGCACACTGTGCAGTAGGCTCTTTAAGATTAGTAGGCAGTACACAGTGCACACTGCGCAGTGAGCACTTTAAGATTAGTAGGCACTACACAGTGCACACTGCGCAGTAGGCTCTTTAAGATTAGTAGGCAGTACACAGTGCACAGTAGACACTTTAAGATTAGTAAGCAGTAAACGGTGCACACTGCGCAGTAGGCAATTTAAGATTAGTGGGCAGTACACAGTGCATACTGCACAGTAGACACTTTAAGATTAGTAGGCAGTACACAGTGCGCACTGCAGAGTAGGCACTTTAAGATTAGTAAGCAGTACACAGTGCACACTGCACAGTAGACACTTTAAGATTATAAGGCAGCACACATGCACACTGCGGAGTAGACACTTTAAGATTAGTAGGCAGTACACAGTGCGCACTGCGGAGTAGGCACTTCAAGATTAGTAGGCAGTACACAGTGCGCACTGCGCAGTAGGCACTTTAAGATTAGTAGACAGTACACAGTGCACACTGCGCAGTAGACACTTTAAGATTAGTAAGCAGTACACAGTGCACTGCGCAGGCACTTTAAGATTATTAGGCAGTACACAGTGCACAGACTGCGCAGTAGGCACTTTAAGATTAGTAGGCAGTACACAGCATGCACCGCGGAGTAGGTACTTTAAGATTAGTAGGCAGTACACAGTGCACTGCGGAGTAGGTACTTTAAGATTAGTAGGCAGTACACAGTGCACCGCGAGTAGGCACTTTAAGATTAGTAAGCAGTACACAGTGCACACTCATGAGAAGGCACTTTAAGATTAGTAGGCAGTACACAGTGCACTGCGGAGAAGGCACTTTAAGATTAGTAGGCAGTACACAGCAGCGCACCATGCAGTAGGCACTTTAAGATTAGTAGGCAGTACACAGCGCACTGCACAGTAGACACTTTAAGATTAGTAGGCAGTACACAGTGCACACCATGGAGTAGGCACTTCAAGATTAGTAGGCAGTACACAGTGCGCACTGCAGCAGGCACTTTAAGATTAGTAGGCAGTACACAGTGCGCACCGCGCAGTAGACACTTTAAGATTAGTAGGCAGTACACAGTCACACTGCGAGTAGGCACTTTAAGATTAGTAGGCAGTACACAGTGCGCACTGCGGAGTAGACACTTTAAGATTAGTAGGCAGTACACGGCGCACCGCGGAGTAGGCACTTTAAGATTAGTAGGCAGTACACAGTGCGCACTGCACAGTAGACACTTTAAGATTAGTAGGCAGTACACAGCGCCTGGAGTAGGCACTTCAAGATTAGTAGGCAGTACACAGAGACTGCGGAGTAGGCACTTTAAGATTAGTAAGCAGTACACAGCGCACCATGGAGTAGGCACTTTAAGATTATTAGCCAGTACACAGCATGCGCACTCGGAGTAGGCACTTCAAGATTAGTAGGCAGTACACAGTGCATGCACTACGCAGTAGGCACTTTAAGATTAGTAGGCAGTACACAGCGCACTCATGGAGCAGGCACTTTAAGATTAGTAGGCAGTACACAGTGCACACTGCGGAGTAGGCACTTTAAGATTAGTAGGCAGTACACAGTGCACCATGCGAGTAGGCACTTTAAGATTAGTAGGCAGTACACAGCACTGCAGCAGGCACTTTAAGATTAGTAGGCAGTACACAGTCACGCGCTGCATGGAGTAGGCACTTTAAGATTAGTAGGCACGGTGCAGCACACATGCAGTAGGCACTTTAAGATTAGTAGGCAGTACACAGTGCACACTGCATGGAGTAGGCACTTTAAGATTAGTAGGCAGTACACAGTGCGCACCATGCAGTAGGCACTTTAAGATTAGTAGGCAGTACACAGTGCACTGCGGAGTAGGCACTTTAAGATTAGTAAGCAGTACACAGTGCACACTCATGGAGTAGGCACTTTAAGATTAGTAGGCAGTACACAGTGCACTGCACAGTAGACACTTTAAGATTAGTAGGCAGTACACAGTGCGCACTGCGGAGTAGGCACTTTAAGATTAGTAGGCAGTACACAGCGCACTGCGTAGTAGGCACTTTAAGATTAGTAGGCAGTACACAGTGCACACTGCACAGTAGGCACTTTAAGATTAGTAGGCAGGACACAGTGCACTGCACAGGAGGCACTTTAAGATTAGTAAGCAGTACACAGTGCACACTGCGCAGTAGGCACTTTAAGATTAGTTGGCAGTACACAGTGCACACTGCACAGTAGGCACTTTAAGATTAGTAGGCATTACACAGTGCACACTGCACAGTAGGCACACTTTAAGATTAGTAGGTAGTACACAGTGCACACTGCACAGTAGGCACTTTAAGATTAGTAGGCAGTACACAGTGCGCACTGCACAGGAGGCACTTTAAGATTAGTAAGCAGTACACAGTGCACACTGCGCAGTAGACACTTTAAGATTAGTAGGCAGGTACACACAGTGCGCACTGCGCAGTAGGCACTTTAAGATTAGTAGGCAGGACACAGTGCACCGCACAGGAGGCACTTTAAGATTAGTAGGCAGTACACAGTGCACACTGCGCAGTAGACACTTTAAGATTAGTAGGCAGTACACAGTGCACACTGCGCAGTAGGCACTTTAAGATTAGTAGGCAGTACACAGTGCACACTGCACAGTAGGCACTTTAAGATTAGTAGGCAGGACACAGTGCACACTGCACAGGAGGCACTTTAAGATTAGTAAGCAGTACACAGTGCACACTGCGCAGTAGACACTTTAAGATTAGTAGGCAGTACACAGTGCTCACTGCGCAGTAGGCACTTTAAGATTAGTAGGCAGGACACAGTGCGCACTGCACAGGAGGCACTTTAAGATTAGTAAGCAGTACACAGTGCACACTGCGCAGTAGGCATTTTAAGATTAGTAGGCAGTACACAGTGCACTGCGGTAGGCACTTTAAGATTAGTAGGCAGTACACAGTGCACACTGCACAGTAGACACTTTAAGATTAGTAGGCATTACACAGTGCACACAGCGCAGTAGACACTTTAAGATTTGTAGGCAGTACACAGTGCACACTGCAGTAGGCACTTTAAGATTAGTAGGCAGTACACAGTGCACACTGCGCAGTAGGCACTTTAAGATTAGTAGGCAGTACACAGTGCACGTAGACACTTTAAGATTAGTAGGCAGTACACGGTGCACACTGCGCGAGTAGGCACTTTAAGATTAGTAGGCAGTACACAGTGCATACTGCACAGTAGGCACTTTAAGATTAGTAGGCAGTACACAGTGCACACTGCAGAGTAGGCACTTTTAAGATTAGTAGGCAGTACACAGTGCACACTGCACAGTAGACACTTTAAGATTAGTAGGCAGTACACAGTGCACTGCACTGGAGTAGGCACTTTAAGATTAGTAGGCAGTACACAGTGCGCACTGCGGAGTAGGCACTTCAAGATTAGTAGGCAGGTACACAGTGCGCACTGCAGTAGGCACTTTAAGATTAGTAGGCAGTACACAGTGCACACTGCGCAGTAGGCACTTTAAGATTAGTAGGCAGTACACAGTGCACTGCAGAGTAGGCACTTTAAGATTATTAGGCGGTACACAGTGCGCACTGCACAGTAGGCACTTTAAGATTAGTAGGCAGTACACAGTGCACACTGCATGGAGTAGGCACTTTAAGATTAGTAGGCAGTACACAGTGCACTGCGCAGTAGGCACTTTAAGATTAGTAGGCAGTACACAGTGCGCACTGCGAGTAGGCACTTTAAGATTAGTAAGCAGTACACAGTGCACTGCGGAGTAAGGCACTTTAAGATTAGTAGGCAGTACACAGTGCACACTGCGAGTAGGCACTTTAAGATTAGTAGGCAGTACACAGTGCACACTGCAGTAGGCACTTTAAGATTAGTAGGCAGTACACAGCGCACTGCACAGTAGACACTTTAAGATTAGTAGGCAGGTACACAGTGCGCACTGCGGAGTAGGCACTTTAAGATTAGTAGGCAGCACACAGTGCACATGCAGAGGCACTTTAAGATTAGTAGGCAGTACACAGTGCGCACTGCGCAGCAGGCACTTTAAGATTAGTAGGCAGTACACAGTGCGCACTGCACAGTAGGCACTTTAAGATTAGTAGGCAGTACACAGTGCGCACTGGAGTAGGCACTTTAAGATTAGTAGGCAGTACACAGTGCACACTGCACAGTAGGCACTTTAAGATTAGTAGGCAGTACACAGTGCACACTGCACAGTAGACACTTTAAGATTAGTAGGCAGTACACAGTACACTGCACAGTAGGCACTTCAAGATTAGTAGGCAGTACACAGTGCACACTGCGGAGTAGGCACTTTAAGATTAGTGCAGTACACAGTGCACACTGCATGAGCAGGCACTTTAAGATTAGTAGGCAGTACACTGCACAGTAGGCACTTTAAGATTAGTAGGCAGTACACAGTGCACACTGCACAGTAGGCACTTTAAGATTAGTAGGACAGTACACAGCACCAGTAGGCACTAAGATTAGTAGGCAGTACACAGTGACTGCGAGTAGGCACTTTAAGATTAGTAGCAGTACATGCACATGAGCAGGCACTTTAAGATTAGTAGGCAGTACACAGTGCACCATGGCAGTAGGCACTTTAAGATTAGTAGGCAGTACACAGTGCATGCACCATGAGTAGGCACTTTAAGATTAGTAGGCAGTACACAGTGCACACCATGGAGTAGGCACTTTAAGATTAGTAGGCAGTACACGGTGCATCACTGCAGCAGTAGACACTAAGATTAGTAGGCAGTACACAGTGCACACTGGAGTAGGCACTTTAAGATTAGTAGGCAGTACACAGTGCGCACTGCAGTAGGCACTTTAAGATTAGTAGGCAGGTACACAGTGCACACTGCAGAGTAGGCACTTTAAGATTAGTAGGCAGTACACAGTGCACTGCACAGTAGACACTTTAAGATTAGTAGGCATACACAGTGCGCACTGGAGTAGGCACTTCAAGATTAGTAGGCAGTACACAGTGCGCACTGCGCAGTAGGCACTTTAAGATTAGTAGGCAGTACACAGTGCACTGCGCAGTAGGCACTTTAAGATTAGTAGGCAGTACACAGCATGCACTGGAGTAGGCACTTTAAGATTAGTAGGCAGTACACAGTGCGCACTGCACAGTAGGCACTTTAAGATTAGTAGGCAGTACACAGTGCACTGCGAGTAGGCACTTTAAGATTAGTAGGCAGTACACAGTGCACACTGCACAGTAGACACTTTAAGATTAGTAGGCAGTACACAGTAGGCACTGCACAGTAGGCACTTTAAGATTAGTAGGCAGTACACAGTGCACCACTGCGAGCAGGCACTTTAAGATTAGTAAGCAGTACACAGTGCACACTGGAGTAGGCACTTTAAGATTAGTAGGCAGCACAGTGCGCACTGCAGCAGGCACTTCAAGATTAGTAGGCAGTACACAGTGCACTGCGCAGTAGGCACTTTAAGATTAGTAGGCAGTACACAGTGCACACTGCACAGTAGGCACTTTAAGATTAGTAAGGCAGAACACAGTGCACACTGCGCAGTAGGCACTTTAAGATTAGTAGGCAGTACACAGTGCACACTGCACAGTAGGCACTTTAAGATTAGTAGGCAGGACACAGTGCGCACTGCACAGGAGGCACTTTTAAGATTAGTAAGGCAGTACACAGTGCACACTGCGCAGTAGACACTATAAGATTAGTTGGCAGTACACTGCAGACTGCACAGTAGCACTTTAAGATTAGTAGGCATTACACAGTGCACACTGCACAGTAGGCACTTTAAGATTAGTAGGCAGTACACAGTGCACACTGCACAGTAGGCACTTTAAGATTAGTAGGCAGGACACAGTGCGCACTGCACAGGAGGTACTTTAAGATTAGTAAGCAGTACACAGTGCACACTGCAGTAGACACTTTAAGATTAGTAGGCAGTACACAGTGCGCACTGCGCACTAGGCACTTTAAGATTAGTAGGCAGGACACAGTGCGCACTGCACAGGAGGCACTTTAAGATTAGTAAGCAGTACACAGTGCACACTGCGCAGTAGACACTATAAGATTAGTTGGCAGTACACAGGTGCAGACTGCGCACAGGCACTTTAAGATTAGTAGGCAGTACACAGTGCACACTGCACAGTAGGCACTTTAAGATTAGTAGGCAGGACATGCGCACTGCACAGGAGGCACTTTAAGATTAGTAGGCAGTACACAGTGCACACTGCGCAGTAGACACTTTAAGATTAGTAGGCAGTACACAGTGCTCACTGCAGTAGGCACTTTAAGATTAGTAGGCACAGTGCGCACTGCACAGGAGGCACTTTAAGATTATTAAGCAGTACACAGTGCACACTGCGCAGTAGGCATTTTAAGATAAGTAGGCAGTACACAGTGCACATTGCGCAGTAGGCACTTTAAGATTAGTAGGCAGGACACAGTGCGCACTGCGCAGTAGACACTTTAAGATTAGTAGGCATTACACAGTGCACACTGGGCCATAGACACTTTAAGATTAGTAGGCATTACACAGTGCACACTGGGCAGTAGGCACTTTAAGATTAGTAGGCTGTACACAGTGCACACTGCGCAGTAGGCACTTAAGATTAGTAGGCAGTACACAGTGCACACTGCGCAGTAGCACTTTAAGATTAGTAGGCACTACACAGTGCACACTGCAGTAGGCACTTTAAGATTAGTAGGCAGTACACAGTGCACAGTAGACACTTTAAGATTAGTAAGCAGTAAACGGTGCACACTGCGAGTAGGCACTTTAAGATTAGTGGGCAGTACACAGTGCATACTGCACAGTAGACACTTTAAGATTAGTAGGCAGTACACAGTGCGCACTGCGAGTAGGCACTTTAAGATTAGTAGCAGTACACAGTCCACACTGCACAGTAGACACTTTAAGATTATAAGGCAGTACACAGTGCACACTGCGGAGTAGACACTTTAAGATTAGTAGGCAGTACACAGCATGCACTGCGGAGTAGGCACTTCAAGATTAGTAGGCAGTACACAGTGCACACTGCGCAGTAGACACTTTAAGATTATTTGCCAGTACACAGTGCACACTGGCAGTAGGCACTTTAAGATTAGTAGGCAGTACACAGTGCGCACTGCGCAGTAGGCACTTTAAGATTAGTAGGCAGTACACAGTGCGCACTGCGGAGTAGGCACTTTAAGATTAGTAGGCAGTACACAGTGCACCGCGGAGTAGGCACTTTAAGATTAGTAGGCAGTACACAGTGCGCACTGCGCAGTAGGCACTTCAAGATTAGTAGGCAGTACACAGTGCGCACTGCGCGCAGCAGGCACTTTAAGATTAGTAGGCAGTACACAGTGCACACTGCACAGTAGGCACTTTAAGATTAGTAGGCAGTACACAGTACATGGAGTAGGCACTTTAAGATTAGTAGGCAGTACACAGTGCACACTGCAGAGCAGGCACTTTAAGATTAGTAAGCAGTATACAGTGCGCACTGCGCAGTAGGCACTTTAAGATTAGTAGGCAGTACACAGTGCACACACCGCGTGAGCAGGCACTTTAAGATTAGTAAGCAGTACACAGGTGCACTGCGCAGTAGGCACTTTAAGATTAGTAGGCAGTACACAGCGCACTGCAGAGTAGGCACTTTAAGATTAGTAAGCAGTACACAGTGTGCACTGCAGTAGTAGGCACTTTAAGATTAGTAGGCAGGTACAGTGCACACTGCGAGTAGGCACTTTAAGATTAGTAAGGCAGTACACAGTGCGCACTGCGTAGGCACTTTAAGATTAGTAGGCAGTACACAGTGCACACTGCGGAGTAGGCACTTTAAGATTAGTAAGGCAGTACACAGTGCGCACTCGCAGTAGGCACTTTAAGATTAGTAGGCAGTACACAGCACTGCAGAGTAGGCACTTTAAGATTAGTAGGCAGTACACAGTGTGCACTGCGCAGTAGACACTTTAAGATTAGTAGGCAGTACACAGTGCGCACTGCGCAGTAGGCATTTTAAGATTAGTAGGCAGTACACAGTACACTCTCAGTAGGCACTTTAAGATTAGTAGGCAGTACACGGTGCGCACTGCACAGGAGGCACTTTAAGATTAGTAGGCAGTACACAGTGCACACTGCGCAGTAGGCACTTTAAGATTAGTAGGCAGGACACAGTGTGCACTGCACAGGAGGCACTTTAAGATTAGTAGGCAGAACACAGTGCACACTGCGTAGTAGGCACTTTAAGATTAGTAGGCAGTACACAGTGCACACTGCACAGTAGGCACTTTAAGATTAGTAGGCAGGACACAGTGCGCACTGCACAGGAGGCACTTTAAGATTAGTAAGCAGTACACAGTGCACACTGCGCAGTAGACACTATAAGATTAGTAGGCAGTACAGTGCAGACTGCACAGTAGGCACTTTAAGATTAGTAGGCATTACACAGTACACTGCACAGTAGGCACTTTAAGATTAGTAGGTAGTACACAGTACACTGCACAGTAGGCACTTTAAGATTAGTAGGCAGGACACAGTGCGCACTGCACAGGAGGCACTTTAAGATTAGTAAGCAGTACACAGTGCACACTGCGCAGTAGACACTTTAAGATTAGTAGGCGGTACACAGTGCGCACTGCACTAGGCACTTTAAGATTAGTAGGCAGGACACAGTGCACTGCACAGTAGGCACTTTAAGATTAGTAAGGCAGTACACAGTGCACACTGCAGTAGACACTTTAAGATTAGTTGGCAGTACACAGTGCAGACTGCGAGTAGGCACTTTAAGATTAGTAGGCAGTACACAGTGCACACTGCACAGTAGGCACTTTAAGATTAGTAGGCAGGACACAGTGCACGCACTGCACAGGAGGCACTTTAAGATTAGTAAGCAGTACACAGTGCACACTGCGCAGTAGACACTTTAAGATTAGTAGGCAGTACACAGTGCTCACAGTGCGCACTAGGCACTTTAAGATTAGTAGGCAGCACACGGTACACGCACTGCACAGGAGGCACTTTAAGATTATTAAGCAGTACACAGTGCACACTGCGCAGTAGGCATTTTAAGATAAGTAGGCAGTACACAGTGCACACTTGCAGTAGGCACTTTAAGATTAGTAGGCAGGACACAGTGCGCACTGCGCAGTAGACACTTTAAGATTAGTAGGCATTACACAGTGCACACTGCGCAGTAGACACTTTAAGATTTGTAGGCATTACACAGTGCACTGCAGTAGGCACTTTAAGATTAGTAGGCAGTACACAGTGCACACTGCGCAGTAGGCTCTTTAAGATTAGTAGGCAGTACACAGTGCACAGTAGACACTTTAAGATTAGTAAGCAGTACACAGTGCACACTGCGCAGTAGACACTATAAGATTAGTTGGCAGTACACGGTGCAGACTGCGCAATAGGCACTTTAAGATTAGTAGGCAGTACACAGTGCACACTGCACAGTAGGCACTTTAAGATTAGTAGGCAGGACACAGTGCGCACTGCACAGGAGGCACTTTAAGATTAGTAAGCAGTACACAGTGCACACTGCGCAGTAGACACTTTAAGATTAGTAGGCAGTACACAGTGCTCACTGCGCACTAGGCACTTTAAGATTAGTAGGCAGGACACAGTGCGCACTGCACAGGAGGCACTTTAAGATTATTAAGCAGTACACAGTGCACACTGCGCAGTAGGCATTTTAAGATAAGTAGGCAGTACACAGTGCACATTGCGCAGTAGGCACTTTAAGATTAGTAGGCAGGACACAGTGCGCACTGCGCAGTAGACACTTTAAGATTAGTAGGCATTACACAGTGCACACTGGGCTATAGACACTTTAAGATTAGTAGGCATTACACAGTGCACACTGGGCAGTAGGCACTTTAAGATTAGTAGGCTGTACACAGTGCACACTGTGCAGTAGGCTCTTTAAGATTAGTAGGCAGTACACAGTGCACACTGCGCAGTGAGCACTTTAAGATTAGTAGGCACACACAGTGCACACTGCGCAGTAGGCTCTTAAGATTAGTAGGCAGTACACAGTGCACAGTAGACACTTTAAGATTAGTAAGCAGTAAACGGTGCACACTGCGCAGTAGGCAATTTAAGATTAGTGGGCAGTACACAGTGCATACCGCACAGTAGACACTTTAAGATTAGTAGGCAGTACACAGTACATGCACTGCGGAGTAGGCACTTTAAGATCAGTAAGCAGTACACAGTCCACACTGCACAGTAGACACTTTAAGATTATAAGGCAGTACACAGTGCACACTGCGGAGTAGACACTTTAAGATTAGTAGGCAGTACACAGTGCGCGCAGTAGGCACTTTAAGATTAGTAGGCAGTACACAGTGCACTGCGCAGTAGACACTTTAAGATTATTTGCCAGTACACAGTGCACACTGCGAGTAGGCACTTTAAGATTAGTAGGCAGTACACAGTGCGCACTGCACAGTAGACACTTTAAGATTAGTAGGCAGTACACAGTGCACTGCAGGAGTAGGCACTTTAAGATTAGTAGCAGTACACAGTGCACTGCGGAGTAGGCACTTTAAGATTAGTAGGCAGTACACAGTGCGCACTGACTGCGCAGTAGGCACTTTAAGATTAGTAGGCAGTACACAGTGCGCACTGCGCAGTAGGCACTAAGATTAGTAGGCAGTACACAGTGCACACTGCACAGTAGGCACTTTAAGATTAGTAGGCAGTACACAGTGCGCACTGCACAGTAGGCACTTTAAGATTAGTAGGCAGTACACAGTGCACACTGGAGTAGGCACTTTAAGATTAGTAAGCAGTACACAGTGCGCACTGCGCAGTAGGCACTTTAAGATTAGTAGGCAGTACACAGTGCACACTGCACAGTAGGCACTTTAAGATTAGTAAGCAGTACACAGTGCACACTGCGAGTAGGCACTTTAAGATTAGTAGGCAGTACACAGTGCGCACTGCAGAGTAGGCACTTTAAGATTAGTAGCAGTACACAGTGTGCACTGCACAGTAGGCACTTTAAGATTAGTAGGCAGTACACAGTGCACACCATGGAGCAGGCACTTTAAGATTAGTTGGCAGTACACAGTGCACTGCGCAGTAGGCACTTTAAGATTAGTAGGCAGTACACAGTGCACACTGCGGAGTAGGCACTTTAAGATTAGTAAGCAGTACACAGTCGCACTGCACAGTAGGCACTTTAAGATTAGTAGGCAGTACACAGTGCACACTGCAGGTAGGCACTTTAAGATTAGTAAGCAGTACACAGTGTGCGCAGTAGACACTTTAAGATTAGTAGGCAGTACACAGTGCGCACTGCGCAGTAGGCATTTTAAGATAAGTAGGCAGTACACAGTACACACTCTCAGTAGGCACTTTAAGATTAGTAGGCAGGACCACATCGCGCACTGCACAGGAGGCACTTTAAGATTAGTAAGCATTACACGGTGCACACTGCGCAGTAGGCACTTTAAGATTAGTAGGCAGGACACAGTGTGCACTGCACAGGAGGCACTTTAAGATTAGTAAGCAGAACACAGTGCACACTGCGTAGTAGGCACTTTAAGATTAGTAGTCAGTACACAGTGCACACTGCACAGTAGGCACTTTAAGATTAGTAGGCAGGACACACAGCGCACTGCACAGGAGGCACTTTAAGATTAGTAAGCAGTACACACAGTGCACACTGCAGTAGGCATTTTAAGATAAGTGGGCAGTACACAGTGCACATTGCAGTAGGCACTTTAAGATTAGTAGGCAGGACACAGTGCACTGCAGCAGTAGACACTTTCAAGATTAGTAGGCATTACACAGTGCACACTGGGCTATAGACACTTTAAGATTAGTAGGCATTACACAGTGCACACTGGGCAGTAGGCACTTTAAGATTAGTAGGCTGTACACAGTGCACACTGTGCAGTAGGCTCTTTAAGATTAGTAGGCAGTACACAGTGCACACTGCGCAGTGAGCACTTTAAGATTAGTAGGCACTACACAGTGCACACTGCGCAGTAGGCTCTTTAAGATTAGTAGGCAGTACACAGTGCACAGTAGACACTTTAAGATTAGTAAGCAGTAAACGGTGCACACTGCGCAGTAGGCAATTTAAGATTAGTGGGCAGTACACAGTGCATACTGCACAGTAGACACTTTAAGATTAGTAGGCAGTACACAGTGCGCACTGCGGAGTAGGCACTTTAAGATCAGTAAGCAGTACACAGTCCACACTGCACAGTAGACACTTTAAGATTATAAGGCAGTACACAGTGCACACTGCGGAGTAGACACTTTAAGATTAGTAGGCAGTACACAGTGCGCACTGCGGAGTAGGCACTTCAAGATTAGTAGGCAGTACACAGTGCACACTGCGCAGTAGACACTTTAAGATTATTTGCAGTACACAGTGCACACTGCGCAGTAGGCACTTTAAGATTAGTAGGCAGTACACGCACTGCGCAGTCGAGGCACTTTAAGATTAGTAGGCAGTACACAGTGCGCACCATGGAGTAGGCACTTTAAGATTAGTAGGCAGTACACAGTGCACTGCGGAGTAGGCACTTTAAGATTAGTAGGCAGTACACAGTGCGCACTGCGCAGGCACTTTAAGATTAGTAGGCAGTACACAGTGCACACTGCACAGTAGACACTTTAAGATTAGTAGGCAGTACACAGTGCGCACATGGAGTAGGCACTTTAAGATTAGTAGGCAGTACACAGTGCACACTGCGGAGTAGGCACTTTAAGATTAGTAAGCAGTACACAGCACTGCAGTAGGCACTTTAAGATTAGTAGGCAGTACACAGTGCACACTGCGGAGTAGGCACTTTAAGATTAGTAAGCAGTACACAGTGCGCACTGCGCAGTAGGCACTTTAAGATTAGTAGGCAGTACACAGTGCGCACTGCAGAGTAGGCACTTTAAGATTAGTAAGCAGTACACAGTGTGCACTGCATAGTAGGCACTAAGATTAGTAGGCAGTACACAGTGCACACTGCAGTAGGCACTTTAAGATTAGTAAGGCAGTACACAGTGCGCACAAGTAGTAGGCACTTTAAGATTAGTAGGCAGTACACAGTGCACACTGCGGAGTAGGCACTTTAAGATTAGTAAGCAGTACATAGTGCGCACTGCGCAGTAGCAGGCACTTTAAGATTAGTAGGCAGTACACAGTGCGCACTGCAGAGTAGGCACTTTAAGATTAGTAAGCAGTACACAGTGTGCACTGCGCAGTAGACACTTTAAGATTAGTAGGCAGTACACAGTGCGCACTGCGCAGTAGGCATTTTAAGATAAGTAGGCAGTACACAGTACACACTCTCAGTAGGCACTTTAAGATTAGTAGGCAGGACACGGTGCGCACTGCACAGGAGGCACTTTAAGATTAGTAAGCATTACACGGTGCACACTGCGCAGTAGGCACTTTAAGATTAGTAGGCAGGACACAGTGTGCACTGCACAGGAGGCACTTTAAGATTAGTAAGCAGAACACAGTGCACACTGCGTAGTAGGCACTTTAAGATTAGTAGGCAGTACACAGTGCACACTGCACAGTAGGCACTTTAAGATTAGTAGGCAGGACACAGTGCGCACTGCACAGGAGGCACTTTAAGATTAGTAGTACACAGTGCACACTGCGCAGTAGACACTATAAGATTAGTTGGCAGTACACGGTGCAGACTGCACAGTAGGCACTTTAAGATTAGTAGGCATTACACAGTGCACACTGCACAGTAGGCACTTTAAGATTAGTAGGTAGTACACAGTGCACACTGCACAGTAGGCACTTTAAGATTAGTAGGCAGGACACAGAGCACTGCACAGGAGGTACTTTAAGATTAGTAAGCAGTACACTGTGCACACTGCGCAGTAGACACTTTAAGATTAGTAGGCAGTACACAGTGCACACGCGCATAGGCACTTTAAGATTAGTAGGCAGGACACAGTGCACGCACTGCACAGGAGGCACTTTAAGATTAGTAAGCAGTACACAGTGCACACTGCGCAGTAGACACTATAAGATTAGTTGGCAGTACACGGTGCAGACTGCGCAATAGGCACTTTAAGATTAGTAGGCAGTACACAGTGCACACTGCACAGTAGGCACTTTAAGATTAGTAGGCAGGACACAGTGCGCACTGCACAGGAGGCACTTTAAGATTAGTAAGCAGTACACAGTGCACACTGCGCAGTAGACACTTTAAGATTAGTAGGCAGTACACAGTGCTCACTGCACTAGGCACTTTAAGATTAGTAGGCAGGACACAGTGCGACTGCACAGGAGGCACTTTAAGATTATTAAGGCAGTACACAGTGCACACTGCGCAGTAGGCATTTTAAGATAAGTAGGCAGTACACAGTGCACATGCGCGTAGGCACTTTAAGATTAGTAGGCAGGACACAGTGCGCAGCGCAGTAGACACTTTAAGATTAGTAGGCATTACACAGTGCACACAGCGCAGTAGACACTTTAAGATTTGTAGGCATTACACAGTGCACACTGGCAGTAGGCACTTTAAGATTAGTAGGCAGTACACAGTGCACACTGCAGTAGGCTCTTAAGATTAGTAGGCAGTACACAGTGCACAGTAGACACTTTAAGATTAGTAAGCAGTAAACGGTGCACACTGCGCAGTAGGCAATTTAAGATTAGTGGGCAGTACACAGTGCATACTGCACAGTAGACACTTTAAGATTAGTAGGCAGTACACAGTGCACTGCAGAGTAGGCACTTTAAGATTAGTAAGCAGTACACAGTGCACACTGCACAGTAGACACTTTAAGATTAGTAGGCAGTACACAGTGCAAGCACTGCGGAGTAGACACTTTAAGATTAGTAGGCAGTACACAGTGCGCACTGGAGTAGGCACTTCAAGATTAGTAGGTACACAGTGCACACGCACTCGCAGTAGGCACTTTAAGATTAGTAGACAGTACACAGTGCACACTGCGCAGTAGACACTTTAAGATTAGTAAGCAGTACACAGTGTGCACTGCGGAGTAGGCACTTTAAGATTATTAGGCAGTACACAGTGCGCACTGCGCAGTAGGCACTTTAAGATTAGTAGGCAGTACACAGCACACGCGAGTAGGCACTTTAAGATTAGTAGGCAGTACACAGCATGCGCACTGCGAGTAGGTACTAAGATTAGTAGGCAGTACACAGTGCACTGCGGAGTAGGCACTTTAAGATTAGTAAGCAGTACACAGCGACTGGAGTAAGGCACTTTAAGATTAGTAGGCAGTACACAGTGCGCACTGGAGAAGGCACTTTAAGATTAGTAGGCAGTACACAGTGCGCGCACTGCGGAGTAGGCACTTTAAGATTAGTAGGCAGCACAGTGCGCACTGCACAGTGCAGCACTTTAAGATTAGTAGGCAGTACACAGTGCACCATGGAGTTGGCACTTTAAGATTAGTAGGCAGTACAGTGCGCACTGCGCAGTAGGCACTTTAAGATTAGTAGGCAGTACACAGTGCGCACTGCAGTAGACACTTTAAGATTAGTAGGCAGTACACAGCAGCGCACTGCGGAGTAGGCACTTTAAGATTAGTAGGCAGTACACAGTGCACCGCGGAGTAGGCACTTTAAGATTAGTAGGCAGTTACACACACAGTGCGCACTGAGTAGGCACTTTAAGATTAGTAGGCAGTACACAGTGCGCACTGCACAGTAGACACTTTAAGATTAGTAGGCAGTACACAGCATGCACTGCGGAGTAGGCACTTCAAGATTAGTAGGCAGACAGTGCGCACTGCGGAGTAGGCACTTTAAGATTAGTAAGCAGTACACAGTGCACTGCGGAGTAGGCACTTTAAGATTATTAGCAGTACACAGTGCGCACTGGAGTAGGCACTTCAAGATTAGTAGGCAGTACACAGTGCGCACTGCGGAGTAGGCACTTTAAGATTAGTAGGCAGTACACAGTGCGCACTGGAGTAGGCACTTTAAGATTAGTAGGCAGTACACAGTGCACACTGCGGAGTAGGCACTTTAAGATTAGTAGGCAGTACACAGTGCGCACTGAGTAGGCACTTTAAGATTAGTAGGCAGCATACACAGTGCACTGCGGAGTAGGCACTTTAAGATTAGTAGGCAGTACACAGTGCGCACTGGAGTAGGCACTTTAAGATTAGTAGGCAGTACACAGTGCGCACTGGAGTAGGCACTTTAAGATTAGTAGGCAGTACACAGTGCGCGCGAGTAGGCACTTTAAGATTAGTAGGCAGTACACAGTGCGCACTGGAGTAGGCACTTTAAGATTAGTAAGCAGTACACAGTGCACTGCGGAGTAGGCACTTTAAGATTAGTAGGCAGTACACAGCGCACTGCGGAGTAGGCACTTTAAGATTAGTAGGCAGTACACAGTGCACACTGCACAGTAGGCACTTTAAGATTAGTAGGCAGTACACAGCATGCACCGCGGAGTAGGCACTTCAAGATTAGTAGGCAGTACACAGTGCACACTGCGCAGTAGGCACTTTAAGATTAGTAGGCAGTACACAGTGCGCACTGCGAGTAGACACTTTAAGATTAGTAGGCAGTACACAGTGCACACTGCGCAGTAGGCACTTTAAGATTAGTAGGCAGTACACAGTGCACACTGCGGAGTAGGCACTTTAAGATTAGTAGGCAGTACACAGTGCAGCACTGCGGAGTAGGCACTTTAAGATTAGTAGGCAGTACACAGTGCGCACTGCACAGTAGACACTTTAAGATTAGTAGGCAGTACACAGTGCACACTGGAGTAGGCACTTTAAGATTAGTAGGCAGTACAGTGCACACTGCGGAGTAGGCACTTTAAGATTAGTAAGCAGTACACAGTGCACTGCGGAGTAGGCACTTTAAGATTAGTTAAGCCAGTACACAGTGCGCACTGGAGTAGGCACTTTAAGATTAGTAGGCAGTACACAGTGCGCACTGCGCAGTAGGCACTTTAAGATTAGTAGGCAGTACACAGTGCACACTGCGGAGTAGGCACTTTAAGATTAGTAAGCAGTACACAGTGCACACTGCGTAGTAGGCACTTTAAGATTAGTAGGCAGTACACAGTGCACACTGCACAGTAGGCACTTTAAGATTAGTAGGCAGTACACAGTGCACTGCACAGGAGGCACTTTAAGATTAGTAAGCAGTACACAGTGCACACTGCGCAGTAGACACTTTAAGATTAGTTGGCAGTACACGGTGCAGACTGCACAGTAGGCACTTTAAGATTAGTAGGCAGTACACAGTGCACACTGCACAGTAGGCACTTTAAGATTAGTAGTACACAGTGCACACTGCACAGTAGGCACTTTAAGATTAGTAGGCAGTACACAGTGCGCACTGCACAGGAGGTACTTTAAGATTAGTAAGCAGTACACAGTGCACACTGCAGTAGACACTTTAAGATTAGTAGGCAGTACACAGTGCGCACTGACTAGGCACTTTAAGATTAGTAGGCAGGACACAGTGCGCGCACTGCACAGGAGGCACTTTAAGATTAGTAAGCAGTACACAGTGCACACTGCGCAGTAGACACTATAAGATTAGTTGGCAGTACACAGTGCAGCACTGCACAGTAGGCACTTTAAGATTAGTAGGCAGTACACAGTGCACACTGCACAGTAGGCACTTTAAGATTAGTAGGCAGGACACAGTGCGCACTGCACAGGAGGCACTTTAAGATTAGTAGGCAGTACACAGTGCACACTGCGCAGTAGACACTTTAAGATTAGTAGGCAGTACACAGTGCTCACTGCGCACTAGGCACTTTAAGATTAGTAGGCAGGACACAGTGCGCACTGCACAGGAGGCACTTTAAGATTAGTAAGCAGTACACAGTGCACACTGCGCAGTAGGCATTTTAAGATAAGTAGGCAGTACACAGTGCACATTGCGCAGTAGGCACTTTAAGATTAGTAGGCAGGACACAGTGCGCACTGCGCAGTAGACACTTTAAGATTAGTAGACATTACACAGTGCACACTGGGCTATAGACACTTTAAGATTAGTAGGCATTACACAGTGCACACTGGGCAGTAGGCACTTTAAGATTAGTAGGCTGTACACAGTGCACACTGTGCAGTAGGCTCTTAAGATTAGTAGGCAGTACACAGTGCACTGCAGTGAGCACTTTAAGATTAGTAGGCACTACACAGTGCACACTGCGCAGTAGGCTCTTTAAGATTAGTAGGCAGTACACAGTGCACAGTAGACACTTTAAGATTAGTAAGATGTAAACGGTGCACACTGCGCAGTAGGCAATTTAAGATTAGTGGGCAGTACACAGTGCATACTGCACAGTAGACACTTTAAGATTAGTAGGCAGTACACAGTGCGCACTGCGGAGTAGGCACTTTAAGATTAGTAAGCAGTACACAGTCCACACTGCACAGTAGACACTTTAAGATTATAAGGCAGTACACAGTGCACACTGCGGAGTAGACACTTTAAGATTAGTAGGCAGTACACAGTGCACTGCAGTAGGCACTTTAAGATTAGTAGGCAGTACACAGTGCACACTGCGAGTAGACACTTTAAGATTATTTGCAGTACACAGTGCACACTGCGCAGTAGGCACTTTAAGATTAGTAGGCAGTACACAGTGCGCACTGCAGTAGACACTTTAAGATTAGTAGGCAGTACACAGTGCACACTGCAGTAGGCACTTTAAGATTAGTAGGCAGTACACAGTGCACAGTAGGCACTTTAAGATTAGTAGGCAGTACACAGTGCGCACTGCGCAGTAGGCACTTTAAGATTAGTAGGCAGTACACAGTGCGCACTGCAGTAGGCACTTTAAGATTAGTAGGCAGTACACAGTGCACACTGCACAGTAGGCACTTTAAGATTAGTAGGCAGTACACAGTGCACACTGAGTAGGCACTTTAAGATTAGTAGGCACACAGTGCACACTGGAGTAGGCACTTTAAGATTAGTAAGCAGTACACAGTGCGCACTGCGCAGTAGGCACTTTAAGATTAGTAGGCAGTACACAGTGCACACTGCGGAGTAGGCACTTTAAGATTAGTAAGCAGTACACAGTGCGCACTGCGTAGTAGGCACTTTAAGATTAGTAGGCAGTACACAGTGCGCACTGCAGAGTAGGCACTTTAAGATTAGTAAGCAGTACACAGTGTGCACTGCGCAGTAGGCACTTTAAGATTAGTAGGCAGTACACAGTGCACACTGCGAGTAGGCACTTTAAGATTAGTAAGCAGTACACAGTGCGCACTGCAGTAGGCACTTTAAGATTAGTAGGCAGTACACAGTGCACACGGAGTAGGCACTTTAAGATTAGTAAGCAGTACACAGTGCACACTGCGCAGTAGGCACTTTAAGATTAGTAGGCAGTACACAGTACAGTGCACTGCAGAGTAGGCACTTTAAGATTAGTAAGCAGTACACAGTGTGCACTGCGCAGTAGACACTTTAAGATTAGTAGGCAGTACACAGTGCACTGCGCAGTAGGCATTTTAAGATTAAGTAGGCAGTACACAGTGCACACACTGCGCAGTAGGCACTTTAAGATTAGTAGGCAGGACACGGTGCACTGCACAGGAGGCACTTTAAGATTAGTAAGCATTACACAGTGCACACTGCGCAGTAGGCACTTTAAGATTAGTAGGCAGTACACAGTGCACTGCAGGAGGCACTTTAAGATTAGTAGGCAGTACACAGTGCACACTGCGAGTAGGCACTTTAAGATTAGTAGGCAGTACACAGTGCACACTGCACAGTAGGCACTTTAAGATTAGTAGGCAGACACAGCGCACTGCACAGTAGGCACTTTAAGATTAGTAAGCAGTACACAGTGCACACTGCGCAGTAGACACTTTAAGATTAGTTGGCAGTACACGGTGCAGACTGCACAGTAGGCACTTTAAGATTAGTAGGCATTACACAGTGCACACTGCACAGTAGGCACTTTAAGATTAGTAGGCAGTACACAGTGCACACTGCACAGTAGGCACTTTAAGATTAGTAGGCAGGACACAGTGCGCACTGCACAGGGAGGCACTTTAAGATTAGTAAGCAGTACACAGTGCACACTGCACAGTAGACACTTTAAGATTAGTAGGCAGTACACAGTGCACACTGCGAGTAGGCACTTTAAGATTAGTAGGCAGTACACAGTCGCACTGCACAGTAGGCACTTTAAGATTAGTAAGGCAGTACACAGTGCACACTGCGCAGTAGACACTTTAAGATTAGTTGGCAGTACACGGTGCAGACTGCGCAATAGGCACTTTAAGATTAGTAGGCAGTACACAGTGCACACTGCACAGTAGGCACTTTAAGATTAGTAGGCAGGACACAGTCGCACTGCACAGGAGGCACTTTAAGATTAGTAGGCAGTACACAGTGCACACTGCGCAGTAGACACTTTAAGATTAGTAGGCAGTACACAGTGCTCACTGCGCAGTAGGCACTTTAAGATTAGTAGGCAGGACACAGTGCGCACTGCACAGTAGGCACTTTAAGATTAGTAGGCAGTACACAGTGCACACTGCGCAGTAGGCATTTTAAGATTAGTAGGCAGTACACAGTGCACACTAGTAGGCACTTTAAGATTAGTAGGCAGTACACAGTGCGCACTGCGAGTAGACACTTTAAGATTAGTAGGCAGTACACAGTGCACACTGCGCAGTAGACACTTTAAGATTAGTAGGCAGTACACAGTGCACACTGCACAGTAGGCACTTTAAGATTAGTAGGCAGTACACAGTGCACACTGCGCAGTAGGCTCTTTAAGATTAGTAGGCAGTACACAGTGCACAGTAGACACTTTAAGATTAGTAAGCAGTACACAGTGCACACTGCGCAGTAGACACTTTAAGATTAGTAGGCAGTACACAGTGCACACTGCAGTAGGCACTTTAAGATTAGTAGGCAGTACACAGTGCACACTGCACAGTAGGCACTTTAAGATTAGTAGGCAGTACACAGTGCACTGCACAGGAGGCACTTTAAGATTAGTAGGCAGTACACAGTGCACACTGCGCAGTAGACACTTTAAGATTAGTAGGCAGTACACAGTGCTCACTGCAGTAGGCACTTTAAGATTAGTAGGCAGTACACAGTGCACTGCACAGGAGGCACTTTAAGATTAGTAAGCAGTACACAGTGCACACTGCGCAGTAGGCACTTTAAGATAAGTAGGCAGTACACAGTGCACACTGCGCGAGTAGGCACTTTAAGATTAGTAGGCAGTACACAGTGCGCACTGCGCAGTAGACACTTTAAGATTAGTAGGCAGTACACAGTGCACACTGGGCTATAGACACTTTAAGATTAGTAGGCATTACACAGTGCACACTGGGCAGTAGGCACTTTAAGATTAGTAGGCAGTACACAGTGCACACTGCAGTAGGCACTTTAAGATTAGTAGGCAGTACACAGTGCACACTGCGCAGTGAGGCACTTTAAGATTAGTAGGCAGTACACAGTGCACACTGCGAGTAGGCACTTTAAGATTAGTAGGCAGTACACAGTGCACAGTAGGCACTTTAAGATTAGTAAGGCAGTACACGGTGCACACTGCGCAGTAGGCAATTTAAGATTAGTGGGCAGTACACAGTGCATACTGCACAGTAGACACTTTAAGATTAGTAGGCAGTACACAGCGCACTGAGTAGGCACTTTAAGATTAGTAAGCAGTACACAGTCCACACTGCACAGCAGACACTTTAAGATTAGTAAGGCAGTACACAGTGCACACTGCGGAGTAGACACTTTAAGATTAGTAGGCAGTACACAGTGCACACTGCAGTAGGCACTTTAAGATTAGTAGGCAGTACACAGTGCACACTGCGCAGTAGACACTTTAAGATTAGTAGGCAGTACACAGTGCACACTGCGCAGTAGGCACTTTAAGATTAGTAGGCAGTACACAGTGCGCACTGCGCAGTAGACACTTTAAGATTAGTAGGCAGTACACAGTGCACACTGCGAGTAGGCACTTTAAGATTAGTAGGCAGTACACAGTGCACACCAGTAGGCACTTTAAGATTAGTAGGCAGTACACAGTGCGCACTGCACAGTAGGCACTTTAAGATTAGTAGGCAGTACACAGTGCACACTGCGCAGTAGGCACTTTAAGATTAGTAGGCAGTACACAGTGCACACTGCACAGTAGGCACTTTAAGATTAGTAGGCAGTACACAGTGCACTGCAGTAGGCACTTTAAGATTAGTAGGCAGTACACAGTGCACACTGCAGTAGGCACTTTAAGATTAGTAAGCAGTACACAGTGCACACTGCAGTAGGCACTTTAAGATTAGTAGGCAGTACACAGTGCACACTGCAGTAGGCACTTTAAGATTAGTAAGGCAGTACACAGTGCACACTGCGCAGTAGGCACTTTAAGATTAGTAGGCAGTACACAGCGCACTGCAGAGTAGGCACTTTAAGATTAGTAAGCAGTACACAGTGTGCACTGCAGTAGGCACTTTAAGATTAGTAGGCAGTACACAGTGCACACTGCAGTAGGCACTTTAAGATTAGTAAGCAGTACACAGTGCGCACTGCACAGTAGGCACTTTAAGATTAGTAGGCAGTACACAGTGCACACTGCGGAGTAGGCACTTTAAGATTAGTAGGCAGTACACAGTGCGCACTGCACAGTAGGCACTTTAAGATTAGTAGGCAGTACACAGTGCGCACTGCAGAGTAGGCACTTTAAGATTAGTAAGCAGTACACAGTGCACTGCGCAGTAGACACTTTAAGATTAGTAGGCAGTACACAGTGCACACTGCAGAGTAGGCACTTTAAGATTAGTAAGCAGTACACAGTGTGCACTGCGCAGTAGACACTTTAAGATTAGTAAGCAGTACACAGTGTGCACTGCGCAGTAGACACTTTAAGATTAGTAGGCAGTACACAGTGCACACTGCAGTAGACACTTTAAGATTAGTAGGCAGTACACAGTACACACTCTCAGTAGGCACTTTAAGATTAGTAGGCAGGACACGGTGCGCACTGCACAGGAGGCACTTTAAGATTAGTAAGCATTACACGGTGCACACTGCGCAGTAGGCACTTTAAGATTAGTAGGCAGGACACAGTGTGCACTGCACAGGAGGCACTTTAAGATTAGTAGGCAGTACACAGTGCACGCACTGCGAGTAGGCACTTTAAGATTAGTAGTCAGTACACAGTGCACACTGCACAGTAGGCACTTTAAGATTAGTAGGCAGTACACAGTGCGCACTGCACAGTAGGCACTTTAAGATTAGTAAGCAGTACACAGTGCACACTGCGCAGTAGACACTTTAAGATTAGTTGGCAGTACACAGTGCAGACTGCACAGTAGGCACTTTAAGATTAGTAGGCATTACACAGTGCACACTGCACAGTAGGCACTTTAAGATTAGTAGGTACACAGTGCACACTGCACAGTAGGCACTTTAAGATTAGTAGGCAGGACACAGTGCGCACTGCACAGGAGGTACTTTAAGATTAGTAGGCAGTACACAGTGCACACTGCGCAGTAGGCACTTTAAGATTAGTAGGCAGTACACAGTGCACACTGCAGTAGGCACTTTAAGATTAGTAGGCAGGACACAGTGCGCACTGCACAGGAGGCACTTTAAGATTAGTAAGCAGTACACAGTGCACACTGCGCAGTAGACACTTTAAGATTAGTTGGCAGTACACAGTGCAGACTGCGCAGTAGGCACTTTAAGATTAGTAGGCAGTACACAGTGCACACTGCACAGTAGGCACTTTAAGATTAGTAGGCAGGACACAGTGCGCACTGCACAGGAGGCACTTTAAGATTAGTAAGCAGTACACAGTGCACACTGCGCAGTAGGCACTTTAAGATTAGTAGGCAGTACACAGTGCACACTGCGCACTAGGCACTTTAAGATTAGTAGGCAGGACACAGTGCGCACTGCACAGGAGGCACTTTAAGATTAGTAGGCAGTACACAGTGCACACTGCAGTAGGCATTTTAAGATTAGTAGGCAGTACACAGTGCACACTGCAGTAGGCACTTTAAGATTAGTAGGCAGGACACAGTGCGCACTGCGCAGTAGACACTTTAAGATTAGTAGGCATTACACAGTGCACACTGCGCAGTAGACACTTTAAGATTTGTAGGCATTACACAGTGCACACTGGCAGTAGGCACTTTAAGATTAGTAGGCAGTACACAGTGCACACTGCGCAGGCTCTTTAAGATTAGTAGGCAGTACACAGTGCACAGTAGACACTTTAAGATTAGTAAGCAGTAAACGGTGCACACTGCGCAGTAGGCAATTTAAGATTAGTGGGCAGTACACAGTGCATACTGCACAGTAGACACTTTAAGATTAGTAGGCAGTACACAGTGCGCACTGCAGAGTAGGCACTTTAAGATTAGTAAGCAGTACACAGTGCACACTGCACAGTAGACACTTTAAGATTAGTAGGCAGTACACAGTGCACACTGCGGAGTAGGCACTTTAAGATTAGTAGGCAGTACACAGTGCGCACTGCGGAGTAGGCACTTTAAGATTAGTAGGCAGTACACATTGCACACTGCGGAGTAGGCACTTTAAGATTATTAGGCAGTACACAGTGCGCACTGCGCAGTAGGCACTTTAAGATTAGTAGGCAGTACACAGTGCGCACTGCGGAGTAGGCACTTTAAGATTAGTAGTAGGCAGTACACAGTGCACACTGCGGAGTAGGCACTTTAAGATTAGTAGGCAGTACACAGTGCGCGCACTGCGGAGTAGGCACTTTAAGATTAGTAAGGCAGTACACAGTGCGCACTGCGGAGAAGGCACTTTAAGATTAGTAGGCAGTACACAGTGCACACTGCACAGTAGGCACTTTAAGATTAGTAGGCAGTACACAGTGCACTGCGGAGTAGGCACTTTAAGATTAGTAGGCAGTACACAGTGCGCACTGCACAGTAGACACTTTAAGATTAGTAGGCAGTACACAGTGCACACTGAGTAGGCACTTCAAGATTAGTAGGCAGTACACAGTGCGCACTGCAGCAGGCACTTTAAGATTAGTAGGCAGTACACAGTGCGCACTGCGCAGTAGACACTTTAAGATTAGTAGGCAGTACACAGTGCACACTGCGGAGTAGGCACTTTAAGATTAGTAGGCAGTACACAGTGCGCACTGCAGCAGTAGGCACTTTAAGATTAGTAGGCAGTACACAGTGCGCACTGCGAGTAGGCACTTTAAGATTAGTAGGCAGTACACAGTGCGCGCACTGCACAGTAGACACTTTAAGATTAGTAGGCAGTACACAGTGCGCACTGCGGAGTAGGCACTTCAAGATTAGTAGGCAGTACACAGTGCGCACTGCGAGTAGGCACTTTAAGATTAGTAAGCAGTACACAGTGCGCACTGCACAGTAGGCACTTTAAGATTATTAGCCAGTACACAGTGCACTGCAGTAGGCACTTTAAGATTAGTAGGCAGTACACAGTGCGCACTGCGCAGCAGGCACTTTAAGATTAGTAGGCAGTACACAGTGCGCACTGCACAGTAGGCACTTTAAGATTAGTAGGCAGTACACAGTGCCCACTGCACAGTAGGCACTTTAAGATTAGTAGGCAGTACACAGCGCACTGAGCAGGCACTTTAAGATTAGTAGGCAGTACACAGTGCACACTGCGGAGTAGGCACTTTAAGATTAGTAGGCAGTACACAGTGCACACTGCACAGTAGGCACTTTAAGATTAGTAGGCAGTACACAGCACTGCACAGGAGTAGGCACTTTAAGATTAGTAGGCAGTACACAGTGCACACTGCGGAGTAGGCACTTTAAGATTAGTGCAGTACACTGAGTAGGCACTTTAAGATTAGTAGGCAGTACACAGTGCGCACTGGAGTAGGCACTTTAAGATTAGTAGGCAGTACACAGTGCACTGCAGTAGGCACTTTAAGATTAGTAGGCAGTACACAGTGCACACTGCAGTAGGCACTTTAAGATTAGTAGGCAGTACACAGTGCGCACTGCACAGTAGACACTTTAAGATTAGTAGGCAGTACACAGTGCGCACTGCAGTAGGCACTTCAAGATTAGTAGGCAGTACACAGTGCGCACTGCGCAGTAGGCACTTTAAGATTAGTAGGCAGTACACAGTGCGCACTGCGCAGTAGACACTTTAAGATTAGTAGGCAGTACACAGCGCACTGCAGTAGGCACTTTAAGATTAGTAGGCAGTACACAGTGCGCACTGCGGAGTAGGCACTTTAAGATTAGTAGGCAGTACACAGTGCGCACTGCGGAGTAGGCACTTTAAGATTAGTAGGCAGTACACGGTGCGCTGCACAGTAGACACTTTAAGATTAGTAGGCAGTACACAGTGCGCACTGCGGAGTAGGCACTTTAAGATTAGTAGGCAGTACACAGTGCGCACTGCGAGTAGGCACTTTAAGATTAGTAGGCAGTACACAGTGCACACTGCAGTAGGCACTTTAAGATTAGTAGCCAGTACACAGTGCGCACTGCGGAGTAGGCACTTCAAGATTAGTAGGCAGTACACAGTGCACACTGCGCAGTAGGCACTTTAAGATTAGTAGGCAGTACACAGTGCGCACTGCGGAGCAGGCACTTTAAGATTAGTAAGGCAGACACAGTGCACACTGCGTAGTAGGCACTTTAAGATTAGTAGGCAGTACACAGTGCACACTGCACAGTAGGCACTTTAAGATTAGTAGGCAGGACACAGTGCGCACTGCACAGGAGGCACTTTAAGATTAGTAAGCAGTACACAGTGCACACTGGAGTAGACACTATAAGATTAGTTGGCAGTACACAGTGCAGACTGCACAGTAGGCACTTTAAGATTAGTAGGCATTACACAGTGCACACTGCACAGTAGGCACTTTAAGATTAGTAGGCAGTACACAGTGCACACTGCACAGTAGGCACTTTAAGATTAGTAGGCAGTACACAGTGCGCACTGCACAGGAGGCACTTTAAGATTAGTAAGGCAGTACACTGTGCACACTGCGCAGTAGACACTTTAAGATTAGTAGGCAGTACACAGTGCGCACTGCGCACTAGGCACTTTAAGATTAGTAGGCAGGACACAGTCGCACTGCACAGGAGGCACTTTAAGATTAGTAGGCAGTACACAGTGCACACTGCGCAGTAGACACTATAAGATTAGTAGGCAGTACACGGTGCAGACTGCGCAATAGGCACTTTAAGATTAGTAGGCAGTACACAGTGCACACTGCGGAGTAGGCACTTTAAGATTAGTAGCAGTACACAGTGCGCACTGCATGGAGTAGGCACTTCAAGATTAGTAGGCAGTACACAGTCGCACTGCGCAGTAGGCACTTTAAGATTAGTAGGCAGTACACAGTGCGCACTGCAGTAGGCACTTTAAGATTAGTAGGCAGTACACAGTGCCCACTGCGGAGTAGGCACTTTAAGATTAGTAGGCAGTACACAGTGCGCACTGGAGTAGGCACTTTAAGATTAGTAGGCAGTACACAGTGCGCACTGGAGTAGGCACTTTAAGATTAGTAGGCAGTACACAGCACACTGAGTAGGCACTTTAAGATTAGTAGGCAGTACACAGTGCACTGCGGAGTAGGCACTTTAAGATTAGTAGGCAGTACACAGTGCGCACTCATGCGGAGTAGGCACTTTAAGATTAGTAGGCAGTACACAGTGCGCACTGCGGAGTAGGCACTTTAAGATTAGTAGGCAGTACACAGTGCACTGCGGAGTAGGCACTTTAAGATTAGTAGGCAGTACACAGTGCGCACTGCAGTAGGCACTTTAAGATTAGTAGGCAGTACACAGTGCGCACTGCACAGTAGACACTTTAAGATTAGTAGGCAAACACACAGTACACAGACACTCTGGAGTAGGCACTTCAAGATTAGTAGGCAGCACACCTGCGCAGTAGGCACTTTAAGATTAGAAGGCAGTACACAGTGCACTGCATGCAGTAGACACTTTAAGATTAGTAGGCAGTACACAGTGCGCACTGCGGAGTAGGCACTTTAAGATTAGTAGGCAATACACAGTGCACTGCGGAGTAGGCACTTTAAGATTAGTAGGCAGTACACAGCAGCGCACTGCGGAGTAGGCACTTTAAGATTAGTAGGCAGTACACAGTGCGCACTGCACAGTAGACACTTTAAGATTAGTAGGCAGTACACAGCGCACTGCGGAGTAGGCACTTTAAGATTAGTAGGCAGTACGCGCACTGGAGTAGGCACTTTAAGATTAGTAAGGCAGTACACAGTGCGCATGAGTAGGCACTTTAAGATTATTAGCCAGTACACAGTGCGCACTGCGAGTAGGCACTTTAAGATTAGTAGGCAGTACACAGTGCGCACTGCAGTAGGCACTTTAAGATTAGTAGGCAGTACACAGTGTGCACTGCGGAGTAGGCACTTTAAGATTAGTAAGCAGAACACAGTGCACACTGCGTAGTAGGCACTTTAAGATTAGTAGGCAGTACACAGTGCACACTGCAGTAGGCACTTTAAGATTAGTAGGCAGGACACAGTGCGCACTGCACAGGAGGCACTTTAAGATTAGTAAGCAGTACACAGTGCACACTGCGCAGTAGACACTATAAGATTAGTTGGCAGTACACGGTGCAGACTGCACAGTAGGCACTTTAAGATTAGTAGGCATTACACAGTGCACACTGCACAGTAGGCACTTTAAGATTAGTAGGTAGTACACAGTGCACACTGCACAGTAGGCACTTTAAGATTAGTAGGCAGGACACAGTGCGCACTGCACAGGAGGTACTTTAAGATTAGTAAGGCAGTACACTGTGCACACTGCAGTAGACACTTTAAGATTAGTAGGCAGTACACAGTGCACTGCAGTAGGCACTAAGATTAGTAGGCAGGACACAGTGCGCACTGCACAGGAGGCACTTTAAGATTAGTAAGCAGTACACAGTGCACACTGCGCAGTAGACACTATAAGATTAGTTGGCAGTACACGGTGCAGACTGCGCAATAGGCACTTTAAGATTAGTAGGCAGTACACAGTGCACACTGCACAGTAGGCACTTTAAGATTAGTAGGCAGGACACAGTGCGCACTGCACAGGAGGCACTTTAAGATTAGTAAGCAGTACACAGTGCACACTGCGCAGTAGACACTTTAAGATTAGTAGGCAGTACACAGTGCTCACTGCGCACTAGGCACTTTAAGATTAGTAGGCAGGACACAGTGCGCACTGCACAGGAGGCACTTTAAGATTATTAAGCAGTACACAGTGCACACTGCGCAGTAGGCATTTTAAGATTAGTAGGCAGTACACAGTGCACTGCGAGTAGGCACTTTAAGATTAGTAGGCAGGACACAGTGCGCACTGCGAGTAGACACTTTAAGATTAGTAGGCATTACACAGTGCACACTGGGCTAGTAGACACTTTAAGATTAGTAGGCAGTACACAGTGCACACTGGGCAGTAGGCACTTTAAGATTAGTAGGCTGTACACAGTGCACACTGTGCAGTAGGCTCTTTAAGATTAGTAGGCAGTACACAGTGCACACTGCGCAGTGAGCACTTTAAGATTAGTAGGCACTACACAGTGCACACTGCAGTAGGCACTTTAAGATTAGTAGGCAGTACACAGTGCACAGTAGACACTTTAAGATTAGTAGGCAGTAAACGGTGCACACTGCAGTAGGCAATTTAAGATTAGTGGGCAGTACACAGTGCATACTGCACAGTAGACACTTTAAGATTAGTAGGCAGTACACAGTGCGCACTGCGGAGTAGGCACTTTAAGATTAGTAAGCAGTACACAGTCCACACTGCACAGTAGACACTTTAAGATTAGTAGGCAGTACACAGTGCACACTGCGGAGTAGACACTTTAAGATTAGTAGGCAGTACACAGTGCGCATGCGAGTAGGCACTTCAAGATTAGTAGGCAGTACACAGTGCACACTGCGCAGTAGGCACTTTAAGATTAGTAGGCAGTACACAGTGCACACTGCGCAGTAGGCACTTTAAGATTAGTAGGCAGTACACAGTGCGCACTGAGTAGGCACTTTAAGATTAGTAGGCAGTACACAGTGCGCACCTGGAGTAGGCACTTTAAGATTAGTAGGCAGTACACAGTGCGCACTGCGGAGTAGGCACTTTAAGATTAGTAGGCAGTACACAGTGCGCACTGCAGTAGGCACTTTAAGATTAGTAGGCAGTACACAGTGCGCACTGCGCAGTAGGCACTTTAAGATTAGTAGGCAGTACACAGTGCACACTGCACAGTAGGCACTTTAAGATTAGTAGGCAGTACACAGTGCGCACTGCGGAGTAGGCACTTTAAGATTAGTAGGCAGTACACAGTGCACACTGGAGTAGGCACTTTAAGATTAGTAGGCAGTACACAGTGCACTGCAGTAGGCACTTTAAGATTAGTAGGCAGTACACAGTGCACACTGGAGTAGGCACTTTAAGATTAGTAGGCAGTACACAGTGCACTGCAGTAGGCACTTTAAGATTAGTAGGCAGTACACAGTGCGCACTGCAGAGTAGGCACTTTAAGATTAGTAAGCAGTACACAGTGTGCACTGCAGTAGGCACTTTAAGATTAGTAGGCAGTACACAGTGCACACTGCGGAGTAGGCACTTTAAGATTAGTAAGCAGTACACAGTGCTGCACTGCAGTAGGCACTTTAAGATTAGTAGGCAGTACACAGTGCACACATGCGAGTAGGCACTTTAAGATTAGTAAGCAGTACACAGTGCGCACTGCGCAGTAGGCACTTTAAGATTAGTAGGCAGTACACAGTGCGCACTGCAGAGTAGGCACTTTAAGATTAGTAAGCAGTACACAGTGTGCACTGCGCAGTAGACACTTTAAGATTAGTAGGCAGTACACAGTGCGCACTGCGCAGTAGGCATTTTAAGATTAAGTAGGCAGTACACAGTGCACACTCTCAGTAGGCACTTTAAGATTAGTAGGCAGGACACTGCGCACTGCACAGGAGGCACTTTAAGATTAGTAAGCATTACACGGTGCACACTGCGCAGTAGGCACTTTAAGATTAGTAGGCAGGACACAGTGCACTGCACAGGAGGCACTTTAAGATTAGTAAGCAGAACACAGTGCACACTGCAGTAGGCACTTTAAGATTAGTAGGCAGTACACAGTGCACACTGCACAGTAGGCACTTTAAGATTAGTAGGCAGGACACAGTGCGCACTGCACAGGAGGCACTTTAAGATTAGTAAGCAGTACACAGTGCACACTGCAGTAGACACTATAAGATTAGTTGGCAGTACACGGTGCAGACTGCACAGTAGGCACTTTAAGATTAGTAGGCATTACACAGTGCACACTGCACAGTAGGCACTTTAAGATTAGTAGGTAGTACACAGTGCACACTGCACAGTAGGCACTTTAAGATTAGTAGGCAGGACACAGCGCACTGCACAGGAGGTACTTTAAGATTAGTAAGCAGTACACTGTGCACACTGCGCAGTAGACACTTTAAGATTAGTAGGCAGTACACAGTGCACTGCACTAGGCACTTTAAGATTAGTAGGCAGGACACAGTGCACTGCACAGGAGGCACTTTAAGATTAGTAAGCAGTACACAGTGCACACTGCGCAGTAGACACTATAAGATTAGTAGGCAGTACACGGTGCAGACTGCGCACAGGCACTTTAAGATTAGTAGGCAGTACACAGTGCACACTGCACAGTAGGCACTTTAAGATTAGTAGGCAGGACACAGTGCGCACTGCACAGGAGGCACTTTAAGATTAGTAGGCAGTACACAGTGCACACTGCGCAGTAGACACTTTAAGATTAGTAGGCAGTACACAGTGCTCACTGCGCACTAGGCACTTTAAGATTAGTAGGCAGGACACAGTGCACTGCACAGGAGGCACTTTAAGATTAGTAAGGCAGTACACAGTGCACACTGCGCAGTAGGCATTTTAAGATTAGTAGGCAGTACACAGTGCACATGCGGTAGGCACTTTAAGATTAGTAGGCAGTACACAGTGCACTGCGCAGTAGACACTTTAAGATTAGTAGGCATTACACAGTGCACACTGCAGTAGACACTTTAAGATTAGTAGGCAGTACACAGTGCACACTGCAGTAGGCACTTTAAGATTAGTAGGCAGTACACAGTGCACACTGCAGTAGGCTCTTTAAGATTAGTAGGCAGTACACAGTGCACAGTAGACACTTTAAGATTAGTAGGCAGTACACAGTGCACACTGCGCAGTAGACACTATAAGATTAGTTGGCAGTACACAGTGCAGACTGCAATAGGCACTTTAAGATTAGTAGGCAGTACACAGTGCACACTGCACAGTAGGCACTTTAAGATTAGTAGGCAGTACACAGCACTGCACAGGAGGCACTTTAAGATTAGTAAGGCAGTACACAGTGCACACTGCGCAGTAGACACTTTAAGATTAGTAGGCAGTACACAGTGCTCACTGCGCACTAGGCACTTTAAGATTAGTAGGCAGGACACAGTGCACTGCACAGGAGGCACTTTAAGATTATTAGGCAGTACACAGTGCACACTGAGTAGGCATTTTTTAAGATTAGTAGGCAGTACACAGTGCACACTGCAGTAGGCACTTTAAGATTAGTAGGCAGGACACAGTGCGCACTGCGCAGTAGACACTTTAAGATTAGTAGGCATTACACAGTGCACACTGGGCTATAGACACTTTAAGATTAGTAGGCAGTACACAGTGCACACTGGGCAGTAGGCACTTTAAGATTAGTAGGCAGTACACAGTGCACACTGTGCAGTAGGCACTTTAAGATTAGTAGGCAGTACACAGTGCACACTGCGCAGTGAGCACTTTAAGATTAGTAGGCACTACACAGTGCACACTGCGCAGTAGGCACTTTAAGATTAGTAGGCAGTACACAGTGCACAGTAGACACTTTAAGATTAGTAAGCAGTACACGGTGCACACTGCAGTAGGCAATTTAAGATTAGTGGGCAGTACACAGTGCATACTGCACAGTAGACACTTTAAGATTAGTAGGCAGTACACAGAGTAGGCACTTTAAGATTAGTAAGCAGTACACAGTCCACACTGCACAGTAGACACTTTAAGATTAGTAGGCAGTACACAGTGCACACTGCAGTAGACACTTTAAGATTAGTAGGCAGTACACAGTACAGCACTGCAGTAGGCACTTTAAGATTAGTAGGCAGTACACAGTGCACACTGCGCAGTAGACACTTTAAGATTAGTTTGCAGTACACAGTGCACACTGCGCAGTAGGCACTTTAAGATTAGTAGGCAGGACACAGTGCGCACTGCACAGGAGGCACTTTAAGATTAGTAGGCAGTACACAGTGCACACTGCGTAGTAGGCACTTTAAGATTAGTAGGCAGTACACAGTGCACACTGCACAGTAGGCACTTTAAGATTAGTAGGCAGTACAGTGCGCACTGCACAGGAGGCACTTTAAGATTAGTAGGCAGTACACAGTGCACACTGCGCAGTAGGCACTTTAAGATTAGTAGGCAGTACACAGTGCACACTGCACAGTAGGCACTTTAAGATTAGTAGGCATTACACAGTGCGCACTGCACAGTAGGCACTTTAAGATTAGTAGGCAGTACACAGTGCACACTGCACAGTAGGCACTTTAAGATTAGTAGGCAGTACACAGTGCGCACTGCACAGTAGGCACTTTAAGATTAGTAGGCAGTACACAGTGCACACTGCAGTAGGCACTTTAAGATTAGTAGGCAGTACACAGTGCGCACTGCGCAGTAGGCACTTTAAGATTAGTAGGCAGTACACAGTGCGCACTGCAGAGTAGGCACTTTAAGATTAGTAAGCAGTACACAGTGCACTGCGCAGTAGGCACTTTAAGATTAGTAGGCAGTACACAGTGCACACTGCACAGTAGGCACTTTAAGATTAGTAAGGCAGTACACAGTGCGCACTGCACAGTAGGCACTTTAAGATTAGTAGGCAGTACACAGTGCACACTGCAGTAGGCACTTTAAGATTAGTAGGCAGTACACAGTGCACACTGCACAGTAGGCACTTTAAGATTAGTAGGCAGTACACAGTGCACTGCAGGAGGCACTTTAAGATTAGTAAGCAGTACACAGTGTGCACTGCGCAGTAGACACTTTAAGATTAGTAGGCAGTACACAGTGCACACTGCAGAGTAGGCACTTTAAGATTAGTAGGCAGTACACAGTGTGTGCACTGCGCAGTAGACACTTTAAGATTAGTAGGCATACACAGTGTGCACACTGCGCAGTAGACACTTTAAGATTAGTAGGCAGTACACAGTGCGCACTGCGGAGTAGACACTTTAAGATTAGTAGGCAGTACACAGTACACACTCTCAGTAGGCACTTTAAGATTAGTAGGCAGGACACGGTGCGCACTGCACAGGAGGCACTTTAAGATTAGTAAGGCATTACACGGTGCACACTGCGCAGTAGGCACTTTAAGATTAGTAGGCAGGACACAGTGTGCACTGCACAGGAGGCACTTTAAGATTAGTAAGCAGAACACAGTGCACACTGCGAGTAGGCACTTTAAGATTAGTAGTCAGTACACAGTGCACACTGCACAGTAGGCACTTTAAGATTAGTAGGCAGGACACAGTGCGCACTGCACAGGAGGCACTTTAAGATTAGTAAGCAGTACACAGTGCACACTGCGCAGTAGACACTATAAGATTAGTTGGCAGTACACGGTGCAGACTGCACAGTAGGCACTTTAAGATTAGTAGGCAGTACACAGTGCACACTGCACAGTAGGCACTTTAAGATTAGTAGGTAGTACACAGTGCACACTGCACAGTAGGCACTTTAAGATTAGTAGGCAGGACACAGTGCGCACTGCACAGGAGGTACTTTAAGATTAGTAAGGCAGTACACTGTGCACACTGCGCAGTAGACACTTTAAGATTAGTAGGCAGTACACAGTGCGCACTGCGAGTAGGCACTTTAAGATTAGTAGGCAGGACACAGTGCGCACTGCACAGGAGGCACTTTAAGATTAGTAAGCAGTACACAGTGCACACTGCGCAGTAGACACTATAAGATTAGTTGGCAGTACACGGTGCAGACTGCGCAATAGGCACTTTAAGATTAGTAGGCAGTACACAGTGCACACTGCACAGGCACTTTAAGATTAGTAGGCAGGCGCACTGCACAGGAGGCACTTTAAGATTAGTAAGCAGCAGTACACAGTGCACACTGCGCAGTAGACACTTTAAGATTAGTAGGCAGTACACAGTGCTCACTGCGCACTAGGCACTTTAAGATTAGTAGGCAGGACACAGTGCGCACTGCACAGGAGGCACTTTAAGATTAGTAAGGCAGTACACAGTGCACACTGCGCAGTAGGCACTTTAAGATTAGTAGGCAGTACACAGTGCACACACTGCGCAGTAGGCACTTTAAGATTAGTAGGCAGGACACAGTGCGCACTGCGCAGTAGACACTTTAAGATTAGTAGGCAGTACACAGTGCACACTGCAGTAGACACTTTAAGATTAGTAGGCATTACACAGTGCACACTAGGCAGTAGGCACTTTAAGATTAGTAGGCAGTACACAGTGCACACTGCGCAGTAGGCTCTTTAAGATTAGTAGGCAGTACACAGTGCACAGTAGACACTTTAAGATTAGTAAGCAGTAAACGGTGCACACTGCGCAGTAGGCAATTTAAGATTAGTGGGCAGTACACAGTGCATACTGCACAGTAGACACTTTAAGATTAGTAGGCAGTACACAGCGCACTGCAGAGTAGGCACTTTAAGATTAGTAGGCAGTACACAGTGCACACTGCACAGTAGACACTTTAAGATTAGTAGGCAGTACACAGTGCACTGCGGAGTAGACACTTTAAGATTAGTAGGCAGTACACAGTGCGCACTGCGGAGTAGGCACTTCAAGATTAGTAGGCAGTACACAGTGTGCACTGCGGAGTAGGCACTTTAAGATTATTAGGCAGTACACAGTGCGCACTGCGAGTAGGCACTTTAAGATTAGTAGGCAGTACACAGCATGCACTGCGGAGTAGGCACTTTAAGATTAGTAGTACACAGCAGTGCACTGCGGAGTAGGCACTTTAAGATTAGTAGGCAGTACACAGTGCGCACTGCGGAGTAGGCACTTTAAGATTAGTAAGCAGTACACAGTGCGCACTGCGGAGTAGGCACTTTAAGATTAGTAGGCAGTACACAGTGCGCATGGAGTAAGGCACTTTAAGATTAGTAGGCAGTACACAGTGCGCACCGCGGAGTAGGCACTTTAAGATTAGTAGGCAGTACACAGTGCGCACTGCGAGTAGGCACTTTAAGATTAGTAGGCAGTACACAGTGCGCACTGCGAGTAGGCACTTTAAGATTAGTAGGCAGTACACAGTGCGCACTGCGGAGTAGGCACTTTAAGATTAGTAGGCAGTACACAGTGCGCACTGCGAGTAGGCACTTTAAGATTAGTAGGCAGTACACAGTGCGCACTGCGGAGTAGGCACTTTAAGATTAGTAGGCAGTACACAGTGCGCACTGCGGAGTAGGCACTTTAAGATTAGTAGGCAGTACACAGTGCGCACTGGAGTAGGCACTTTAAGATTAGTAGGCAGTACACAGTGCGCGCACTCTAAGATTAGTAGGCAGTACACAGTGCGCACTGCGAGTAGGCACTTTAAGATTAGTAGGCAGTACACAGTGCGCACTGCGGAGTAGGCACTTTAAGATTAGTAGGCAGTACACAGTGCGCACTGCGGAGTAGGCACTTTAAGATTAGTAGGCAGTACACAGTGCGCACTGCGGAGTAGGCACTTTAAGATTAGTAGGCAGTACACAGCGCACTGCAGTAGGCACTTTAAGATTAGTAGGCAGTACACAGTGCGCACTGCGAGTAGGCACTTTAAGATTAGTAGGCAGTACACAGTGCGCGCTGCACTTTAAGATTAGTAGGCAGTACACAGTGCGCACTGCGAGTAGGCACTTTAAGATTAGTAGGCAGTACACAGTGCGCACTGCGAGTAGGCACTTTAAGATTAGTAGGCAGTACACAGCGCACTGCACAGTAGGCACTTTAAGATTAGTAGGCAGTACACAGTGCGCACTGCACAGTAGGCACTTTAAGATTAGTAGGCAGTACACAGTGCGCACTGCGAGTAGGCACTTTAAGATTAGTAGGCAGTACACAGTGCGCACTGCAAGTAGGCACTTTAAGATTAGTAGGCAGTACACAGTGCGCACTGCGGAGTAGGCACTTCAAGATTAGTAGGCAGTACACAGTGCGCACTGCGCAGTAGGCACTTTAAGATTAGTAGGCAGTACACAGTGCGCACTGCGGAGTAGGCACTTTAAGATTAGTAAGCAGAACACAGTGCACACTGCGTAGTAGGCACTTTAAGATTAGTAGGCAGTACACAGTGCACACTGCACAGTAGGCACTTTAAGATTAGTAGGCAGGACACAGTGCGCACTGCACAGGAGGCACTTTAAGATTAGTAAGCAGTACACAGTGCACACTGCGCAGTAGACACTATAAGATTAGTTGGCAGTACACGGTGCAGACTGCACAGTAGGCACTTTAAGATTAGTAGGCATTACACAGTGCACACTGCACAGTAGGCACTTTAAGATTAGTAGGTAGTACACAGTGCACACTGCACAGTAGGCACTTTAAGATTAGTAGGCAGGACACAGTGCAGCACTGCACAGGAGGTACTTTAAGATTAGTAAGCAGTACACTGTGCACACTGCGCAGTAGACACTTTAAGATTAGTAGGCAGTACACAGTGCGCACTGCGCACTAGGCACTTTAAGATTAGTAGGCAGGACACAGTGCGCACTGCACAGGAGGCACTTTAAGATTAGTAAGCAGTACACAGTGCACACTGCGCAGTAGACACTATAAGATTAGTTGGCAGTACACGGTGCAGACTGCGCAATAGGCACTTTAAGATTAGTAGGCAGTACACAGTGCACACTGCACAGTAGGCACTTTAAGATTAGTAGGCAGGACACAGTGCGCACTGCACAGGAGGCACTTTAAGATTAGTAAGCAGTACACAGTGCACACTGCGCAGTAGACACTTTAAGATTAGTAGGCAGTACACAGTGCTCACTGCGCACTAGGCACTTTAAGATTAGTAGGCAGGACACAGTGCGCACTGCACAGGAGGCACTTTAAGATTATTAAGCAGTACACAGTGCACACTGCGCAGTAGGCATTTTAAGATAAGTAGGCAGTACACAGTGCACATTGCGCGGTAGGCACTTTAAGATTAGTAGGCAGGACACAGTGCGCACTGCGCAGTAGACACTTTAAGATTAGTAGGCATTACACAGTGCACACTGCGCAGTAGACACTTTAAGATTTGTAGGCATTACACAGTGCACACTAGGCAGTAGGCACTTTAAGATTAGTAGGCAGTACACAGTGCACACTGCGCAGTAGGCTCTTTAAGATTAGTAGGCAGTACACAGTGCACAGTAGACACTTTAAGATTAGTAAGCAGTAAACGGTGCACACTGCGCAGTAGGCAATTTAAGATTAGTGGGCAGTACACAGTGCATACTGCACAGTAGACACTTTAAGATTAGTAGGCAGTACACAGTGCGCACTGCAGAGTAGGCACTTTAAGATTAGTAAGCAGTACACAGTGCACACTGCACAGTAGACACTTTAAGATTATAAGGCAGTACACAGTGCGCACTGCGGAGTAGACACTTTAAGATTAGTAGGCAGTACACAGTGCGCACTGCGAGTAGGCACTTCAAGATTAGTAGGCAGTACACGGTGCGCACTGCGATAGGCACAGTAGGCAGTACACAGTGCTGCGCAGTAGACACTTTAAGATTAGTAAGCAGTACACAGTGTGCACTGCGGAGTAGGCACTTTAAGATTATTAGGCAGTACACAGTGCGCACTGCGCAGTAGGCACTTTAAGATTAGTAGGCAGTACACAGTGCGCACTGCGAGTAGGTACTTTAAGATTAGTAGGCAGTACACAGTGCGCACTGCGGAGTAGGTACTTTAAGATTAGTAGGCAGTACACAGTGCGCACTGCGGAGTAGGCACTTTAAGATTAGTAGGCAGTACACAGTGCGCACTGCGGAGAAGGCACTTTAAGATTAGTAGGCAGTACACAGTGCGCACTGCGCGGAGAAGGCACTTTAAGATTAGTAGGCAGTACACAGTGCGCACTGCGGAGTAGGCACTTTAAGATTAGTAGGCAGTACACAGTGCGCACTGCACAGTAGACACTTTAAGATTAGTAGGCAGTACACAGTGCGCACTGCGAGTTGGCACTTCAAGATTAGTAGGCAGTACACAGTGCGCACTGCAGTAGGCACTTTAAGATTAGTAGGCAGTACACAGTGCGCACTCGCGAGTAGACACTTTAAGATTAGTAGGCAGTACACAGTGTGCACTGCGGAGTAGGCACTTTAAGATTAGTAGGCAGTACACAGTGCGCACTGCGGAGTAGGCACTTTAAGATTAGTAGGCAGTACACAGTGCGCACTGGAGTAGGCACTTTAAGATTAGTAGGCAGTACACAGTGCGCACTGCACAGTAGACACTTTAAGATTAGTAGGCAGTACACAGTGCGCACTGCGGAGTAGGCACTTCAAGATTAGTAGGCAGTACACAGTGCGCACTGCGGAGTAGGCACTTTAAGATTAGTAAGCAGTACACAGTGCGCACTGCGGAGTAGGCACTTTAAGATTATTAGCCAGTACACAGTGCGCACTGCGGAGTAGGCACTTCAAGATTAGTAGGCAGTACACAGTGCGCACTGCGCAGTAGGCACTTTAAGATTAGTAGGCAGTACACAGTGCGCACTGCGGAGTAGGCACTTTAAGATTAGTAGGCAGTACACAGTGCCCACTGCGGAGTAGGCACTTTAAGATTAGTAGGCAGTACACAGTGCGCACTGCGAGTAGGCACTTTAAGATTAGTAGGCAGTACACAGTGCGCACTGCGGAGTAGGCACTTTAAGATTAGTAGGCAGTACACAGTGCGCACTGCGGAGTAGGCACTTTAAGATTAGTAGGCAGTACACAGTGCGCACTGCGGAGTAGGCACTTTAAGATTAGTAGGCAGTACACAGTGCGCACTGCGGAGTAGGCACTTTAAGATTAGTAGGCAGTACACAGTGCGCACTGCGGAGTAGGCACTTTAAGATTAGTAGGCAGTACACAGTGCGCACTGCGGAGTAGGCACTTTAAGATTAGTAGGCAGTACACAGTGCGCACTGCGGAGTAGGCACTTTAAGATTAGTAGGCAGTACACAGTGCGCACTGCGAGTAGGCACTTTAAGATTAGTAGGCAGTACACAGTGCGCACTGCACAGTAGGCACTTTAAGATTAGTAGGCAGTACACAGTGCGCACTGCGGAGTAGGCACTTTAAGATTAGTAGGCAGTACACAGTGCGCACTGCGGAGTAGGCACTTTAAGATTAGTAGGCAGTACACAGTGCGCACTGCGAGTAGGCACTTTAAGATTAGTAGGCAGTACACAGTCGCACTGCGGAGTAGGCACTTTAAGATTAGTAGGCAGTACACAGTGCACTGCGGAGTAGGCACTTTAAGATTAGTAGGCAGTACACAGTGCGCGCACTGCGAGTAGGCACTTTAAGATTAGTAGGCAGTACACAGTGCGCACTGCGGAGTAGGCACTTTAAGATTAGTAGGCAGTACACAGTGCGCACTGCGGAGTAGGCACTTTAAGTTTAGTAAGCAGTACACAGTGCGCACTGCGGAGTAGGCACTTTAAGTTTAGTAAGCAGTACACAGTGCGCACTGCGGAGTAGGCATCAGCGCGCTAGTGTTCATTCCACGCGCAGCGGTGGCGAAAGAGCGGCGCTGTGTCTTTAAGAGGCCGTGCGCTCTCGGTGTGCTGTAGGGATCGGCTGATGGGGGAAGGGCTCTCGACTCGCACATCAACTCATGGCGGAGAGCAGATCTCACACTCGGCTCGATCACACCGCCACGGCCGCCGCTCAGATCCGCCAAACCCGCGTCTGATCGCGAGCAGAGGACGACATGAGCGCAGCTGAGATTGCGGACAGACTGGACGTTGTGTTTCTGCTTTTCTCGAGTGCCAGAGCGCCAGCCGCATCCATACACGGTAGGACAAAACAAACCTGTTATTATTATCATCATCATCATCATCTTCTTCTTCTTCTTCTACATTAGAAACAATATAGATGCTCCGATCTGATTTCTATATTTTAACAACTTAAGAATGTATAGTTTATGATTTGGCTAATAATAGAGAATCAGTGATTTTGTGTTTGTTTGTATCGGTTGCATCAGTGTTAAAGTGGTTTTATTTAGGCTAACTAAATGGTGTCAGATCAACTCATTCTCTCGAATCTCAACACATAAACTTAAGGTTGTGGTATGCATTTGAGTGGTAATGTTTTGCTCTTCATGCATATGTTATAATAATAATAATAATAATAATAATAAATCAATAATAATAATAATAGTACATGCACTTTTATGCACAGATTTAGCTGTGACTATTTCTGTAGTCTGTGATGCATGTCTGTATAACCACCAGAAAGGCCAGTATGTCCCAACTTAAATGGACACATGTGGATGTATCATACAGCAGGCCTGTGTGTGTGTGTGTGTGTGTGTGTGTGTGTGTGTGTGTGTGTGTGTATAGTGCTGCTACTATGCCATAATTCACACTTTCTTCCGTATGTTGGTAGGTGTCCTCCTCAGGCCCGGGAGGCTGTGAATTATTCTGAAAGGAACTGAAGAACAAACAGGGGAAATGGCTGCGACTGCGGGCTTCTCCTCCAATGGACCTGTACCATGGACGCTGAGTGACACCGAGGTGAACAATCTCTACCGGGATCTGGAGCTGGGCACCGTCCTGACGCTCTTTTACTCCAAAAAGTCTCAGAGACCCGAGAGAAGGACGTTTCAAGTCAAGCTTGAGACCAGGCAGATCATCTGGACCAGAGGAACGGATAAAATCGAGGGCGAAAGTAAGTTACGGCTTGTTTCTGCGCTCCATAAATCAGTGCTCGGCATTATGGGTTCAGAAAAGGCTGCTTGGTGTGGTATTTGCATGTTTCATAACCACAGACATTAGCTATTTATACCAAATACTATTTCCCTTTAATGTGTCAGACGCCGTATTTAATGAAACGTAACGACTGCATGAATGACCGTTTCCTTCACCTCAAGGCAGTCTTCATTTGCTTATCCCACAGGCTGTTTTTAGTTTTCCTGGTGGAAAATGACAGGGATTTTGACTGGCACACATTATGGCATAGGTACTTATTTTGCCCTTTGGCTTCCGAGAGCCTGGAGATGCGTCTTCGGCCTGCTGGTTTTCGTTTGGCGGCGTCTGCTGTTGTTTTGGCCTGTGTGCGAACACGTTTAACAGTAGTGCGCTGCTCGTCTGGGCTCTGATTGTAGGGCAGGCCCATCTGCGCTGCTGTTTTCCTGCGGCGGGATGTCTTACACACAGCTGCGCTTTGCTCCGGATGTACCAGCCACACTAAACACAGAGAAAAAAACACCCAGCGAGCCTTACCGTGGTGTGATTGCGTGTTATGTGAATCTGCTGTGTGTAAGGATCACACGTTTGGTATGCCATGTTGTTGAAGTCATCCATATTTAGGTGTGGATGGATGATCTTTAATTGTGTGTTATGAAGCACGTGTTCACCTTCTTAGTGAGAACTTTCATCGTCACTGGAAATTTGGAGCGCAAGCGTTTTGAGATCAGGCTAAAGATGGGCCAGGGTTTTTTACGGTCATGGGAAAACCTGGAAGTGTTTAAAAAGTGTGACTTCCAGCTCTGAAAAAGCAGCATGCCAAAACATTATGTTGGTGGTTTTGTGAGTTATGCTTCGCTCTTTGAAGTCACGTGCAGCGAGTGAAGTCTCCACAAGTTATTTAACAAAGAATCCATTAATCATAAATTCATTGGTCAGGAATGTTTGGTAATTGGGAAACTGATCTGGAACCTGCAGTTCAGGGTGTCGTGTTCTCAGCTTCTGCGTGGTAAAGTTCTTCTCTTGATATTTCAGCTGTACTAATCTGCCATACTGTGGTCCCGTTAGGCCCGTCCCAGCTGTTAATATGTCTACCTGTAACACCACAAGCAGAGCTAATTTAATGCCACTGGTTTTCAGACGAATCCTCAAATTCAAATTTCTCTTTTGGACAAATATTTTCACTGTAATACTTGTTGAATAGGATGGGAGGTCCGGCTGTATGCTTGGCATTTTTAATTGGGGAAAAATACGATTTTTCCAGACACCAGTTAATCACTATTAGTTTTGGTAACCTTAGTGGCCATTGCATTTTATATTAAAGGCACAATATGTAAGATTTTTGGATAACAATATCCAAAAACCACTAGAACTGTTGTGTTTTGTTGACTAATGGGCTTGTATTATCCCAAATGTTTCCAAGAATGTTTAAATCTGGAGAAATAAGCCTTTTTTTTTTAACAGGACACCGTGTGTCGCCTGTCAGTGACATCATTCCCGCATCACCCTTGTTTTCCGGTTTTATTTTGTAGAAACCATGGAAACATCAAAGACGCTTTAATATATGATGTGTTTTATTAGACCAGTGTGCAACTGTGAAACTAATTTGGTAGTTTCTCCAGCTCCAGCTCAACACAGTCTTATTGTTTAAATCTGCTGTTCCTGATTTACCGCACAGAGTACCAGGGCCTGACGTTAAAAGACGATTTATACTTCTGCTGCAAGTGTACGTCGTAGGCTAAGCTGTCGTAAGCATTTATACTTCTGTGTTGTTTCTGCAATTACACCACCGAAACGCTAGTGGGCGGTGTGGTTTCTATGTTCCACTGGTTTGAGTGTCTTTCAGGCAAAAAAAAAAATTGCGAATGAAATTGAGTGGATGGTGTTGTAGTTAGAGCCTGTATTTCCGCACCTCCTCAATTAATCGTTCGGTCACTTGGTCCATATCCACGTTCGTCATGTTGTTCGCTGAACTTCTGGATTTAAAAATGGTGGGCGGCGCAGAAGAACATGCCGGAAATAACACTCCGGAAATGCGACGGTACCAAGCCGACCAATCACAGATCTGGCACTCTGTGTCATCACGAGACGTAGTTACATTTTTGGGGAGTTGCGCGTCGTGGAACAGCGAAAGGTACGGCGTATGGAATAGAGTTGTCAAACGTACCGACTGCGATACCAAATCGCACTGAAATTGTACAAATGTGACAGTGTTGATCGCAATCATAAACACCTCTGACTGGCCATCGCGCTCACGCACTCATCAAACACATCTGTGATTGGCTACAATGATCAGCGCTTCACAAACATGTTATAAATATACAGGTCCTTCTCAAAAATTTGCATATTGTGATAAAAGTTCATTATTTTCCATAATGTAATGATAAAAATTTAACTTTCATATATTTTAGATTCATTGCACACCAACTGAAATATTTCAGGTCTTTTATTGTTTTAATACTGATGATTTTGGCATACAGCTCATGAAAACCCAAAATGCCCAGGATGCTTCGATAGCGGCCTTAAGCTCATCCAGAGTGTTGGGTCTTGTGTCTCTCAACTTTCTCTTCACAATATCCCACAGATTCTCTATGGGGTTCAGGTCAGGAGAGTTGGCAGGCCAATTGAGCACAGTAATACCATGGTCAGTAAACCATTTACCAGTGGTTTTGGCACTGTGAGCAGGTGCCAGGTCGTGCTGAAAAACGAAATCTTCATCTCCATAAAGCTTTTCAGCAGATGGAAGCATGAAGTGCTCCAAAATCTCCTGATAGCTATAGCTGCATTGACCCTGCCCTTGATAAAACACAGTGGACCAACACCAGCAGCTGACATGGCACCCCAGACCATCACTGACTGTGGGTACTTGACACTGGACTTCAGGCATTTTGGCATTTCCTTCTGCCGCTGCTTCTGGTTCAAAAGTGGCTTGACCTGGGAATCACGGCACCTGTAGCCATTTCCTGCGCCTGTGCCGCGGTGGCTCTGGATGTTTCTCCAGACTCAGTCCACTGCTTCCAGGTCCCCAAGGTCTGGAATCGGTCCTTCTCCACAATCTTCCTCAGGAGTCAGTCACCTCTTCTCGTTGTGCAGCGTTTTTGCCACACTTTTCCTTCCACAGACTTCCCACTGAGGTGCCTTGATACAGCACTCTGGGAACAGCCTATTGGTTCAGAAATGTCTTTCTGTGTCTTACCCTCTCGCTTGAGGGTGTCAATGATGGCCTTCTGGACAGCAGTCAGGTCGACAGTCTTACCCATGATTGCGGTTTTGAGTAATGAACCAGGCTGGGAGTTTTTAAAAGCCTCAGGAATCTTTTGCAGGTGTTTAGAGTTAATTAGTTGATTCAGATGATTAGGTTAATAGCTCGTTTAGAAAACCTTTTCATGATATGCTAATTTTTTGAGATTTTGGGTTTTCATGAGCTGTATGCCAAAATCATCAGTATTAAAACAATAAAAGACCTGAAATATTTCAGTTGGTCTGCAATGAATCTAAAATATATGAACGTTTAATTTTTATCATTACATTATGGAAAATAATGAACTTTTATCACAATATGCTAATTTTTTTAGAAGGACATGTACATCAATGTCGCTTTTCTCAGAGCGCTTACACAGATACACACGGAGCGTTTGAATGCAGGCGTCTGTCAGCCTGCTTGTGCTTTCAAACGCTCCCGCTCCCAAAACATTTTCAAACACTTCTGTGTGTTTTCAAGCGCTCCCGTGCGTTGATCATTGTAGCCAATCACAGGCACATCCGATGAGCGCGAGAGCACAAAGGCCAGTCAGAGGTGTTTACAATTACAGCTCAACAGCGCTCAAAGTGGGACATTTTTACAACTTCAGTACCGATTTGGTATCGCGGTCTGTACTTTTGACAACACTAGCATGGACCGAGTATGCGTATGTTACTCCGTACCTTCTGCATGCACTTGACACAGAAGTATAAATTGGGCTTAATACCCGCCAGATGCGGGTAGATTTCAGCTGTGGCGGGTAAGGCGGTATAGCCACTCTGGCGGGTTGAATATAATTTCAGCCTACAGCCAAATTAAATGCCAAGACCGTCGAATCACAAAATTACAACTCAATTATTCTTAATCGATTAACTTGCAGTTATTGTGCTGAATGACACACAACAGGTTCTCTCTCTCTCTCTCTCTATATATATATTAAATAATCTCTCTCTATATTAAATAAACCTACTGTATCTGAAAAAAGATTTAAATGTACTATTGTTTTTTTTTGCTAATTTGCTTCTTTGTTCTTTTATATAGCCAAACAAAAATACTATCATATTAAATGTCTCATATTAGCCTATGCTCATCTTGCCCACCTGCTCATCCCAGCTGAGCTGATATACAGTGTAGTCCTGATTTGGGTTGGTCACTCTGCCTTTGAAAGGGTTTTAAATCTTCTAAATCAAGTAAAATGACTCAAATTCAAGTAATTCAAGCATGCCAAAGTCAACTTTAATCATATAAAATGTAATTTCCAAACAGCTAAATTGTGGCCAGTGGAAATGCTGAGTGGCTAGTAGTAATACTAGTAGGCTAGTAATATATTAAAATATTGTGTTTTATGAATATCTGCAGACCATCTTCTTTTAAACATTCTAGCTTCATGCATTCCTTTTTTATCAACGCTTAAATATGGGTAAGTTTCATAAAAAAAGCAACATTTTGAACAAAAAGCTGAGGAAATCATGTTTTTGTGAAAGACTGTTTTCAGATCAGATTCAGAGCGCTGATCACACACAGATGGAGGAGATCGAGTCCATCATCACCTCTAATGCTTCACAGTCCTGTAGCTCATCCTGGGTCCACATGTCATTCAGTAACATTAGATCGTTTTTTAATGTAGATTTTGATCGCGTTATTTTGCATATGCATCATGCGATCGCTTGCTTTACTGCGTCGTCTTCGCCTGTGTTTTGATCAGGAGATTCAGTGCTCATTCAGGAGATGTGTAATAGCGTCCCTACTAGGGGTGTGCACAAATACTCAATCTGTAATTAATATTTGAAATATAAAAATACAATTTACTTAGTTGCTTTGCTAGCCGTAAATGCAGTGAATCCATGATAAGTCCCTCTAAAACTCGCAGTTAATCCACTGGGTGGCGCTGTCGAGCGCGTTAATAATTTCGTCTGCCTCGCAAGTTACTTAGAATGAAAATGGAAAAGGATCTTACAAAATGGAGTTACGTTTGATGAAATGATTTGTTTACACATATTGTTTAATGTTTTGAACTGAATGAAAAGCGTAAGATATAACGTAAGCTTGTTGTGTTTATTACCTAATCATAAGTTTGCTCAGAATTTTTTTTATTAGCCCAAATATTCAAATACAATATTTTGGGAAAATGCCCATCCCTAGCTCCTACCGCATAACCGGGTTAAGTGGTAATGAGCTCCAACTCTGCATTCGTAACTGAAAGACATGCATGTACCATAACACACCTATTAGAAATGGTTATCCTAAAAGTGATTCTGTGTCTTCTCAGACGTGTTTTGCCCACAGCGTCATGTTTCTGTTGTTTTCTTCCGGTTGCAGGTCTTTAGAAAGCTCTGAATTCGCCAGTTGGCATTGAAAGAGGAGCCATTCTGGAATGCTGTTTAACTGTATGGATCAGTTGAAAACATTAAGAGCTTGTTCTGTTCTGTGGATTATGAATGTATAAGGCATAGGCGTAACAGACTGCGTGGAGGAGACGAACTTGCATATCCAGTTCAGATGTCAGGCACGATGTGCTTGGTTGGGTCTTTATGCTCTAGTGATTCATATATTCTGCTTTATTCTGTCTGATTATCAGTGCGTTGCTTTTTATCGGCCTGTCAGATTAGCTCCGTTACGAGTGTCTCGGTTGGTGTGTAAGCCAGGCTGGATCCACACCAAAACTTTCCCACAACTCGCAACCTAATTCCCCCTCTTACCCAAGAGTTCATGCTTCCTTATCACACTATCAAGCTCACTGTGTGTTTGTCCTGTAACCAAAGTTAAAGTTGCGTCTTTGGGACAAACTGTGCCCATTTTCAAGAAGTGCCCATGAGTTTCAAATGTGAGGTTTTTGTATGTTCTCATGGCAGAAGTCTCTTAAGGTGTAAGTGTGTGTGTGTGTGGCTCTCTGCTCTTTCTGTTGTGTGTGTTTGTGAGACAGGAAGACTCTTGGTTGTGCCGTGCAGTCTTGTGTTTCCTGCTGCCCTGTTTGGGATTGTCAAGCGGTTCTCTTGCACCCAGCCTGAGCTCCTATCTCAGGCCAACTGCCTTTGTCCTGTGTGTGTGTGTGTGTGCCTTAGAGAGCGGCTTCCTCCGCAGGACTGTTGTGTTTGTACTATCCAACTCTACCATATAAAAAGAAACAGATGGAGCAAATATGGACACTAGCCCCGCTCAGGTCATATTTTGGGTGATGTGCAAGTACTTTGTTCTGAGTTCAGTTTATCGGGAAACATCTTTTAAAGAGGAACTGACTCAACTAATTAATGTGAATTTTGGTCTGAAAGTAGTCTTTAGTGGTTTTAGACTTGACCCAAAGAAGTGTGAGTTTAAACATTAGTCAAAGTCTGAAAGTCATCCTGATTTAGGGCGTCAGGGTCGTGACGGCTGTGCCGAAAGGTTCGCGATGCTACAGAAACTAACCCCTGAAGTTACCCCACATCAAAACACGCAGCTTTCACCACCACTTGTAAAGACCTTTCGGCCTGACCCGGAGATACCCACACTGGTTTGTGTATTAAATAATCATGTGGTTATGCACATTTTGGCTGTCTAACCTTTGACTAGTACGATCACAGTGGACATTCAGATCCTGTGGTAAAGTAACAAAGTAAAGGAGTGATGAATTGAGAAATCAACTCTCCCTTGAGCCATTGATATATTAAAGGTCATGGTAATATAAGAATATCCTGTAAGTTTCAGAGCTGAAATCTTCCTTGTTATTCAAAGAAAAGCTTTTATTGACACCAGGCCCAGAAAATGACAGCTCTCAGATATATACTAATCTATGATGTCATAGGAGGGGGAAACACCGCCTCTACAGATAAATGTGTACGCCTGCTTCTGTAGCCCCGTCCACAGACTCGTGGAGATAAACTGTGATAAACGGAGCTAATCGCGCTACCGAGCAATAAACATGCCCACGATAGCAAGATAATCGTTTGTAAACAAGACACAGGTCGAGACTGGATTTGCAGACATATTGAGATTAAAACACAATGCTGTGCCTTCTATATCGGATTCGACAGGAATGGTGAAACACACTTATGTGAGTAAAACATGTTTTTAAATGTGATAGTATTGCATTGTTTCAGATCGTTTTGATTATGTGTACATGTGTAACAGAACATACCTTAGCACGCTGTCACAGGCTGGAGAATCCTTTATTTATTGGTTCATTGCGATTCGGGAGCAGACTCGGATATGTATGGACCAGGGCTCGCAAAGTCCAACGTCCCGGGGCTATGTGTTTTCCAGACGTGCTACCAAAATGTAAGCCCATCGGAAGGCCGGTGAATTTTTAATAGTGAAATAACATTCCTTTCTTTATCTGCGTTGTTCACTCTCTAGACTTGATATTTGATGAGCGCGTGCCTCTGTATGCGGTTTGTGTTTATATCCACTGATCTGGCGGGCCAAGTAATAAAAAAATTCCAATCAATCGCGGTGGATGAGAGATAAATCATTGTGTTAGTTTGATAAATACGGTTTGAGAGCCCTGTGGGATGAATCATTCCGGTTGCCGCTTTCAAAACAATTCCCATGCACTGAGAGGGGATTAAAGAGAAGCTCATTAAATATGCAAATCTTATCCAATCCTAGCTGTTTACTGTTAAGTGTACAGTGCGGCACACCCATAAAAACCCAGCGTGTCTTGAGAGAGCCTCAAAACCAGTGTAGAAAATAGCCTATTACTTATTCATTATGATGTTTTTCACAAATGTCTAAAGTTGACCTAAAAAAACAAACAAGCCAGTTCATGACACCTTTAATACTTCATTGCAGTTCTTGAGTATTTTTTGGGAGAATCTGTTCTCTACTTGAGTTTTTATATTTCTACGTACTTTTACTTCGATACATTTCCCCAAAGAATCTTCGTTACTTACTACAACATAAGTCGGAAGAACGCCGACTGCAAGAGTGCTCGCACAGCCGCGGTTGATTTCATTTTCTCCGGTTGTATCCGTTGCTGAGAAGGGTCTGCTGTCATTATACAATACGAGAGCGGCCTCTACAGGGCAAATAAAAACTGACTGACGCCTCGTGGAGTTTGTTTTGACACGTGAGGTGAGGCTGCGCGCTGCACAGAGCGCTACACTTCAAAAGCGGATTTAAAACATAGACGGTATGTTATACACTACACCAGGGGTCAAGACCACATGAGTCGCACCATAGTGCCACTTACCCGCAGCTGCGTTCAGTCGCTTCCGTGTTTATCTGAGCGTAGGGCTCCAAACTGAAGCCGAATATATATATATATATGTATATATATATATATGTATATGTATATATATATATACTAGTGTCTGCGAATATTAAACTGCAAAATAATATTTCAATATTACTTCTGGATGTTCTGCGTCTCTGTTTGGATGACACACACACATGCGCGCGCGTGACGCTCGCTGTCTTTTGTATTCTCTGCCATGTGTCACACACACTGTATGAGGACACAAACGCACAAGCTGTCACTTAATGAGAATTTACCGTTTCATTTGAGAAAACGTTCACAGACACTCAAGGGTCAACTCAAAGGCAACCCGTCAAAATAAACGTTTGGTTTAACGTGAAGAAATTGAAAGAATACAGTAGATTTAGCTACGTCTCTATTTAATAATAATACATCTCTACTACTAATAATAATTATGAAAATAATACTAATTATGTAATTATTAATAGTTGCTTATTTTTCACTTGATCTTTTATTTATAAACAATGTTTACTTTTAAACAGTATACAGCCTTTAAATGTTTGTTTTATTCATTTATAATGATTATCATCATAAATAATAAACTTATTGAATTTAATAGATTTTTAAAAAATAGTTAAATAAAAATAATAAAAAACATGTTGCTGTACAGAGTACTGTACCGACTCCTGGAACTACTACTTCACTCTTTCAGGTGTAGAACAGTTTGGATAGTTGTTAATATGAGAATTATGATGCATTATTTAAGAGTTATTTAAGTATTATATAACGAGTAGCTCTTGCTGACTTTCATTTTTAAAAAGTAGCTCTCAAATGAAAAAAGGTTGAGACCCCTGCACTACACTACAGTGAATGTTTTCATATCACTGTAAAGTGATTGGTTAGTTGACGAAATGCTGCATTCGTGGAGAACAGCAGTGTGTTTGCCGTCGAGGCTGAGAGGAACATTAGCAGTACCTCAAGCGGTTCAACACTGTGACAAAAACACACGCAACTCTGACCCAGCTGTTTAATGTCACGATTCTCATCTATTCACATTTGTTTTTATACATTTGTTCGCTTTTATGCATTTTTTTATCCAGCGAAATTGCATATTTAAACTGTATCCTCATCATGCAGCCGACAGATAAATAATACATGCATTCGATTTCTGGTAATAAACATATTTTGATTAGCTAATCAAGTGTTCTAATATAGAAGCAAATAACTTGTACAATTATACACATAATACACATGTGTCTAATTTCAATGCTATGCGTTCGTGTGTAAAGATGGCCATTTATGAGCATGGATGTTTGGATGACATGGTAACACTTTACAATAAGAGTCCATTTGTTATGTTAATAAAAGCATTGTTCATTTCAACATTCACTAATACATCAAATTTAAAGTTGTCTGTCTCTTTAACATTAGTTAATGCACTATGAATTAACATGAATGATCAAGGTATAATTAATAATTTCTTTTTTTAATAATATATATTTTTTAATTCAAAGAAAACTAATTGGAAGAAAGAGAGTTCAAACCAAACACAATCTTGCTTCTCAAACTGTGTGTATTTTTAATATTTTTTTGCTCCTTTTGTATTTTACATTTACTTGTACTTTTACTTCCAATACAAACAAATACTTTTCATGCGTAAGTACTCTAAATATCACATGCTTTAAAACTTTCACTCAAGTTATATTCCTGATAGTGACTTTAACTTCTGCCAAAGTCATTTTCTTGTAAGATATCTATACTTTTAATCTAGTATATATTCAGGTACTTTATCCACCACTGTGTTTGTGTTGCCACTGAGCCAGAGAGACCAGGTGTGTGTGTGTGTGTGTGTGTGTGTGTGTGTGTGTGTGTGTGTGTGTGTGTGTGTGTGTGTGTGTGTGTGTGTGTGTGTGTGTGTGTGTGTGTGTGTGTGTGTGTGTGTGTGTGTGTGTGTGTGTGTGTGTGTGTGTGTGTGTGTGTGTGTGTGTGTGTGTGTGTGTGTGTGTGTGTGTGTGTGTGTGTGTGTGTGTGTGTGTGTGTGTGTGTGTGTGTGTGGACTGGTAATCCCTACGGTATGGGGACGAAATGTCCCCACAAAGATGGCAATATCCAAAATCCTTCTCCTTGTGGGGACATTTTTTGGTCCCCATGAGGAAAACATCTTATAAATAACACTAAGTGATGTTTTTTGAAAAGTAAAAATGCAGCATGTCTCCTGTGATGGGTAGGTTTAGGGGCAGGGGCAGTGTAGGGGGATAGAAAATACGGTTTGTACAGTATAAATGCATTACGCCTATGGCATGTCCCCATAAAACATGGAAACACAACATGTGTGTGTGTGTGTGTAAGAAATTCTGAACTAGTGATTAAAGTCTTTGCTTTTATGATCTTATATTTGAATTATACAGCATCTCTGATCCTTGATTTAACTTAAGTTTGACTAGTTTCTTTATTGGTCTCAGTACTTCTTAAGGGTGGTTAAACAAAATGATCTCATTGAACTGGAATAAATGACTGCAAATGCAGTTTATCATGCAAAACCAACAGAAAGCACAAGCTTTGTATCAGATTCTGATGAAACACCAAAATACCAGTAAAAGATGAGAAAATAGTGAATTTACAAGGGAAAACCTACTCCACTGTCAAGAAGTGAGATACTTTCTTCAGATACGAAATGTGTGTGTGTGTGTGTGTGTGTGTGTGTGTGTGTTTTTCTTTAAATAAAAGTATATGATGTCATAAAGAGCAAGTGCTATTTCAGCTAATAATATTTCACTAAGTATTCACCTTTGTCAACACATCCTCCCCAGACTGGTTTCTATTTGTGCAAACGTGGATATATTTTGCTTTTGTGTGATTATTTAGTCCAGTTTAGTTGTTCAGGCGGTCTACAGCGGAGTCTTTTTTGAGATCACTGGCTGGTTTTGGGAATGGAAAAAAACGAATCTGCATTCCTAATATCCAAATATGTACCAAAAACATCACTTTTTTTATTCTCTCATAATGATGGGAGTTTGCTAAAAAATGCCGTTGGTTGGTAGCCTGACAAGCCAGAGCCACATCAAGATGTTGGGTCTGGGAAGTCACCATTGGCAGGGCTCAATCCGAGGGGCGGGATAAACGGTTGTCTTTCAAATTCCCTCTGCACACAATAGGATAACGCTACAACAAACCAGAGCAACGTGAAGCTGAGCTAGTTGATAGATTAAATTTTCACCGTATCCGGTGTGCAAAACTCTGACCACATCTTCCCTTCTTGAGAATGACTTCAGTGCCGATCTTTGTTCTTTTCTCAAAGAAAAGCTTAACTCCAAGTCTTCCAGAGTCGAGGCCTAAGCCGATTGGAAAGACCACCGTTCGCCAGCTTCTTTGTTTACAAGCAGCACGCAGAACCTCCGCAACTCTGCCGTCATTATGTTAAGCCCGCCCACTGACTCTGTACACGCTGTGATTGGCCTGACCAGAGTTTGGTTTTTCCAGCTCGCAGGTCTACCGAGAGTTGCTAGACTACACTCACGGCAAATTAGATTTGCTGCCGCTAGGGTGCGTCTAGATTTCTAGGCTAGTTGATTGATAAAATCAAGCACATCATTCAGCAGTTCGTTTGGCTTTACAGGCTGTTTTTGTTTTTTCGATCTTTTGTAAGTTTACTTATGAGGTTTAGAAGAGACGTTTGAAATGAACTGATCAGGATTTGTGATATTCTCCAGATCACAGTGAAGTTAATGACTGGTTAATGAAGAATTCTTCAGTAGTGTTTCACCGGGTGTTATGCTGCTTATATCAGTCCATTTGTCGTGTTTTGTGTGTTTCTGACTGGAAGTGGAGGGGGAATTGGGTTTCCCTGGAACAAGAAGTGGGGTTTGAAAGTTCTGGTACAAGAAAATAAAAGATTCAACATTAGGACTTTTTTTTGTACTCAAATTTATTTATCTATAACTTGGTTCTCAGATTCATCTGTTGTGCAGCTGCGTCAAGTGTCACACCCACATGAATTTAAGACAATGCATATTCTAATACGACAATTAGTGCTTTTGAATTTAAGATGTGTTGCAAGTAGAGCTAGCCTGGTCCTGGTACCAAACCGTAATGAGCCTTTAATATAAATGGGTGTAACATACCCTATATATTCTCAGAGCTGGATAGATTATAGGGGTGTTACGATAAACCAACCTGAAAAAACGTGATACACACCACCCACGGTTCGAACCGCGATACACACCACCCTGTAGCTGTTGATGTAATCATTTCATTACATATTTAAGGTAATAATATCAGACTACTTTTAGATTACTTTTAGATTACTTTAGACATAACTCATTCATCACATTGATTTGAATAGGATCATCTTGTACCATGTTGATATACAAATACAAAGAGAGAGAATTTATATTGCATTCTTTAACCACAACATGAATTTCATTAAATATTACATTTAAATTCGCAGACTGGGGTTCATGATGGAACTGAAATGCTATTAAATAATTAAATCATGCAAGTTTAAAATGAAGTAAAACACTTACTAAGATTAAATATTGTATGTTTACCTGCATGTCATCAGGGAACTGTGGACTTAAAGGTGCTGTGTGTAATTTATTTAGACTGTACTAAAGCATAATAGCATATGTTTGCAGATATTAGGAAACATGCTGAGATCACCTGCTCGTTTCTCCTGAAAGCAACAGCCAGTTATTCTGCTTTGAAATGTCTGTCTTTGTTCTGGTCTGTGCGATCCCGCCCAATGGTATTTCGACAATCAATGAATTATGAATAATTTACTATATATTAGTATAACATGTAATCAATAAAGTACCTGTAGTCTGATTATGAACACTTTTAAAATGTATTATAATGTAATTAGAAGACTACAGCGGATAGTCCGGACTGCTGAGGGAATCATCGGGACACCCCTCCCCACTCTCCAAGAACTGTGCTCATCCCAGAGTGAGGAAAAGAGCTGGCAAAATCACTCTGGACCCCACACATCCAGGACGCTTCATCCCTCTTATTCACATCCCCATGCATTGTACATTATAACACACCTGTACATACATCTAGTCTATTTTGTGTATTTTTATATATTTATTTTTATCTTCTGTCACAAGACACGTTCCCTGTATGTGTAAGCAATAAAGCTCTTTCTGAATTACAAGTACTTGGAATCTGATTACATAATAATCACAACACTGCCTAAAGCATAAAGCTTGCTGCAATAGTTATGATTATGAATGTCCAAAAATATCTAGGAGCCATTTATTAATAAGAAAGTGGTTTCTGAGACAATGCTGCCTTGCCGTCTCCAGTGGGATGCGCCTGTAGTGAGAAATTAATTACATAATGAAGCTTTCTGTGTGTATATTTCCCTCTTCTATGAAACAAGTAGCCTTTGTATGCTGAGTTTCAGTTCATTCTTGTGGCCCCGTGTACACCTGATATTATAATCTCTTGTCCGCTTTCGACCACTTCTGTCCTGATTTCCTTGAGGGGAGGGTCTATGGGCGGGTGAATGCATGGGCTTTTTCAGATCTTTCATTCTAATGGACAAAAGAAGATCAATCAATTTACATATGAACACTACCGGAGACGCCGGAAACACACGGAGAGCATCAGCTTTCGTTTCTGCTCTGACAGACTCAAGACCAGCCGATCGCTGTGAGTGTGTGTTAGAAATCAGGAATGGAGAGATCATTGCGCTTGGGACGTTTTTCATCTTCAAACTTACAGTTTTGAATGCCTCATCTCTCTCATTGAATCCTAACCCCACCTCTAATCCTAACCCCACCCCTAATCCTAACCCCACCTCTAATCCTAACCCCACCCCTAATCCTAAACCTACCAATACTAGGGGGGGTAATAATTTGGCGGGGGGTCAGAATTGGTCAACTCCATATCATGTATATTCTTCAGGATACACGCCTAATAATATCTAGGTTAACATTAGAGCGAGCGGCCATGTAAAGTTGGCACTTAAATATTTGTATTGATTAGCCATATTTGAGGTCAGTGGATGATGGGCGAATGTTTGGGTTTCCTGAACGACATACTGTAATTACCACAGGAACTGGCGTTAACGATCTGCCTCTCACGAGTGACTTCGCCACTTCCTGTGGAGCAACCAAACGACTAATACAGTTTTGGACCAGTAACCTTAAGTCGACTATTAGGGGTCAGCCCTGGTTGCAAGAGCTGATTAACACACGTTTGATGAAAATAAGATGAGGGGGGGGAATACAATACTTCAAAATTTTAACAAAGATTATTGTTGTTGTTGTGTAAACAGTCAATGTCGTGAAGCAATAAATAATAGAATGCATGCGGTTTGGGTTTTATTTTTTTGAGTCTGAGAGACTTTATTTATGGGAAGACCGATTACTTGTGAATGGGAAAAACCGAAAGAGCCAATCGTTGATTAGTAAAGTCATCGGTTGCTATGGAAACAGGCAGTGTTCTAAGCTTTTGTCCAGGCTGATTTTTGTTGTTGTTGTCATGATTCAGGATTTTAGAAACAAAACAGTTGTTGTCAGATTTCATTGGTGATGTCACTTGCATGCCAGAGAAGTTTCAAAGATGGCCGCCGAGTGAAACGACTTGTTTAAAGGGACTTTATTTGAGTGCTCTTGTGGAGTCGTTTTGAAAAATGTGTCTTTCAGAAATTCCAATTTAGATTTTTACATTTTTACATTTTAGATTTTCAGCCCCAGTGACAGCCTAAATCAACACAATATCTTAAAAAAAATCTCGATATTATATTGCATTGGCAACTGTACTGTCTTAAAAATAAAGGTTCTATAAAATGGGGGTTGCCACAGCGACACTAAAGAAGAACTATTTGTGGTTCCACAATGAACATTTTTGTTTCCTCAGTGTGACGAACATTCTAAAAATCTGAAGTCATGTTTCACTAAAGCTTTTGTCCAATGGAAAGGTTCCATGAATGTTAAAGGTTTTCATGGATCCATCATCTGTCACTCAATTATTAAAATGATTAACTATAGTTTCTTCCAGATCCCTGTCATAATAAATATCATGTCAGGGCACATTTATTTATCGAGCTCTTTACACAACACAGATCGTTGCAAAGCAGCTTCACAGAGATAAACATGAAAATAACACTCAGTTCTGCTGAAGTCAGTTCAATAACTGCGTACAAATGACTTCAATTATGAAATAAGCAGCTCTATAGAAGTCTGAAAAAAGTCTAAAAATCTAAATTGTCTGTATGTTTGAATAAATGCGTAAAACAGATTAATGACATTTGTATGAACCATATGATTATAGGTTATAAATCTGAATCTGATCAAGGATAAATCTCTTCTGGTATACACAAGCAGTCGCTCGCAAGTGTAGATGGGATACTACTGTGTTCCTGATCCAAATCAAGACGGTCTAAATTAAGAAAAATATGTTTTTAGAGATCCAGAATTTATACAAATATAATAGAAACTGTTATGCTGTGGTCTGCCAGTGATCGCTGTGTTAATGACGTGACATTACGAGGAAACGTTACTGAAGATATTCATCCAGTGTCTTATTTAATGACACCTGCATCTCTCTTACATATCTCTGTCTGAGCGGCACAGGATGACTGCGGTTGAGAGGGAGGAGAAGCCACACACACACACACACACACACACACACCTCTGTGTGCAAGTTTCTGCAGAAACACAGAGTCCAGAATGAACCGTTTGTCGCGCCTTCCGATAGGTGAATTAAATATTTAGCAGCATAAATAATGTCTTCCTGATTATTCCTGAAGCTGTTGACTGGTTTGTTCTTTAATAGACGGGCTGTGTCTGTTTTTGGTTCTGTTCAGTCTTGTCACTTACGAGATTCAGATTATCCCTAATTTGTGACCCTATTGTGCTTTTCTTTTTACATGTGTGTATAATATATATATTCCCTTCAATGCAGTGTGTAAAAGGTCTTCAGTTTAATGAAGGATTGATTCTGAACCGAGTGTTGTTCTTCCTGTATTTGCGTCCCTTGGCCTCTATTTTTGAAAAATATGGTGTCTCTCTTTATCTAAATGGCGATGATACCCAAATCTGCCTCCCCTTACAGCACAATAACACATGTTCTCCTCAGCCTCTGTTTGATTGCCTAGGTCAACTGAAGTCATGGCTTTCAAGCTGTTTCTGTCTTAAACGGAAATAAATCAGAAATGATTATGTTTGTCCCTAAGGAAAACTCTCCCCGTATATAATACACACACAGTGTTCCAGGAATCCTATTCGACTCCAGATTGATTGATTGATTGATTGATTGGTTTTGTTGATTGATTTGGTTGATTGATTGATTGATTTATTTATTTGGTTGCTTGATTGATTGATTGATTGATTTATTTGGTTGCTTGATTGAGTTGATTGATTGATTGATTGATTGATTGATTTGGTTGGTTGATTGATTGATTTGCTTGATTGATTGATTGATTGATTTTGTTGATTGATTTGATTGATTGATTGATTTGTTGATTGATTGATTGATTGATTGATTTGGTTGGTTGATTGATTGATTGATTGATTTGGTTGGTTGATTGATTGATTTGCTTGATTGATTGATTGATTGGTTTTGTTGATTGATTTGCTTGATTGATTGATTGATTTTGTTGATTGATTGATTGATTGATTGAGTTGATTGATTGATTGATTGATTGATTTGGTTGGTTGATTGATTGATTAATTGATTTGGTTGGTTGATTGATTTGGTTGATTGATTGATTGATTTGGTTGATTGATTGATTGGTTGGTTTATTGATTGATTGGTTGATTTGGTTGATTGATTGATTGGTTGGTTTATTGATTGATTTATTTGATTTATTGATTGATTTTGTTTGGGTTATTTGATTGATTAATTGATTGATTTGGTTGGTTGGGTGATTGATTGATTGATTGATTGATTGATTGATTGATTGATTGATTGATCGGCACCAATAACCGATTGGTGCAACAATCAGTTATCGGCTAAAATCCATACCAATAGTTTTTCGGGGTTGCGTCCGTTGCTGAGCAGACGAGAAGTGTGCGCTGTCATTACACAGTACCAGAGCTCTGAGAAGGGTCTGCTGGCGTTATAAAGCACGAGAGCGGCCACTAGAGGCCAAATAAATATCACTGACGCTGTTTAGGCTGCGCTGGGAAAGCACACGTTTCTCTGGCTGTTTAAAACAGACAGGGAAACGGTATGAATACAGAACACTTCAGTACATGTTGCCAAATCAATATAAAGTAATTAAGTTGTTGACTAGATGCTGCATTAGCAGGAGAAGAACAACAGTATGTATGTACTTTGTTTCAAATGCTTAAGGTACTGCTAATGTTAGCATCCTCAGCCTCAACGACAATGTAACAACTAGTGATGTGAGAAAGCAAACTGTATCGTCATGCAGCCGACAGATAAACACATCAGAAACACATCCGATTTTAATACATATTGTACATATTATATAATCGTTGTTCTAAAAAAGTTAAGGTTCTAATCAACCATAAATACTGTAGAAGTATTGTATGCATTTTTAAATTGTTTCAATTTGTATTTGATCTGTTAAACTTAGTTAATGCACTATGAACTAACATGAATGATCAAGGTACCGTTGGATTGCTCATATCAATACATGCTGTGAAATGTCTATTTCATAATGCATATCGATCATGTAAGCTAGCTAAGACATCCATGTTAACTAATGGGACTTGCAAAGTGTTACTTAAATAATTTACATGTTCCTATCTAATAGCTAAAGAAACATTTATTTATAATATTACTTTAATGTTTAAATTATTTTCTGTAGAATTTGTTGTCAGAACTTCTCATTTTAATATATTCATACTTACATATGCATTTCATTTTGCACATTTTCATGGTTTCGCACTGTTTTACTTAGTGTTATGGTTTAATTAATTAATTAATTTGTTATCCAGTATCCATTTGAAAAACTATCGGTTGATTAATCGGTTATCGGTAAGTGCGCTCCAACCTAGTTATCGGTGGTTGGAGTCACACAGTGACTAAATGTACACATTTTAAAATATAATTTTAAAACACCCTAAACATGGCGCCCTCCGCGGCAGACGTGTTTGCTCGCTCTAACATTATAATTTTTATATATTTGTTCTTTTATATTTATATATTTATATATATTATTTTACTTACTTGTGTGACATTTACTGTGGATGGCAAAGTAAGAATTTCATTGTACAGGGAAACATGCTTTCTGTCTGTACATATGACAATAAACACTTTGAATCTTGAATCTTGAATCTTGAATAAAGTAGTTCTAATCACTTTTTTTCTGTTTTATAATGGGCGTCGGAAGCAAATAAAATGTGGGTGGGTCCTCTCTCTCAGAATTGTTTTTACTGGAGTAACAATACATTTACATTGCATACAAATATACCACTGTTTACTAAACGATTGATTGGGCCAGACAAAATTCACTGAGTCATATACCGTGGCAATAGTGTAGGGGTAAGAAGCTTGGGATCAAGTTTTGACGTAAATCGATCTGAGGTTCGAATCCGCCTTTTGCTGAACTGGCTCTACTCCCTTTTCCAATCAGATCGGAAAGGCATTTATTTTCAATAAAACTGAAGTAAATATTAGAATAGTGGAAACAAAGCATTTAACATGTGTTTATTGTCCATTTTCATTGGTCGTAAAAAGTGGGTGGGTCGTGTCCCGCCCACACACAATGGTTCCGACACCCATGGTCCTGAATAAATGGACCTTTTTAAAATTAAATTTCATGAATAAATAGGACAATTTACAAACCTTTTTCTTTGCATTTATTCTGGATGTATTGTCAGTTCTGGGCTGGGTAAGGTACTGTGTGTGTGTGTGTGTGTGTGTGTGTGTGTGTGTGTGTGTGTGTGTGTGTGTGTGTGTGTGTGTGTGTGTGTGTGTGTGTGTGTGTTTGTGTTTGTGTGTGTTTGTGTGTGTTTGTGTTTGTGTGTGTGTGTTTGTGTGTGTGTGTTTGTGTGTGTGTGTTTGTGTTTGTGTTTGTGTGTGTGTGTGGGTGTGTGGGTGTCCAGGACAAATTTTTGACCCAATAATAAACCCTGAAAGTATAATTTGTCATGCATTGCTTACATTATAGGCAGACACGTCATAAACATTGATACATTTCCTGGAGTCCTTGAGAAATATTGCGATTAAAACAGAAAAAAAGCCTTTCTTAAACTGCACTTGGGGTCGAATCCTCTTCTTGACATGTTGAGCTGTGGTGCTCATGTGGGTGATGCAGGTTTGCATCCGAGGCTTTTATTTTTACTGCTGCTTTCCTGTCCTGCGGTGGGATCATGATACAGTGATGGTATTACAGATGGTATCAGATGTAGTACTGAGGAACTGAATGATCATCGTATTATTTACATGGTACTGCTTAATAAGCGATTATTACCATGGCAAATGTTCCATGGCAATTGCCCAAAAATAATGTGTTACGGTTCTAATTTGCAGTAATGGATGGAAATTGTTTAAAGGGGTGATATTATGCCCCTTTTTACAATATATAAAATGTTCCCAGAGTGTGTAGGTGAAGTTTTAGCTCAAAATACCCACAGATCATTTTTATAGGGTGTTAAAATTGTCACTTTTTGAGGGTGAGCAAGAAAGCGCTGTTTTTGTGTATGTCCCTTTAAATGCAAATGAGCTGCTGCTCCAGCCCCCTTTTAAGAAGAGGGCGGAGCTTCAAGAGCTCATGTTAGCAGCTCCGATAACCTCACGCAGAAACGCACTGAACAGCCCAAAACTGTTCAGCCTTTTATGTTTAAACCGGAGTCGGACAATGATGTTGGTCGTTTCTGAATGGTGAGCTGATGTGGAGTTCACTATCTTCAAGTCACTGATTAGCATATTCTGTCATGATGATCTATAAATCGCTCCTGTGGGAACTGTTGTCAGATGCTCAGAGCAGAGAATATCTGCTGCATGAAGAGAGAACGTGTAGTTTAGTTTAATTACGGTTATACATTATGTTGTCATCTTGCTTTATGACATGCTATTGCATTCGTCTCACGTGCTGTATTGCAATAAAAGACGGATACGACAGCTTGAGACTCCCAAATGTGCTCGACTACAACAACTCTTCCCCTTCTCAACATGGCCTTTGTTGCGTGACCTGGGGGGCGGGGTTTGTTTAAATATTAGGGTTAGTGATGTCACTAACCCAGGAAGAAGCTCGTTGTAGTCCCTACCAGGTTGTTGTAGTCCTTAAAAAGCGATTTTTGTGAAAGAAAACATCTCCCTTTGCTTTGAACTTTGAGTGTTGTGACTTTACAGATGTCGTTTTTGCTCAATCAGCAGCATTACACACTAATAAAGTTAAAAGAGTCAAATCATAATCAACCAACCCTTTAAAGTCATTTATTAGTTGCCAGCTCGTTATGTGGAATATAATGAAATCATATATAATCAAAACTTTCCAATAAAAGTGACCGCAGGAAAAACAGTGTTTTCTAAAGCCTTTTATGCGTACACTAGCATATGCGTACAGTGAAACCCGTAGCCATTCGGAGTATACTCCGTTTGATGGCGAAAGTTTAATCTTTGTCCAGTCAAGTGTCTGTGCTAGTTTTCTCCAGAAGCTATGACCGATTAAAAATGTCTTTGCACTCTTTTAAAGTTGCGGCTCTCATCATAACCCCATCACACAAACACTTGTCAAAGCGGCCGTCTGTTGTTGTTCGTTGCTTCAGTTTCATTTTGTGAAACCATGTCCAGGACCTTGTGGAACAACTGATTACTGCAAATTAAATTCAGTACATGTGCATTCACACTGACCCATGCGTACACTTAAAAAACAATGTAAGTTTGGCTTGGCAATTGTGTTTTTTATATATACATGTGTGGCAGGATTCCTGTAGCTCAAACAGAGGAGCACGGCACTAGCAACGCCAAGGTTGATTCCCATGGGTTTCATGGATTCGATTCCCAGGGAATGCATGAACTGATCAAATGTAAATACCTTAAATGCAATGCATCTGCCAAATGCGTAAGAATATAAATGTGAAATGAGTTGCATTGTTTTCATGTTGTGGGATTTTGCTTAGTTTACAGATTCCCTGAGCAGAGTTGCTTTCTGAAGTCACACATGTAATCTACACACTGTCTGCTGTATATCAGGTAGCCTGTGTGTTTAAGTGTAGGTTGTGTGGTTCCTCGTTTTGCAGTAAGAGGCCTGAAATAGCTTTTCTTTTTTTGCATTAGGTACATTAGGAAAAGTCAGGGCTTAAAACGAAAAGAAAAAAAAATCAATTGGTGCACTCCAAGCAAGGGTAAATAAACTGGTTCTTTGAATAAGAACAGAGTTTCTTTATTCAAAACACGATGTGTGTAGAGGCTTATGTTTTATGTATTTGAGGAGCCGTGAAGTCTGGTATTTGCCGTCATAGCCAACACAGCCTGTGCGTAACACTGCGTCTTTTATGACAGAAGCTTTTTGCCAAATATATTTAAAGACCGTAAAAACTGAGCACCAACATAGCTACAATAACCTTTGTGACCTGTAAGTTGATGAAAACGCCCTACGTCAGATGCGACCGCTCGAACGACGGACGAAACATAAATCTCCGGCACTCACTGGAGAAAAATGTTAATAATATAACAACACATGCAAGTATCCGACCAAACAAAAAACAATTTCCACCCCAATGTAATACCAAATTTAGCATTTACACAGTACAACAGTACATTTTTGGTTAACCTTTCACCATATGTCTTGGAGTACCGTAATAATATTGTATCGTGAGTTCAGCATCGTGATATGGCGGTATCGTTACACACCTAAAAAAAAATATATATATATATATATATATATATATATATATATATATATATATATATATATATATATATATATATATATATATATATATATATATATATATATATATATATATATATATATATATATATATATATGCTACATTTAAAAATGTCCTGAATGGTAGCAGTTTTACACTAACCTGAAATTTCTGCTGGTCTCAAAACACGCCGCTCTGCATATAACACGCCACACTTTGTAGGCCAACTGACCGTCACTAATCTTCCGGCAACTCATTTAGTTTATCTCAAAACCTTTTCCCAGAACGTTTGAGTTAGGATAGTTTATAAGAGCACAATTATGAGCATAATGAGGTTGTATTGTTATGGAGTTAACCCTTGTCTTCAGGACGAGGGAACCGGAAGTGCTACAATGCTAACATGCTTCTGTGCTTTGGCCTACAAAGTGATGTCATATCCTGCCCCGCTCGATTGCCTTGCGACTTACATAGAGTTACTTGTCCGCTGAGCGGGTGCATTTCACTGGCGTTGGATATGTCAGCATCACATTTGCATTTGCTGTACTTTTGAATTCATAATTGGTTGACTGCCGAATTAAAATCTTAAACAGAACGGTAAAATAACGTTATTAATCGGTTAATGTTCATTTCAAATAAGCGTTTCAGTTCAGAACGTTGATTTAGTTTTTAACGTTCCTCGTAAAATTTCGTTCGTTTCCAGTTTTTGCTTTCGTTCCTTGAACCGGTTCGGAGCCCTGGAGAAAGTATTTAAACAATTTATCCAACCGAGAAATACTGAATCTAATTGTTGATCGTTTTTAACACTGATAATAATCATAAATGTGTCTTGAGCATTAAATCCTCATATCTGAATGATTTCTGAAGGGTCATGTGACACTGAAGATAATGAATTCAGCTTTGAGCACAGGAATAAATCACAATATTAGTGTAATTTGTACCTTTTTTGATGAAATAAATGCAGCTTTGGTGAGGAGAGGAGACTTCTTTCAGAAGCAGACCCCATCATTTGAGTGCTAGTGTATGTACTGAACTCTTGTCAACCCAGAGATTCACACCCGTAGTAAAAGATAAATTGCTAAATGTTTTGGTTTCTTTCCGGTGAAAGGTGAAGACACCTGACTATATGTCAGTGCATTTTAACACTTGTGGTGAATGTGTAAAAGACATCAGAAAAGACTTGTTGTTTGACTGAAGGCTGTCTCTTGTGTCCCTTTCAGTTGATATCCGGGAAATTAAGGAGATCCGGACGGGGCAGAAGTCCCGGGACTTTGAGCGGTATGTGGAGGACTCGGCTGCGCGGTCGGACCAGGCCCACTGCTTCGTCATCCTCTACGGGACGGAGTTTCGGCTCAAAGCACTCAGCCTGGCAGGTAACCGTCCAGATAAATCAGCTGGCAGAAATATTAGAGTGCAGTACACACACACACACACACACACACACACACACACACTCATGCTCTGTCCTCTGTCTGTGTCCCGCAGCAACCTCAGATGAGGAGATGGTCATGTGGGTGAAGGGATTGACCTGGCTGGTGTCAGATACGTTACGCTCCCCCACACCCCTGCAGATAGAAAGGTGACCTTTGAACTTTGTGCTCCTCTCCCTATAGATATTGACTGATGGTGACCATTAAGCTCTGGGTTCACGTGTCAAGTGTTAAAGTGCCTAATATCAGCTCGGCCTGTATCCATAGCTTTCACATGACGTCACACCCTTATAGGATCACCAACCTGGAGGACAAAACAAGGCTTTCTGGTTTATTTTACAGTGTGTTACAAATAAGTCATTAATATAATCACAGAATTATTGGGGAAAAAGTTTATAGTTGGCATATAAACACTGATGTCGGCGGTAGCGATCAAAGTCACCAAGTAAATCACCTTTTGAAAATAACTTTGCGCTTCAAATCAATATTGTATCAGTTACATCATTACACCAGTAGGTGGTGACAAGAGACTGTTAAAAACTGAATCATTCATTCAAGAGATTCTTCAAAAAAACGCAGATTCATCCAGTAATGATACAAGTGAAGTCTTTGTGAGTGAGTCATTGAATCATTCACTCAAAAGATTCATTCAAAAACACTGATTCATCCGGTATTGAAACAAGTGAAGTCTTTATGAGTGAGTCATTGAATCATTCATTCAAGAGATTCTTCAAAAACGCTGATTCATCCAGTAATGAAACAAGTGAAGTCTTTATGAGTGAGTCATTGAATCATTCACTCAAGAGATTCATTCAAAAACACTTGATTCATCCTGCTTTTCAATTTCTCGAGAATCGTGCAGCTCTGCTGTATATCGTATGCATCATCAATAAGCTGTACGCTGAATTTGATCTTTTATTATCAGTGTTTCAGTACATTAAGGCACAGTTCTGTGGATTTTTTTGCCCTCCAGGTTTCGGCGAGTTGTCTGAACTATGAATAATCGCAAATGATAAAAAGTGAAAAGCAAAAAAAAATATTAAAGATTTGTATGATATATATATATTCTTTTTCCATTTTTCTTTTGTTGAACTCAGGTGGCTGAGAAAACAGTTTTACACAGTGGATCGCAACAGGGAAGACAGGTATGTTACGTGTTTGTGTAATGGAGCGCTCCGGCTCTCTGTAGAGAAACCGCTCATGTTGAGCGACACGTACGTAGATGGATAGATAATGTGCTTAGCGATTCTTTTAATCTCATCTTTCTTTCGATATATCTGAGTTAAGATATATGCTTAAGGGGAAAAATGGCTGACTCAGAGACACACACACACACACACACACACACACACACACACACACACACTGTTGGGTAAATAGAGCTCAGAGACGGCACATCCTGCAACAGGAAACAAAAGCTCAGAACATGAGTGTGTCAGTGAAGGTAAATACACAGCCAGCGAGCGGGTGAAAGACACACAAGCTGTGTGAGGTGTTGTATTCAGATGAAATGGTGGTCGTGTGGAGATGAGAAACATGACATTTTCAGCTTGTCAACGTATGTGACTAAATCAAATAAGTGACGTACACTAGAAATTAATAATCTTTTCCACTCACAATGGAAAGCTGCCTCTTCACGTATACATGCTAACCATGTCCGTACAGACACTTGATTATAAAGTAATAATTATGATTTGAAATGCCTCCTCTGCTCACCAAGGCTGCATTTATTTAATTAAAAATACAATAGTTTGTGAACTCTTATTGCTGTTTATAGCTGTTTTCTATGTGAATATTTGTTAAAATAATAATGTATTCCTGTGGTCAAAGCTGAATTTTCAGCATCATTACTCCAGTCTCCAGTGTCACATGATCCCATGAAAACGCTGCTAAAGACGTCCTCATAAACCTGACGCTGACGTGACCGCATGAAGCCGTTTCATAACCACATTCCCAAGCGTTCTGTGTTGTTTCGCAGGATTTCCTGTAAGGATCTGAAGAGTATGCTGTGTCAAGTCAACTACAGGGTTCCCAATATGAGGTTCTTACGGGAGAAACTTCCGGTAGCACACTCACTTCTGCACACACACACAATTATTTTTAGTGATTTTTATTGTATAATGCTTATTTATTACACAGTGTGTTTTAATTTTTACACTGTTAACTGTTCACTCTGTGTTAATACATTTGTAATGACAAATGTAGCATATTTCTGTTTTATTATTTTTATTATTAATAATATTAATATTGGTTGTGTTTTTTTATGTGGTGTCTTGGTTAGGATGGAGAGCTGAGGAATGGAGACGTGTCGTATAGTCATTTCGCCCAGTTGTACCGCAGCCTGATGTTTGATGCGCAGAAATCAGTGAGTTACACACTTATATGTGTGTGTTGTTATTTATATATGTTGGTGGAGCAGGGCGAGAGGTGAACCCCCTCCTCAGAGCCACTTAAACCCCATCAGTTTGCCCTGCTTCTCAAATGGCCATCACGTCAATACTCGCCCTTTTAAAAAGCCGCAAGATCTATCGGCTAAAAGCCATTAGGCCACACACACACACACGCACAGCACTGATGACCTCTGCACTCAAAGGGCTGTGTGTGTGTGTGTGTAGATTGAACCACTTGTGGGTGTGGGGGTTTGATATCTCTATCAGTTGACCACGTCTGATGGCTCTGCATATGGACAGGCTTTAGCTGCAGATGTTAGCCAGGTGTGTTACTGTAGTGGAGCTGAAATGGCTACAGTTACATGATGGGGTATTAATTGTATTACTCACATGATCAGCATTTCTTTCTGTTTCTTTATAGATGGAGATTTCATTGCTGCAAAGGTATTCACTCATTATCTCTTTTTCAAGCTGAAGAGTTTATGAATGACATAAATGATCATGTTCAACACATTTATTGGGATATGATTGAACTACTTAAGTGTTAGGCTATTGCCATTATATTTATTATTATTATCATCATTTTTTTGATAATATTAGTTTATACACCCACACAGTATTGTCTGTGTGAGCAGAAAATCAAAACATTTCAACAATTTGGTAGAAATTGTTTAAAAAAATGTTGGTAAAAATTCTCCCTTAAAGAGCCAAAATGTTAGATTATTAGGAAATGGTTGGTTGGTTAGTAAGTGTGTAAAATCAACCCCCTCAAAAAAAAAAAAAAAGGTTTGTTTAGGGGTGTCCAGTCCTTCTCCTGGAGGGCCAGCATCCTGTGACTAGTAGCAGGACGTCACACCCTGTGCTAGATGATGGAGGAAGGTTGGGCTGGATGGTTAGTTGATGATTGGGAAGGGTTTGGTTAGTTGGTTGGTTAGAGTGGTCAAAATGTCAGACGGGGAAAGGGTTAGTTGATTGGATGATTGTTTGGTTGGACTATAAATTTAATCACCCACTACGTAGCTAAAATGATATTTGGGGAAATAGTTAGTTGGTTAGTTAGAGTATACATATGATTACCATCTAAAGAGCCACAATTTTAGATGGGGAAAGAGTTAGTTGGTTAGTTGGTTGGCTGGTTGGTTGGAGTATAAATGTATTTGCCCTCAAAGAGCCAAAATGTAAGATGGGGAAATAGTTAATAGGTTAGTTAGAGTATAAATATGATTACCATCTAAAGAGACACAAATTTAGATTGGGAAAGGGTTGGTCTGTTGTTTAGGTAGTTAGTTTAGTTAGGTAGTTAGTTAATTAGTGTGTGTATAAATTGTATCACCCACTAAATAGCCAAAGTGTTAGATGGGGAAAGAGTTATTTGGTTAAAGTATAACTTTTATCACCCACTAAATTGAGGAAAGAGTTAGATGGTAAGTTAGTGGGTTGGTTAGATTATACAATTATTCACCCACAAAATATAAGATAGGGAAATGGTTGGTTGGTTGGTTGGTTAGAGTATAAATGTATTCGCCCTCAAAGAGCCAAAATGTAAGATGGGGAAAAGGTTGGTTGGTTAGGTAGTTAATTAGGTAGTTAGTTTGGTTGTTAATTAGTGTGGGTATAAATTGTATCACCCACTAAAAAGCCAAAGTGTTAGATGTGGAAAGAGTTAGTTGGTTTGGTTAAATTATAACTTTTATCACCCATTAAATTGGGGAAAGAGTTAGTTGGTAAGTTAGTGGGTTGGTTAGATTATACAATTAATGACCCACAAAATGTTAGATGGGGAAAGATTTAGTTGGTTGGTTGGAATATAAATTTAATCTGGAAGAGCCGAAATGTAAGATGAGGAAAGGATTGGCTGTTTAGTTAGTTGAATTGTTCACAAAAGTCCTATTAGTAAATTGTCATTTATTGTATTTAAACTGGTTTCAGACATCCTAGAACATCTCTTGGGTTTTCAGACATGAGGCTGTAACACTGATCTGTGTTTCTGGCAGGTTTATTGAGAGACCAGAACAGAAGATCTCACTGGAGGATTTCCAGAACTTCCTAATTGAACATCAGAAGGTTAGATATGAGTTTTTTACTTTTTTGCTCAAACCAAACCAGCTGTCACTGTATTTACACATTCATTGGATTCATACATTTGTACAGTAGAGTGTGTTGATGAGGGAAGATAATCGGTACTAACTCCATATGTGTGTGTGTGTGTGTGTGTGTGTGTGTGTGTGTCCTCAGGAGCTTTGGGCTGCAGACAATAACAAGGTGCAGGAGTTCATGTTCCACTACCTGAAGGATCCTCTACGAGAGATCGAGCAGCCGTACTATCATCAAGACGAGGTGACATTTGCATGCATAAATGTGTTCGCCCATATCAGCGGCATTGCAAGCCCCTTCCTTTACCCACATCCCCACTTCCTGCTTCACTGCAGAACTGTGACCTCAGATTGTTTTGTTTGATATGTTAATCCACCACTTCTCTCTTTAATTAGTTGCTTTTGAATATCCTGATCTTTTATTTGCAAGAACTATTTCAATTGGTTATTTGTATTAAACTTTCCTGAAAAAGACGTCACCTTGTTTAAACGTTGTATTATTTTGTAATGTGATCATATGCATTGCATGTTGTTAATATCGAGAGTCCCGGTTTATAAAAATGTGTTTGACACACATTCCTCATATTGGAGTAGCTATTTTACACACAAATCATAAAGGTGACTACAACGTTTTTATTCTGCTTATCATTTTGACAAAAAATAGGAAAGGACATTTCATGGTTCATGTTGTTTTTACTGATAAAACAACTCCCATGTCATATTTTGTACCCTTTCATGGGAATTGGAGTTTAGCACTGAGCCGGTTCAGTGTTTAGTGTGTTTAGTGTTCAGGCGGTCTACATCAGCAGCTCTGAGTACTAACTCATGCTTGCTGTCTTCAGTTTCAGCATGCTGTTTTTTAACATAAACACTCTTTGTGGTTCTCAGTTCCTCACGTATCTGTTCTCTAAAGAGAACACTATCTGGGACTCACAGCTCGATCAGGTGCGGCCAGAGGACATGAACAACCCCCTGTCCCACTACTGGATCTCCTCGTCCCACAACACGTGAGTAGAGGCGTGATCGGCGTTCCCTGTACGCTGCTCACTGATGCACTACATTTTCAGTATGCAATTAAACAGTGCTGATTAATCTGATAAAACAGAGGCTGTATGTTTATTAAGATTCTCTTCTTTATATGGTATCTAGTAACTAGTCCAGATAGGTTGACAACGGATAGTAATGTGATCTCTAGATAACATTCATCCCTCAAAGAACTAAAATGTTAGATGAGGTGGAAAGGGTTGGTTGGTTGTTTAGTTGGTGCATAAAATGAACCCCCCCTCAATGAACCAAAACACCCTGTTAGATCACAGGTGTCCAAGCATGCTCCTGGAGGGCCAGTGTCCTGTTGGCCTCTATTGCACACACTGAGATGTGGAAGGTTGGGATAGATAGTTGGTTAGTAAGTGTATAAAATCAGTGGTGTCCAGACCTGCTCCTGGAGGGCCAGCGTCCTGTGACTCTGTAGTAGCAGGACTGCACACCCTGTGCTAGATGATGGAGGAAGGTTGGGTTGGATGATTGGTGTATATAATATGATTCTCCCTTAAAGAACCAAAAGGTTAGATGATTGGGAAATAGTTAGTTAGTTAGCTAGTTAGTTTGTTTTTGTTTGGTTGATTAGAGTATACATTTTATCACTCTAAAAACAACCAAAATGTTAGATGTGGAAAGAGTTATTTGGTTGTTTAATAGTTAGTGGGTTGGTTGTTTAGTTGTTTGGTTGTTTAGCTAGTTACTTGGTTGGTTGGTTGTTTAGTTAGTTGGTTGCTTGTTTAGTTGTTTGGTTAGTTTAGTTGGTTGGTTGTTCAGTTGGTTGGTTGGTAGTTTTAGTTGGTTGTTTATTTGGTTGGTTTTTCGGTTGGTTGGTTGGTTGTTGTTTAGTTGGTTGTTTAGTTAGTTGGTTGTTCGGTTGGTTGGTTGTTTAGTTGGTTGGTTGGTAGTTTTGTTTGGTTGGTTGTTGTTTAGTTGGTTGTTGTTTAGTTATTTGGTGGGTTGTTTAGTTGGTTGGTTGGTTGTTGTTTAGTTGGTTGGTTGTTTAGTTATTTGGTGGGTTGTTTAGTTGGTTGGTTGGTAGTTTTAGTTGGTTGGTTTTTCGGTTGGTTGGTTGGTAGTTTTATTTGGTTGGTTGGTTGTTGTTTAGTTGGTTGGTTGTTTAGTTGGTTGGTTTTTCAGTTGGTTGGTTGGTTGGTTGGTAGTTTAGTTGGTTGGTTTTTCAGTTGGTTGGTTGGTTGGTTGGTAGTTTTAGTTGGTTGGTTGGTTGGTTGTTTAGTTGGTTGGTTTTTCAGTTGGTTGGTTGGTTGTTGTTTAGTTAGTTGGTTGGTTGTTTAGTTGGTTGGTTGGTTGGTTGTTTAGTTGGTTGGTAGTTTTAGTTGGTTGGTTGGTTGGTTGTTTAGTTAGTTAGTTGTTCGGTTGGTTGGTTGTTTAGTTGGTTGGTTGTTTAGTTGGTTGGTAGTTTTAGTTGGTTGGTTGTTTAGTTGGTTGGTAGTTTTAGTTGGTTGGTTGTTTAGTTGGTTGGTAGTTTTAGTTGGTTGGTTGGTTGTTTAGTTAGTTGGTTGTTCGGTTGGTTGGTTGTTTAGTTGGTTGGTAGTTTTAGTTGGTTGGTTGTTTAGTTAGTTGGTTGGTTGTTTAGTTGGTTGGCTGGTTAGTTGTTTAGTTAGTTGGTTGGTTGACCATAAGTTAGTTTGTTGGTTGGTTGTATAGTAGGGCTGTGACGGTGGCAGTTTTAGCGGTGGTTGGGGGGTGGGTACATGTACGTTAATGTTATGTTTCCATGGCTGCGAGGTAACATTTAATTGAGAACCTATTATTTATTTTGTTAATAAAGCGCTGTGCTTCACTCTTGTCATAATATTAACGTAAAACAGCATTCACATACAATAAAATGTGTTTGCCCCTCCTCCCCTTTGCTTCTTGCATGTTGTTTCTCTCATGACTTCAGAACAATTAAGATAGATTTTTGTGTTAAACCGGTATGACTAGATTATAAAGCTATTAGGTAGTTCAAAGGGACCCGGGTGAAGACTGACAGAATGGAAAGAATTCTTGTGTGTTTGTACAGAACGTTTGCGTGCCTTCCGTCTGCAGTGTTTATTAGCTGTGATAAAGGTGAAAGGGTTATTGATGGTGGAGTGAGAGGTGTGATGTGTGCATACAGTAATGCAGACAGTCCTGACGTTTGTGCTGGTATTTTTAGCTATCTGACGGGAGACCAGTTTTCCAGCGAGTCGTCTCTGGAGGCGTACGCCCGCTGTCTGCGGATGGGCTGCAGATGCATTGAGTGTAAGTCGTAACACAACACTCAGACAATCATTTTAGTAATGATCAATGGTTCATATACAAATAGATTTTAAAATATTAACATTTTTTAACCTAGGAACTAATGTGCTGATAATACAGTTGTGCAATTATTGCATTAAACAATATATCATGCAATACTTTTTCCCCCCAGTAGTAAAACTAGCAGACTACAACAGTATGACACTACGCATGTATTTATATAGTTCAGTTGGAAATTTAGATAGATTGATTGATTGATTTTATTAGACTCCAGTCATTATTTCAACTGAACAGTGATGTTTACTGTTGTCTTTTACAGCTTCTTTGCCACATTGAGTCATTATTTTCCTGTTTATCACTGTAAAGCTGCTTTGAAACAATCTGTATTGTTATAAAGCGCTCTATAAATAAAGACGGCTTGACTACTCTAGCTAGATCTGTTTATGTTTTGTGGCATGTTGTTGTGTTTCTGGCAGGCGGTTGTAATGTGTGTGTGTGTGTGTGTGTGTGTGTGTGTGTGTGTTTTGCAGTGGACTGTTGGGACGGTCCTGATGGGATGCCTGTCATCTACCACGGTCACACCCTCACCACCAAGATCAAGTTCAACGATGTGCTTCAAACTATCAAAGAACATGCCTTCGTCACGTCTGAGTGAGTGTCTCTGGTCAGCCCACATGACGTCCGCACAGTCTGTGTTTGTGTGATGTGATGTTATGATATGGTCTTCTTTTCGAGAATGTGCGTCATGCAATAATCCGATATTACGTTCCATGTGTTTGCATGCAGCTATCCCATCATCCTCTCCATCGAGGACCACTGCAGTATTGTCCAGCAGAGAAACATGGCCACCTACTTTAAGAAAGTGTTTGGAGAGATGCTCCTGACCAAAGCGGTGGACATCTCGGCGGACGGCCTCCCCTCACCCAATCAGCTCAAGAGGAAGATCCTTATCAAGGTGAGAGCTCATTGGTTACATGGCACGAAACTCCAGTGTTTAGCCAGTTTCTCAACAAGCCACCTTTTATTGTTGACTTTGATCTGTTCAGCACAAGAAACTAGCTGAGGGAAGTGCGTATGAGGAGGTCTCGTCTTCAACGCCCTACTCGGAGAACGACATCAGCAACTCCATCAAGAACGGCATCCTGTACCTGGAGGACCCCATCAACCACGTGAGATCCTCTTCATCTGCTCTTACAGGAGAGTTGTGTCTGTTGGCAGGCTCATGATGCATGTTCTCTGGTGTCTCCTCACAGGAGTGGTACCCTCACTTCTTTGTTCTGACCAGCAATAAGATCTATTATTCTGAGGAGACGTCGAGCAATCAAGGGAACGAGGACGAGGAGGAGCACAGAGAGGTGAGGAAAACACAGTGTAACAGTTGCTCTGCTGCTTTCAAAACCAGATATTTTACACGAAGCACAGCACTTTTTACGGACTGTCAGATCAGCAGAGGGTTATTAACAGAACCGTTGTTGTAAGGGTAAACTGTATCGTACTTTGTCTATTCTTTAAAGAGCACCTATTATGTTTAGTTTGAACACAAATGTGTTGGCAGTGTGTGTACACAACTACCCTATAATGGTAGAAATCCACCCACTCCTTTTTTTAAATCCTCATAAATCATAAGCAGTGTGACATCACACTGCAGAGGCCCCGCCCACACATGTTGATGGACACTGACATACTAGCACAGACCCCTGCCTCAGAGAGCTGAGCTGTTCACAGTCTGCCATGTTTATCTCCTCCAGAGCATTAACAGCAGCATTCAAGTAAGAGATGTGTTCTTATTAAAGCTACTAAAGGAGCGTGTGTGTGTGTGTGTGTGTGTGTGTGTTTAAGTTTAGAGCAATAAGGCTTTAAAACGCATGCAGATGATAATTCATGATGATGAAGAACTGCAATGTCACATGAACGTGTCTGTGATAGAGATGATCATTAAAACACACAGATATCATGTTTCAGTTTTCATTGGTGTGTTCACTGATGTGATGTGTAGGCTCCGCCCTCTCGGGTGGGGAGCAGCAGCTCATTTGCATTAAAGGAGCCACGCACAGAACAGCTCATTTTTCTTCAACCTCAAAATTGGCATTTTCAAAATGGTATATTAAATGATCTGTTAGGAGTTTTGATCTGAAACTTCACAGGCACACTCTGGGGACACCTGAGACTTATATTACATCTGGTAAAAAGGGGCATAAAAGGTGCCCTTTAAACAGCATTTTGGTAAAAATGGAGCACAAACTGCTTTCTCACGGTATAATTTATAGAATAACATTTAAATTAATGTTACTTATTGTGTACATGACCTCTATAATTACACTGTTGAGCCCTTAAACCTACCTATACCATAAAGCCTGTGTCTCTAAACTTACCCATATCCACCTCAATAGCAGCAGAAGTGTGTGCAACACAATCAGACCATTGTATCTAACATTTTTTGTTTTTTTTATTTTAAATGCATAGTAGTTAAAGACACTTAATATAAAGTAACTACCTAACGAGTAGCAAGGTCAGTGTGAGTGTTTTTTGCTGCATCGCACGTTTGAAGCACATCTTGATAATGCTTTGAGCTATTATTAAAAGTGTAGCGCTATCAGCTCAGTCCAAAAAAACCCCAGGTTTCTGCCTGGGACTTTTCTTACTCTGTTTCCCCAGAAGTTCCTGTGCTGCTTTCAAATCAGTTCATTTTGCCACGGTATATGCTCAAAATACTTTAAAGTAACTTCCCCAATGCTGATGAATATCTTGTTTCCGATTTCTTCATATTTTGGTCAACTAGTGGTTAGTTTTGGTACAGAATTACATAACGATATATATCCTGTTATAGTTATTTTTGCTTTTAATAAGGTTATGATATCAACATTTGTGATACCATTGACATTTCATAATTCAGTATCACAAAAAAGCCCCTTACAAGTACACTAACAAGTAGAAAAAACTGTGATAAAATAAGAACAAAGAAACAAATTACAATCAATTACAATTACTACATAATTTCCATGCAGTTTACGCTGTTTAAATTAAATATACATTTATTCTTATTAAAGTTACTAAAGTGATTCAGTCAAGAGCAGTGAGTGATTTTCTCTTTCTTTTACTGTCTGATTAACATTAATGACACAGACGGCTGCAGGTTTATTAGGCTGCTGTCACTTTAAGAGCGACTGCACGGATCCAATATGCTGATACACATGCGTTTTATTTCTCAACTGTTTACATTCACTCAGAGATAGTTCACCCTGAAATGAAATGAAAGCCATCTTTTACTCACCCTGCTGTTGATTCAATGCCCTATGTCCTTCTATCCCTTTCGGACCTCAAAAGCTGAAATTTTAAAAAATAGTCCTGCACGCGCTCCAAGTTAAAACACTACAAAAATTATACAAAAGTATCACGCGGCGATAAATAAACTATCATTCAGTCAAAACACTGAGCTCGGCCGTTACTCTGTGCGCGCTCCTGTAATGACTACGAGCCGCCAGCAGGCGCGACGCTCATGCTCTCGCACTGTTGGGTTAGATATCACACAACACATGCACAACATATTGTTTGGGGATTTCATGTGTTGTGTGATATCTCTGCGCCCAAGTAGCAGTGCTTCGCCTGTGCTTCCCCATAATATAGTCCCAAGTCAATATCTGCCTAGGGAATCGCCTAGTCTTAATCTGCATCGCTATTTGTATTCGTTGTGAATACGCAGGCCACAAGAAGTAATTAGGTGGGTTTTTTTTTTTTTTGATCACTTTTGCTCGGGATATGCTAGCTGGCAACATAGGATTCCATTCATTATGCTAAGCTAAGCTAGCGGTGACCCTGCATTTGCCCACATATCTAAATGTAGGAAAGATGTTGAATAAGCCCTATTTCTAAAAACGGTGGAGTGTTCCTTTAAGTCTTAAATGTCTGTGTTTACGAGGATACTTGCAGTGACATGGTCACTTTGACACATAAGTGTGTGTATTAAACTATTCAAACCCAATTAAGTGGCAAAAAGCACAGTTTAGTTCTTAGCTTCAGGCCGCGCCGCTCAGAAACCCTCAGTGCTCGTATATAGCGAAATTAGTTCTCTTTAGCTGCTTATGGCTTTTCAACAGTTTATAATCACTTGGTTTTTAAACCACAATGCTTAAAAAAACATAAGACAATATAAAAACAATATAAGCTTTTGTGATGGTGCAGCGTGGAAATATTACATGAGCGTAACCGCGATGGAGACGATACACACATTTTCTACCGGCTAACCCTATAGCTCCCTCACTTAATTCACGGTAAAAGAAGACCATTGGTAATTCAGCCAGTGGTAGCTCTGGGAATGCATAAGTGTGATTGAACATCCAGCCTCTCGTGTTCTTTAGATCTGTAACGGCATGGACCAGCATATAACGGAGAAGTGGTTTCACGGTAAGCTGGGTGCGGGACGTGACGGGCGTCAGATCGCAGAGCGGCTGCTGTCGGAGTACTGCCTGGAGACCGGGGCTCCCGACGGCTCCTTTCTGGTGCGGGAGAGCGAGACGTTTGTGGGCGACTACACGCTCTCCTTCTGGTAACAACAACGACAACGTTACCTCGTCATAGTCACAGAGCTGCAGTTGACCGATTGTTTATTTGGAAACATGGCTGTAAAATAAAAACGTTTCTTTTCCCCCCTCTCCTCAGGCGATCCGGACGCGTTCAGCACTGCAGGATTCACTCTCGGCAGGAAGCCGGAAGCCCGAAGTTCTACCTGACGGATAACCTGGTGTTTGACACTCTGTTCGCGCTCATCACGCATTACCAGCAGGTGCCTCTGCGCTGCAACGAGTTTGAGATGAAGCTGACTGAGCCAGTGCCACAAACCAACGCTCACGAGAGCAAAGAGTGAGTCTCGCACCCACCTCACAACTGAAGCAGCTGGTGAGGGAAAGCTCTTAAAGGGGCGGTGAGCGATTCCTGAGAAAACCTGTTGAAATGGGATCGGACCGAGCAGCACAACACACTTCAATCAGCAATAGGGGTGTGTCCACTCATTATGGGGGAGGAGAGACAGTGAGCCAATCAGCAGTAAGGGGCGTGTCTACTCATGATGGGGGAGGAGAGGGAGTGAACCAATCAGCAGTAAAGGGCGTGTCTACTCATTATTGGGGAGGAGAGAGCCAATCAGCAGTAAGGGGCGTGTCTACTCATGATGGGGGAGGAGAGGGAGTGAACCAATCAGCAGTAAGGGCGTGTCTACTCATGATTGGGGAGGAGAGAGTGAGCCAATCAGCAGTAAGGGCGTGTCTACTCATGATGGGGAGGAGAGGGAGTGAACCAATCAGCAGTAAGGGGCAAGTCTACTAATGATGGTGGAGGAGAGTGAGCCAATCAGCAGTAAGGGGCAAGTCTACTAATGATGGGGGAGGAGAGGTAGTGAGCCAATCAGCAGTAAGGGGCAAGTCTACTAATGATGGGGAGGAGAGGTAGTGAGCCAATCAGCAGTAAGGGGCGTGTCTACTCATGATGGTGGAGGAGAGTGAGCCAATCAGCAGTAAGGGGCATGTCCACTCGTGATGGTGGAGGAAACTGTGCCAATCAGCAGTAAGGGGCAAGTCTACTAATGATGGTGGAGGAGAGTGAGCCAATCAGCAGTAAGGGGCATGTCTACTCATGATGGTGGAGGAGAGTGAGCCAATCAGCAGTAAGGGGCATGTCTACTCATGATGGTGGAGGAGAGTGAGCCAATCAGCAGTAAGGGGCATGTCCACTCGTGATGGTGGAGGAAAGTGTGCCAATCAGCAGTAGGGGGCAAGTCTACTAATGATGGGGGAGGAGAGGTAGTGAGCCAATCAGCAGTAAGGGGCAAGTCTACTAATGATGGGGAGGAGAGGTAGTGAGCCAATCAGCAGTAAGGGGCGTGTCTACTCATGATGGTGGAGGAGAGTGAGCCAATCAGCAGTAAGAGGCATGTCCACTCATGATGGTGGAGGAAACTGTGCCAATCAGCAGTAAGGGGCAAGTCTACTAATGATGGTGGAGGAGAGAGAGTGAGCCAATCAGCAGTAAGGGGCAAGGCTACTAATGATTGGGAGGAGAGGTAGTGAGCCAATCAGCAGCATGGGGCATGTCCACTCGTGATGGTGGAGGAAACTGTGCCAATCAGCAGTAGGGGGCGTGTCTACTCATGATGGTGGAGGAGAGTGAGCCAATCAGCAGTAGGGGGCGTGTCTACTCATGATGGAGGGGAGAGAGAGTGAGCCAATCAGCAGTAAGGGGCATGTCTACTCATGATGGAGAGGAGAGTGAGCCAATCAGCAGTAGGGGGCGTGTCTACTCATGATGGTGGAGAGTGAGCCAATTAGCAGTAGGGGGCGTGTCTACTCATGATGGTGGAGGAGAGTGAGACAATCAGCAGTAAGGGGCATGTCTACTCATGATGGAGAGGAGAGTGAGCCAATCAGCAGTAAGGGGCATGTCTACTAATGATGGTGGAGGAGAGTGAGCCAATCAGCAGTAAGGGGCATGTCTACTAATGATGGTGGAGGAGAGTGAGCCAATCAGCAGTAAGGGGCTTGTCTACTAATGATGGTGGAGGAGAGTGAGCCAATCAGCAGTAAGGGGCATGTCTACTCATGATGCAGAGGAGAGAGAGTGAGCCAATCAGCATTTGTCTACTCATGATGGTGGAGGAGAGTGAGCCAATCAGCAGTAAGGGGCATGTCTACTAATGATGGTGGAGGAGAGTGAGCCAATCAGCAGTAAGGGGCATGTCTACTCATGATGGTGGAGGAGAGTGAGCCAATCAGCAGTAAGGGGCATGTCTACTAATGATGGTGGAGGAGAGTGAGCCAATCAGCAGTAAGGGGCTTGTCTACTAATGATGGTGGAGGAGAGTGAGCCAATCAGCAGTAAGGGGCATGTCTACTCATGATGGAGAGGAGAGTGAGCCAATCAGCAGTAAGGGGCTTGTCTACTAATGATGGAGAGGAGAGAGAGTAAGCCAATCAGCAGTAAGGGGCATGTCTACTAATGATGGTGGAGGAGAGTTAGCCAATCAGCAGTAAGGGGCATGTCTACTAATGATGGTGGAGGAGAGTGAGCCAATCAGCAGTAAGGGGCTTGTCTACTAATGATGGTGGAGGAGAGTGAGCCAATCAGCAGTAAGGGGCATGTCTACTCATGATGGAGAGGAGAGTGAGCCAATCAGCAGTAAGGGGCATGTCTACTCATGATGGTGGAGGAGAGAGAGTGAGCCAATCAGCATTAGGGGGCGTGTCTACTCATGATGGTGGAGGAGAGTGAGCCAATCAGCTGTAAGGGGCATGTCTACTCATGATTGAGAGGAGAGTGAGCCAATCAGCAGTAAGGGGCATGTCTACTCATGATGGTGGAGGAGAGAGAGTGAGCCAATCAGCATTAGGGGGCGTGTCTACTCATGATGGTGGAGGAGAGTGAGCCAATCAGCAGTAAGGGGCATGTCTACTCATGATGGTGGAGGAGAATGGGGCAATCAGCAGTAAGGGGCATGTCTACTCATGATGGAGAGGAGAGAGAGTGAGCCAATCAGCAGTAGGGGGCGTGTCTACTCATGATGGTGGAGGAGAGTGAGCCAATCAGCAGTAAGGGGCATGTCTACTCATGATGATGGAGGAGAGTGAGCCAATCAGCATTAGGGGGCGTGTCTACTCATGATGGTGGAGAGTGAGCCAATCAGCAGTAGGGGGCGTGTCTACTCATAATGGTGGAGAGTGAGCCAATCAGCATTAGGGGGCGTGTCTACTCATGATGGTGGAGGAGAGTGAGCCAATCAGCAACCAATAGCTGTGCTTCACAGAAATCGCTTACTGCACCTTTAAGAGTTCACTCCAAAATTAAAGATCTGTAATCACATTTAAAGGGATATTTCACCTAAAAATTTAAATTGTGTTATCATTTACTCAAGAATGAAGATTTTGAGGAACTTGAGGAACTGTTGATGGGCCTCATTGATTTCTATACTATGGAGAGAAAAAAACTGAACTGTCATTTTAAAAATAAGTATGCTATATCCATACTGTTTCATTTCTGTTGTGACCTACAGTGATATATCAGGCATTATAATGTTATAATGTACAGTTCTGAGGACGGATAACAGTATACTCTTTCAATTTTTCAAAAGGACTAAACAGTTTGAAATAAGAGAACTTATCAAAGACTAAGAAGAAATATTTGGTAATATCGGTTTCAAATATGGGCAGAAACAATAATTGGGGAGACTCCCAAACTCCCCAGAAATCCAGACTCCCCCTACTACTGATTTTCTCACTCTCCTCCCCCAATACTTTTGATGATCCTTATCATAATATTAATTCATATTAATTTCTTTCAAACAAAAAATCTGTAACACAATTTTAGTGTCATTGTTCCACATTACATGCAGTTACTATAGTAAAAACTATAAATGATGCAAACGGTAACACAGGACACCTGAAGTGTAACCCAAAAGTCTTCCTGCCTCCAAACTTGTGATCAGTAGTGCACATGTTGCAGGGAATAACAGCAGTGGATGTGGAGCAGGGGTTTGTGTGTCGTTTCCTGTCTTCCTTGTGTTTTCCCGGTCTAATTTGAGCGTGTTTTCCGTGCAGGTGGTACCACGCGTGTCTGTCCCGCAGTCAGGCTGAAAACATGTTGATGAGAGTCCCACGTGACGGGGCTTTCCTCGTTAGGAAGAGAACAGAATACAACTCTTTCGCCATTTCCTTCCGGTAAAATCCAGACTCCCGCTTTCATGTTTTTATTGTGTCCTTGATTCTGTAGTTTTTCCTCATTGTCTTTTTCCCCCTTGTTTGCTCTCTCAGGGCGGAGGGCAAGATAAAGCACTGCCGTGTGCAGCAGGAGGGACAGACGGTGGTTTTGGGCACCTCTGAGTTTGACAGTTTAGTAGATTTAATCAGTTACTATGAGAAACATCCACTGTACCGCAAGATGAAGCTACGCTACCCCATCAACGAGGAAACTCTGGAGAAGATCGGCACTGCTGTAAGTCTGGATTAACATCCATCTCGGCTCATCCAATCTGTGCTTAAAAAAATAGTTTACTTGAATGTCCTTCCAAACCTGTATGACTTACTTTCTTCAGTGCAACACCAAATATATTTTGTAGCCAAACTGTTTTGGTGCCCATTGACTTCCATTTGTATGGCAGTTTATTTGAGTCCACACTCAATTGTGTTAAAAGTAACTCTGAAGCAGTGTTAAAGTTAATGAGATAATTGACCCTTCGCTAAGCCATGCCCAAAAACCGCCACAAGGCCTATCATGGCTTAGCAACCGTAACTAGGCACGGAAGGTCTGTCAAGCTTTCGAATGAGGGAAACGTGGATTTTTTTCCATTCCCCAAACCTAAAAATCCCAAGTGGAGAAATGCGGGGCGTGGATCAAGCAATGTGGGAGCCCCCATTCACAACTAAATGTTATCAGTGCAAAGTGCTCAGGCTAATGTCTTGTGTTTATTCCTCAAGACTTATTGATAAACTGTTATAACTATTAGATTATTTTCTAATTTCCCTGCTGTGCATGAACATAGCTGTTCCTCAGTTTGTCTCCTTGGGAATGTCTGACACCGGCGCATACATACTGTAATAGACGTGCCAGGTGCGAATGTTAGGCGTAGCAACAGTAACTGAGGAGGGCATGGCCATAGACAGTAAAATAAATGGACACAGCGACCCCATAGGCTTCGACCGGGGAAAGTGAAGTCAGTTAGAAGCATCACTTCCTGATGGCTGAGCGACTGCGCAGACTCAGACTGAGCTTGACCACGTAGATGTGACGTGAGCAACCTGTCTGACAGTTGTAAGTCCTCTAGTAGCTGTGCAGAGTAAAATCTGAATCACGTTGTTGAATAGTTTGTCCCGTTGCTTTTGGTTCTCTATGAGCTTCTCCCCAATGTTTCTCCCTTGTGTTTATCAGACTTTATGCCTCCACACGCCCCCGATTGCCTCATTGACAGTGAAAGATTGCCTGTGAGCTTCTCCTCCTGTCTATACGGTCATTTCTCTACTGTGCGATGAGAGTCGCATGTTTATGACGCAATCGTTAGCCTATTTTTACAAAAAACAGCTTCTACGGGACAATAGAGTAACCTACTCTATTGTCCCGTAGAAGCTGTTTTTTGTCTGTTTTTAGGTAACTAAACTGACAAGGTAATGGAGCCTTTTATACATTCTCGTGTTTCTTTAGAAATAAACAAAGTACAAATGGAGTCTTTAAACGCCTCAGATGTAAAGTTATTCACTGTCAAAGTGATGTCAAAATGAATGGGAGTCAATGGGATGCTAACAGCAGGGGATGGCTTGGCTAGCAATGGCTGCCCCTATGGAAGGTACGCTTTTCCTGGTGCTGGATTACCCCCTTGGGCGGGGCTTAGCGAAGGGCTAATTAATGTATATATTTGAGTGATGAGTGACCATTAGTGATGAACACCTGCTGTTAACAAGTAGATTCACTGAAGGAAAGAGTCACCATTATGGTGATTAGTGTTCGCTTGATTTGAGCTTCTAACTTTTAAATCAAAATTGTTTTCCTGGCTGCTTTAACTGTGTTTATAAAAACACATATGCTGTGGCAAAGAAAGCACTGAAAAAATGTCTTCAGGTGTGGTTATGTTTTGATAATGACATAATCATCATGTAGTTACCTGAGATCATTCTCAGCCCAATCGATGATCATATTTACGCCTCTTAGTTTGTCTGGCTGCAATAACTTAGTTACAGCAGCCAGACACAATCTAATATTACAAATCAAGGGTCAAACTAAAACAAAAGCAAACACTAACACTCATCCTTCAGTGATTCTGCTTGTTAACAGTAGGCATTCATCACTCAATTAATCACTTAATTATCTTTAACACCGTTTCAGTGTTACCTTTAACACTCGAATAAACTCTGAGGAGTGTTCATTTAACACTGGGGGTTTTGCTGTGTATGTTCCGCAGAAGACAAATATTGTAGTTATAGATATGAGGGACATTTTTGGTGAACTAGCCCTTGATGGATATACTTGATAATTACCTTAAAGCACTCACTGGTGCTACTCGCGTGTATAAGCTCAAAATCTGGCCTTGCCGATCTGACGCCATACATACCATGTACCTTGTTATCATTTGCTCAGTGTTGGTGTTTCTGGTTTCTAGTTAACTTCCTTCTGCCGTGTGTGACTGGTGCATGTAAGTTCCCCTGAAAGAGCTCCAGTGGTTAGCCTATAATTAGTATCTAGAGGAAAACATGTAGGCCTGCTGCAAGTCTCAGGTTGCACACCTACAGTCTGAAGCACAAGATGTGACTGAAATCCCCAGCTCTAATGGGATTGCCTGGTTTTATACAACTTCCAGTAGTCGTGGGCTGCGTCTACACTAATCCGAATACACCTGAAAGCGGTGTTTTCATTTTAAAAACACTCTATATCCACAGTAACGTTTCCAAACGTTTTGAACTAAATTGTTGGAAGACTGCGCATTCATAAAAGCTCACTGAGATGATACACCATCCCCTACATCGCCACTCCAAAATACAATCGCCCTCATGTTTTGCTGCAAGACAACAATTGGTGGATAACAGGATACTGTCTTTCTGTGTTACAAATGGAAATAAGAGAACGTAGAGAAATATTTGATAATATCTGTTTCAAATATGGGCCGAAACAATAATGGTTTTAATAGATTATCATTCATATTTTAAGGCCAACTACATTACAATGACCAATAAATAAGATAAATGGTGTAAAAATAAATTAATTGAGTGTAATATTTGTCATACTTATTTAATTATCAATTGAGGGTACATTTTCTGTCATATGTATTAATGTAATAAAACAAAGTAACATTTAGCTTTAGCAACACTGAAATGAATAATACATACCACTATAAATAAAGATATTTATCTGTACAATATGCATCATGCCGAAAATACGAAAACGCTGTTTTCAAATGTATCCGCATGGGAGAGCTTATTCAAAAAGCTTTGATTGGACAGAAATGGATTCACTAAAATCTTCTTAGGCAAAGAATGAATTATTACCCGTTTAGACCAAAACCAGAATTTGTCCCAGGCTGTAAACATGTTTTATTCTGCTGTAAAGTTGGGCATTTTAACATGAGCTCAATGAGATTCTGCTCCTTCTGGAGCCCTAGAGGCCAGTCGATGAACTGCAGGTTAAGTCACTTCCCTATCGGCTTCAAGCCGCTTGCATTAAAAAACACTGCTGGTGTTTCTGACGCTGTAGGTCACATGGTAATGTCAACATGGCAGATGTAGTACGTCCAGATCACATTCATGCTATATAGAACCTACTTTTTTTTAGTGGTTGCAAAGTAATTGTGTATCAAGGCTATCAGTGTCGGTCCTAGATCCTAAGCAGAACTTTTCAGAGGCTCCTGTCAGTGCGTTCATAACTTCAAAATGAAGTTAATTCATCTTTCAAAACCGTTTCACGGTCAACAAACAACAGTAATACAATAAAGAAAGAAGAAAATTACAAATACAATAGAAAAAAGATAAAAATAAATAAAAAATAAACAGAAATTAACCACATCAGATCAAACACTCCGTAGTCTTCACCATATGAATTAATTAAACATTGATTCTTATTAAAGTAACTAAAGTTATTCAGCCAAGAGCAGTGAATGGTTGAGTGTTCCTTTAGCTTTAAAGGAACACTCCACCGCTTTTAGAAATAGGGCTTATTCAGTCTCTCTCCTACATTTAGATATGTGGGCAAATGCATTTTTGTCTCAGTGCATGCATTGTTTTAGTTTGGCAGGGTCGCTGCTAGCTTAGCTTAGCATAATGAATGGAATCCTATGTTGCCAGCTAGCATGTCCCGAGTAAAAGTGATCCACAAAATAAAACAAACCCACCTAATTACTTCCTGCGGGCCTGCGAATTCACAACGAATGCAAATAGCGATGCAGATTAAGACTAGGCGATTCCCTAGGCAGATATTGATTTGGGACTATATTATGGGGAAGCACAGGCGAAGCACTGCTACTTGGGCGCAGAGATATCACGCAACCCATGAAATCCCACAACTTAAATTTCCTGTGTTGTGTGATATCTCTGTGCCCAAGTAGCAGTGCTTCTCCTGTAGCATGTTAGGACTTACCCGAGACATGCTAGCTGGCAACATAGGATTCCATTCATTATGCTAAGCTAAGCTAACGGCGACCCTGCCAAACTAAAACAATGCATGCACTGAGACAAAAATGCATTTGCCCACATATCTAAATGTAGGAAAGAAGTTGAATAAGCCCTATTTCTAAAAACGCTGGAGTGTTCCTTTAACGTACGACAAGTTTAGTCAAGTCACCTTTATTTATACAATGCAGATTGTTTGAAAGCAGCTTCACAGTGGAAACAGGATGTCATCCAGCTCAGTTCAGTTATCAATGTGTCAATGTGGGCAGATCCATGATTTAGTTGAATATTTATTAGTTTATTAGGATGCTGGCACTTTAAGACCAAATGCACGGATCCAATACAATGACAAGCATTTGATTACTTTCCCAACTGTTCCCTTAAGACATAACTGACTGCTTTTAAGTGCAAACCCAAGACGGGCATTTAGTCATATTTTTGTGTGTATTTGTCCTTTTCAGAAGCTTATGACGTAAACGCATGCACTTTATTTAGCGTTCATGTACACACTGTTCGGATTGATCAATGATGATTTGAAACTAAGATGTCCATGGAATCATAGCTATGCTTTCGGAGCGAGTTTAAATAAGGTGGTGTGCACTGTCTAAAAATACTTCTCAATGTTCTTACGTTATAAAATAAGAAAACGGCTGCTTGCAGTGAGTGCTGGGATTTATTTTGAGCTACTGTATCCTTGAGCGCATCTGCACATCCCATCCAGGAATGAATCGATCGTTTTGTCCGGGCTGTTTTCCGTGGATGTCAGTTAAAGGCTCTTTCTCTGTGTGTCTGTGTGCAGGAGCCGGATTATGGATCCCTGTACGAGGGCCGTAACCCTGGATTCTATGTGGAAGCCAATCAGATGCCCACGTTTAAGGTACTTCTGCTCTCAGCCTGCATGTAGAAAGTGTTTTCCCATCATGTCCGGTTCAGTGTGTGACACCTCTGTGTGTGTGTGAGCAGTGCACAGTACGAGCCATGTACGAGTACAAAGCCCAGCGGGATGATGAGCTCTCCTTCAATAAGAACGCCATCATTCAAAATGTGGACAAACAGGAAGGAGGCTGGTGAGTGCTAGACTATATCTAAACACGGCTGCCAGTTCATGAACAGCACCAACATCTCACACCCATTTGATTAATGGTCATCTTTCTTTTTTGTGTGGGGTCTTTTTGGCTGGTTCAGAAGCTACACATCAAGTTTCTTAACTTCAAGAGGAAGAAAAATGGAAATCCCGGGAGTTTTCAAACTGGGGTCCGGGGGACATTTAGAGAAAAGCGGTGCAAAAATAAATAGAACATAGAAATAAATCATAAAAAGAGAATAAACTAAATAAATACATTTTGATTTAAATAAACAATACATTGATTCAAATAATTAACATTTGTAAAATATAAGTATAAAAATGAATGAATGTTTATTTAAATAATACATATAACAGTGCAATGGAAGAACTATTATATTATTAATTTTCCACAGTATTAATTGGGTCTTTATTCTTTAACATATATGGCTGCCTTTTACATTTCAGGATGATCATATTTGCGGATTGTGGCGTCTAAAACCTAATAATAAAATAACATATACTGAAGTATCTATAATACTTGTCAAAGATGCACGTGCCGCCTAGCCTGCGACGCTACAGCTGATGGTAAATCTGTTGAGTGTGAGACTTTCCTGGACTGATGGGAGGACCGTGTCCTGGGAATTTGAGTCTTCAAGTTTGCGCTTGGCTTACAGGAACCAGGGAGCAGTTTATAAAGATACAGTGGTGAACTCAAGACCACAGTGATGCAGTATTTATAGACTGATATATCACCGGGATAAATAATGTCACTAAATGAGGCAGATAAGGTCTAAGAACGGATGAGAATTAAGGCTCGTTCACACCAAGACCGATAACTGTCTCAGCTATAATCGCACGCTGCGGTTTTAATCAGGCCCGGTTCTACAGGGGTGCTAATCACCCTCAAACGCAAGCAAAAGCACCCTCAGCTGATACTGTAATAATATTGGGCAAACAGATCTGCAAATTTGTGTCCGAGCTCTGGAGAGCATCAAACGCATCTATTTCCAGCGTGAGTGATGTAGCCGATCACAGATATAGTTGTTGATCTCCGGACGCGATCAGAATCTCACCGCTCAAAACGAGTATGAGGTCTCTGCAGAACAAGAGTGGGCGTTTCTAAATTAGTGGGTGTTTTCAAACTGATGGGTGTTTATAAATCACGCAATGAAAATGATCCCCTTCACCCGACCCCACCCCTAAACCCTACCCACACTGTGACGTGGGCAAATCAGGTAACACTGTTGAAAACGTCCCTCGGTTTATGGCCACGCCCACTGATGAGGTAACGCCTATTACTAACCTGCAGAAACAAATACTTACTCAAAACGCCAGAGCTTTTATTCAGTTTATTCAGTTAACACAGGCTCGCCAAAACTCTCATTAACAAACAGTCAAGACAAGATGCAAGTAAGAGATTTATTGTGACAACTTCATTTTTATAACAGAGCTTTGTGAGATCGTGATGAACTGACAAAGCAACAGCATTTTAGTGATCGTAGGGATCTTGGCTCATAAAATGGTAAAGGAACACTCCAGCGTTTTTAGAAATAGGGCTTATTCAACTTCTTTCCTACATTTAGATATGTGGGCAAATGCATTTTTGTCTCAGTGCATGCATTGTTTTAGTTTGGCAGGGTCGCCGCTAGCTTAGCTTAGCATAATGAATGGAATCCTATGTTGCCAGCTAGCATGTCCGGAGTAAAAGTGATCCAAAAAAAACCCCCACCTAATTACTACTTGTGGCCTGCGTATTCACAACGAAGCACTGCTACTTGGGCACAGAGATATCACGCAACACATGCACAACATACGACGGTATGTCGACAGAAGTTGTGGGATTTCATGTGTTGTGTGATATCTCTGCAGTAGCAGTGCTTCGCCTGTGCTTCCCCATAATATAGTCCCAAGTCAATATCTGCCTAGGGAATCGCCTAGTCTTAATCTGCATCGCTATTTGTATTCGTTGTGAATACGCAGGTCGCAGGAAGTAATTAGGTGGGTTTGTTTTATTTTGTGGATCACTTTTACTCGGGACATGCTAGCTGGCAACATAGGATTCCATTCATTATGCTAAGCTAAGCTAGCGACCCTGCCAAACTAAAACAATGCATGCACTGAGACAAAAATGCATTTGCCCACATATCTAAATGTAGGAAAGAAGTTGAATAAGCCCTATTTCTAAAAACGGTGGAGTGCTCCTTTAACTATCACAATTCAATCACAAATTATAGCAAAAAGTTTAAATAATTATTCTGTATCTGTGACAGTAGTGAAGTCCAAACTATAACCATAATGGCAGAGGAATAATATCGTTGGAATCACTTTCAGGAGGTTTTTTCCAGCTGATGAACGATTAGCCAATCAGAATCCATCCTGCGTTAAAGAGCTTGAGCATTTAAAGTGACAGACGTGCTTTATTGTTTGTTGGTGTGGCGGTAATATAGTTATTGTTATAGATATCATTCTTGTGGTGAGCGGGCAGTGTTGGGAACAGTTGCCTTTAAAACTGTTACTTAGTTACTTTTAATAGAAAGTAATGCATTACTTGCTTGCATCTGGGCTGGGCTTGCTTGATTGATTTTATCAACAAAAAATTTTGGGCAAATGTAAATGCCCTTTCACCCCAAAAGTGAAATGAATAAGCCTTACGGTGTCACACCAACAGCGACCGCGCTTACTCGCGGGATAACTTGTCACCCGCGTGAATTAAAACATTGCGCAGGAGTGTTTTCACACACATCATCAACATTATTTCTTTCTGCCATTTTTTCCATCATCTAACATGTTGGAGATAACCACTATTGCTGCTCCGTATCTGTTGTGGAAGTCCCAGATATGCGGGAAAGCCAAACGCAGACGCGCCATCCAGAGGCGCGCACCAGTTCTCGAGGAGGAACTGCGCCCGGATGACAGCCGCTTCCGGCGCTCCTTGAGGATATTGGATGCCCAGTTTGATATCCTGTCAAACTGGACGTGTCAATAAGCTCTTCACTGATTGGCTTGCGCAACAACGCGCCATGCTAATTTTCCCGCTCAAGTTTTTTTAGGCAAAAAAGTCCCACTTTGCGTCATTCGTGTCTTTGCATTGACTTTATATACGATCTACTCACGCAAATAATTACATGTTAAATTAAATTTGGTGTTCTGCTATTCTTACTCCCGATTTCTCTCAACATGGCAGAGCTGTCAGTCGATAAATGGGAAAACGGTAACTTGCGTTGCTTATTTGAACAAGTAATGCATTACTTGAAGCTGTGATCTGATTACACAACTCACATTACTTGTAATGCGTTAGCCCAACACTGAGCCCTGAAGGATCAAACACTGCTATTTCTTCATCTTATATTGATATCTATGCCATGCTCTGTTTCAATTGCTGAAACATTAATATCCATCTAGCCAGAAAGTCTGGTTTCCCTGCCAGAGCCGGTTTTTACCTGCTTTTGGTGATTTGTCTTTGGAGCCTATCTGGGCCGTTTCTCTCATTTAGTGTTGATTTAGTTCACAACAACACAAAAACCTGAAAATAAACGTGTGTATTTGTGTTCTCCACACAGGTGGAAGGGAGACTGCGGTGGGAAGAAGCAACTGTGGTTCCCTGCGAATTACGTTGAGGAAATCAGCCCAACGGCCGTGGAGCCGGACCGATCTGTGAGTTCAGCGCGCTTGTGCTTGTACTCGAGTCAGACGCGTGTGTTTGTTGTTGTTGTGTTACGCCAGAGCTCCTCACACCGCTCTGTGCTCTGACCTTTACTCTTTCTCTCTCCCAGCAGGCCACAGAGAACAGTCCTCTGGGAGATCTCCTGAGAGGAAGTGTGGACGTGTCTTCCTGTCAGATCGGTGAGTGTGTGTGTTTGTTCCTCTTCCCTGATACACACTCATTGTCAGATCACTGTTTTAGGCCCTTACAAAGACCAGTCATTATTCATTTAATGTTGTTTAGCTTTTTAGCCGTGTTTTCAGCTTATTTAGTTTTCTAATCCCCCCTCCCCATGAAATACAATATAATACACACACATACGTGAAAATATCATTTTCTTTCTTGTCATTTTAAAGTCGGTATGAAATGAAAGTTATGATAGTCTTTTCTGCCCTGTTGTGACGTACACAGATCAAGCATAACATTATGACCACTGACAGGTGAAGTGACTAACTGATGATCTCTTCATCACAGCTCCTGTTAGTGGGTGGGATATATTAGGCAGCAAGTGAACATTTTGTCCTCAAAGTTGATAAAAGCTAACAGGAAAGATGGCCCGTGTGGTCCGATCAAACAGACGAGCTACTGGAGCTCAAACTGCTCAAGAAGTTAATGCTGGTTCTGATAGAAAGGTGTCAGAATACACAGAGCATCTCAGTTTGTTGCGTATGGGGCGGCATAGCCGCTGACCAGTCAGGGTGCCCATGCTGACCCCTGACCCCGCCGAAAGCACCAACAGTGGCCCGTGAGCATCAGAACTGGACCACGGAGCAATGGGAGAAGGTGGCCTGGTCTGAGGAATCACGTGTTCTTTTACATCACGTGGATGTCCGGGTGCGTGTGCGTCTCTTACCTGGGGAACACATGGCCCCAGGATGCACTATGGGAAGAAGGCGAGCCGGCGGAGGCAGTGTGATGCTTTGGGCAATGTTCTGCTGGGAAACCTTGGGTCCTGCCATCCATGTGGATGTTACTTTGACACGTCCCACCTACCTCAGCATTGTTGCAGACCATGTGCAGGTATTCCCTGGTGGCTGTGGCTCTTCCAGCAGGATAATGCTCCTGACACAAAGCACAAATGCTTCAGGAATCAACTAGTGGAGTAGTGCACTCTAGTGGAGGCCATGCCTCAATGGGTCAGGGCTGTTTTGGCAGAAAAAGCAGGACCAATACAATATTAGAAATAATATATGTCCAAGTGAAACAGCTTCTCAAACAAGAGCAAATGTAGGGCTGGACTTGATTTTGTCCGTGGGGAATTGATTGGATGGTTGTGTTTTGCTATTGGTGGATCTCATGTCATCAGAGAAGAGATGATGTCACTGCAAGAGGGAGGGGGAAGTTATTTTGATGATTTATCCATGGACATAATTTTTTATATATTCATGTGCATCATAATCTTTAATTCATAACAAACACTGCAATATTCCATAACATTGTCGATTTTAGTGACTTTAACGCGTTCTGTTGCTTTGATAACACTTTATAATACATATACAGTAATAAAGACCTTACAAATCATTTGCAAGCTATTAGTTTATAGTTAATACATAGTTGAAATATTGTAGTCTCTACATTGTTGATATATTAATAGGCTATATACAAATAGTGAGTTCTTCATTCACTGTCACTGTAATTACCACAATTATCATCGTTTAAAACAATAAATAATAAAGAGTTAGATAATACTTTTTAAGCTTTAACAGCTTGTAACTGTAAATAGTTGAGTTGTGAGTGCTTTGTGTAACGTCTAGAAGTCAACAGTATGTTCCTGGTGCCAGTGTGCAGGGATCAACAGAGCATGTTACTCCAGAGAGAAAGTGTTTGTCTTCATAATCTTTAATCAAAACTAATTAACTTCTAAAACAAATCTCCTTTTCAGCTGACGTCACCAAAACCGATTCTCATCCTCTCCCCTTTCAGTCACCTGCCATATAGAGATTATGATTCACCGAATCCTGATGAGTTAAAGCTGTTCCTCTCGCCGAATGTGTAGGGGTAAAATGCTTTCACGCTGACTTGAAATATTTGTGTGTGTGTGTGTGTGTCTGTGTGTGTGTGTGTGTGTGTGTGTGTGTGTGTGTGTGTGTGTGGCTCCTGAAGTGGTGAGATCAGAAGGGAAGGGCAGTAGACAGTTCGTCTTCTCATTGGTCCCCGTCGCTTCGCCCCGCACCGGCCCAGTGCTGGACATCGCTGCTAGTTCCCAGGAGGAGCTGAAGGACTGGGTGCTGAAGATCCGCGAGGTCACCATGACCTCTGAGGCTAAGGTCAGGCCTTATCTCCTCCTCTCCAATAATACAGTAACTGACCGTGACCAGCTGTCACTAAATCTCTCCGCTATCTTAGATGCTAGATGTGGTCAAGTTTATCTCAAAACTTGTTTCCTAAGAGTTATCGCTTTGCTTTTCCCATGGACTGTGTGAAAGTGTTTGATGTGAGTAACGGTTGCCTGTTCTCCTTCAGATCGAGGAGGGTAAAATGATGGAAAGAAGAAAGAAGATTGCTTTAGAGCTGTCGGACCTTGTCATCTACTGCCGCCCGGTTCCCTTCGATGAAGACAGTAAGACCACCAGCACTTTTCAAATCCAGGCGCATTGATGCCTCGTGGAAATGTGAATCTCCAGCTCATGTCATAACCAGGGTCATTATCTTAACTAGAACAATAATAAAACGAATCATTTCTTGAAATAAATTAAACGTGTAATTAGGGTTGGGCACCGCACTCTCCGAATTACGCTGTTCTACTGATTCACATTAAATCAATCGGTGGCAGATTTCGGGACCTGAGAACGCATCTGGTGATATAGACTAGTGTCTGTGAATATTAAACCGCATAAAGACTATTTAAACACGAACTATGCGTGTCTCTGTGAATGAAAGGCGCGTGGTTTAATTTAGTGATGATTCCTCGACTCTGAATAGCCTCAGAATCAGGGTTGAATCCAGCACAGGAATCATCTCTCGGTGTCGACTCTGTTCACTGATTCTCTAATCCCGATATAGTGCATGGCAACTGAGTGCACTATCTATATAAGCAAGAGTTAAACGAAATGAAGCAATAAATTCGGACACTGACGCATTACACCGAGTCAGAAATGTTCACGTACATTTATCCTACATGTCCTGCAGCTCGTTTCAGAAACAGATAACATCCATAGAGACTTCAGTTTGTAATTATACACACCTCCGTGCCAGCTTTCGTTTAATTGATGGTATATTCATATAGATTTGGTTTAACCTTGTGTTCATAATCATTAAACTAACCATAAATCATAAAAAATAAGTGTACGTTATCGTATGTATTGTATACATTTTAAGTATACAATACTTTAAGACCTAAACTCCAGCAGATCAAGTGTAAAAACGACCGGCAGCGCTGGCAGACTGATCATAACGCCATGAAAAAAAAACGATTGTTTATATTATATACATTTAGAAATTCGTAATTTTATATTTAGAAAATGAAATAGGGACAATAGTCTGGAAACATAAATATTTTTCCATACTCTGATGTATTTTTTTCATACTTTTCCAAACCCCGTAGGAACCCTGCTTAAATCATACCAACTCTTGTTATTGAAGGGCTCTTGAGTTCAGGATGTTTTCATCTCTGGAGTGCTTTTTTTAACATGTGCAGTGTTTTACTAAAGTCACAGAATAATGGCATGTTCTGTCTCTTACAGAAATTGGGACGGAGCGGGCCTGTTTCCGGGACATGTCCTCGTTTCCCGAGACCAAAGCAGAGAAGTACGTGAACCGTATCAAAGGAAAGAAGTTCCTGCAGTATAACCGGCTACAGCTGTCTCGCATCTACCCGCGCGGCCAGCGCCTGGACTCGTCCAACTATGACCCGTTACCCATGTGGCTGTGTGGCAGTCAGCTAGTGGCCCTTAACTTCCAGACCGCAGGTGAGCACAGGGCCACAACTCTCAGTCCTGTCCTTTGGTGTCTGTCCTGTCATCTAACGGTGTACTCATTTCTCTGTAGACAAGCCGATGCAGATGAATCAAGCTCTCTTCATGTTGAACGGCAGGAGCGGTTACGTGCTGCAGCCGCCAATCATGAGAGACGACAACTTTGATCCTTTTGACCGGCACTCTCTGAGAGGAGTGGAGCCGATCACGCTGAGCATTGAGGTATAAGTGCATCCCGCACCCCTGCCACATCAGGACAGGCTGAGGCGCTGTGTACACCTGGTATTAAGATGTGTTCGGGTCAATCGGATCACAAGTGTACGACACTAAATACAGGTGTAAACGGGTCTAAAGCATTTATGAGCTCGTCCACGTTCGATCACTTCCAGAGGTAGTCAGAAACACAAGTTTGGTTTGAAGATGAAAAACGTTAGCCTGGATGCCAGCCGAATTTACCCCCTCTCACAAAATGTTTGCTCTGGGAATTCGGTCTGGACTCGATCCGTAGAGGAGTTATTATGCCTGAACAGAAACTGTTCGGACCAATGAAATCATCAGGGCGGGCTTTAGACGATGATGGACAGATGATCAACAGTAACGTAATCATCCACGTCATCAAAGGCGCTTTGGGTTGAGTTTGCTCTTATCCTAAACGGAGAACTTGTTTGTATGCATTCACCTTCACTATTTATCTCTGGAATGATGATCGTGTTGGGAAGTACTCTGTGTATCCTTAAATTCTGTTCTTACAACACTGGCAAAGATCGTTTACACTCATCTTTTTCTTCTTGCGTTACTTATTCCAGCGCGCATGCAGACAGGGTTGCCAATGTCGCGCACAGTTGCTACTCAAAACTATAGCCCAAAACAATCCCAATAGCTTTCCGGGGGGGTTCTCCGGGGAAAAAAGGCGTTTGGTTGGCAAAATATGTTATCGCATTCCTGGGTCTATAAATAATTGGAGTCGCTTTAACCTGCAGACACGGAGAACAACCCGCAGGAAAAACACGGACTTGGCAACCCAGTGCAGTGAGTTCTGTTGACATTTGACAACTAACGTTACGCGTCGCTCCGTTGCTCTGATTGGTTGTAGGTCTATCCAATTGAGGTCTTTCCTGGTTGGGTTGAAACACACCCCATAATCACAGCCCAATGGAGCGGTATCAGACTCATATTCTGACTAGAACTGAGTATGACCACGCCAGGCTAGAAAAACGTTGTGTTTCCTGATTTCTAACACACACTCACAGCGATCGGCTGGTCTTGAGTCTGTCAGAGCAGAAACGAAAGCTGATGCTGTCCGTGTGTTTTCCTGTCGTCTCCGGGTGTAAAAGCCCATACATTTACCCGCCCATAGACCCTCCCCTCGAACAAATCAGGACAGAAGGGGTTAAAAGTGGACAAAAGAGAAAACACCAGGTGTGAACGGGAATGTGTCTCCCTCATCTACTTGTGATCCGATCGAGCAAAACGCACCAGGTGTAAACAGAGCCTAAGACTAAATCTGTAGAAGTGGTCATACAAATGTGGCTAGAGGATTGTATGTCCATTACTTTCACACAGAGTCACCGTAGCCAAGCACATACTGAAAGAACAAATGGGCACGGGTTATCAGCCAATCCAAATATCAGTTCCCAATGAAGGAAACTCTCGCACGGCATTGTGTGTTTTAAGGTTTTGGGAGCCCGCCACCTGCCCAAACATGGTCGAGGTATCGTTTGCCCTCTCATCGAGATTGAAGTTTGTGGAGCAGAATACGACAACGCCAAGCTGAGGACTGACTCTGAAGGTGAGGTGGACGTGAAGGAGGTGTGGGGGGATGTGGGAGTTCATCTGTACTAAACGATTTTCCTGTCTTACTCTCAGCGGACAACGGCCTCAACCCCACCTGGCCCAGGAAACCCTTCCGATTCACCGTGTGCAATCCTTCTTTTGCATTTCTGCGATTCGTGGTCTATGAAATCGACATGTTCAATGACCAGAACTTTCTTGCCCAGGCAACGTTCCCCATCAACTGCCTCAAAACAGGTACGCCTCCCAAATGAATGTCCAAAGGGAACTTTTTCAGGGATGTGTCCAGTCCTGCTCCAATCCTGGTCAAACTTGAATCAAGTTCTTTAGGATCCCTAGAAACGTGTGTTTGCGTGGAAGGGGAAGTCTGGAGCAGGATTGGGCACCCCTGAAATGACTTTTTCAGTAATGAGAGAACCAATGGCACTCCTGTCCGTGTGTAGGCTACCGGTCCGTCCCGTTGAAGAACAGCTACAGTGAGGACCTGGAGCTGGCGTCCCTGCTGGTGCACATGGACATCATCAGAGGAAGGGTGGGCTATGAGATCATAGTATGTAGAAGCGCACCTCAGTAACGTCCTCTGGTAGACTGAGTGAATGTGCTGTTTTGTAATGGCGATGTCTTTCCCTCTGCAGCATGAGAACGGGGAGATGTTGAGTCCGTTCTCGGCGGCCGGGGCCATTGGTGTGGCCATGCAGGTGGGCCGGGAGCGTATGGGGGACTCGAGCTCGGTTTCCTCCACGTCCTCCATGTCACCGCTGCCCTCGTCTCCGGGTCAGGCCCTGGGATACCGCGGTCGGGAGGGCTCGTTCGAGGCCCGGTACCAGTCCCCTCTGGATGACTTCAGAGTGTCACAGGAGGCGCTGTTGGACCATGAGAACAGGAGGTGTGTTTGGTTTAAAGTGTGGTTGATTTGTCAATACAGAGCATGTGAAACGCACGTCGCGACGGATCTTTTCCTTCCGTATTGTGACGTAGAGATGTAGCGGGACTCGGTTCTGCCCGTCAGGTGTTGATTGGCTGGAGGCAGATCTGAATGCGAGGAAGGGGCGGGACTAAGTGATTCAGCACACGTCGTTTCACTGGAAGATCGAGTTGAGACATTTTGCTTATAGGACTGTCATTAATTCCTGTAAAAATAACGTTAACATTAACGCATTTAACGCACCTGCCCTGCCCCAGACCCACAGGTCATCTGACATTTCATACCGCTGATGGATGACGAATATGATAATAACTCACTGTGTGATGGAGCACATAGAATGCTGTTAAAATGTCCCTAAAATTCAAGAGTTTTGTCTCATATTTACATCATATGATACCGTTAAAGGATAAGTTCACTTTTAAATAAACTTTTGCTGATAGTTTACTCACCCTCATCTCATCCAAGATGTCCATGTCTTTCTTTCTTCAGTCGAGAATAAATTAATGAAAACATTCCAGGATATTTCTCCCTATAACAGACTCAATGGAGCCCAAACGGCTCAAGGTCCAGATGACAGTTTCAGTGCAGCTTCAAAGGGCTTTAAACCACACCAGATGATGAGTAAGGGTCTTATCTAACGAAACGATCGGCCATTTAAAAAAAAATTAAAAGTTTACGTTTATAAGCATAAATGTTCGCCTTGCCATTACGCATTTACATTGAAAAGGTCACGCTTGTCGTAGGCGGAAGTACAGAGTCAGTGTACTACAAATGTGCGGAAGGAGGATTCAAAATCGTCCGACATCGCTGTTTTACCTTTTAACTCCCTTTTTTGTAAACAGCGTTTACATGTTCAACAACGATTCGCATTTCCGCCTATATTAAGCGTGACCTTTTTAACATAATTGCGTATTACGTAATTGTGTGACACATGTCACAGAACGGAGCAAGGCGAACATTTGTGCTTATAAAACTTAAACTTTTGATTTTTTTTTTAAAATGGCCGATCGTTTCGTTAGATAAGACCCTTATTCATCGTCTGGTGTGGTTTAAAGCCCCTCTGAAGCTGCACTGAAACTGTCATCTGGACCTTGAGCCGTTTGGGCTCCATTGAGTCTGTTATAGGGAGAAATATCCTGGAATGTTTTCATCAAAAACCTTAATTTATTTTCGACTGAAGAAAGAAAGACATGGACATCTTAAATACATTTTCAGCAAAGGTTTATTTAAAAGTGAACTAATCCTTTAAGCTATATCACACAAGGTCTGTTTTTCAGTCCAGTTCAATAAATAAGAAGTTAATGCCCTAAAACTAGCATGGATGCATTATTCGAGATGAATGACAATTACATTTTTATTTCATGCTGACTTTAAGATAATAATATAGCTGTGGTAAATAAGCTGGTGCTTTGCAGTTTATTCTGGCCAAAACGCATCACCGAACAGGTCTAAATAGCTATTTCTGACGCTTTGATGCAGATCAATCTGAAATCAGTGTTATTATAATAGGTAACGGAGTGGTGCAGGGATATGGGATAATTTGGGTTATTGCTTTCATGATTTTTGAAGCCTAAATACAATCAGAAGAAGTCAAAAGCTAAATGAAAGGTTATAAACGAACTACACCACGGCACTAGTGACTCACAGGGCGGGCCAGGCCCCCCAATGCCTGCCCATAGCACCGGGACTGCCCTCGCCGGTCAATTTGACCCCCATAGAAGTGAATTTAATGCTTCAGTACACATAGAAAACCCTAAAAATGCTCAAAATTCAAACTTATAATGTTAAAACTAGCACAAAAGAGTACATAACGTCTGTATGTGTATCTGAATGCATACTGAAGAGAACAGACTTTAGGACCCAGCGGAACAGCTCATATTCTCCATATAGAGCTATAAGGCCATCTAGTGCAAAGAGTCATGAAATATCATCTTATATTATTATTATTTTCCCACAAGAGGTCGGCAAATGCACCCAATGTGAGCGACCGTGAGCTGAATTAACAGGGTTATGCATGAAATCGAGTCATTTTGAATTTAGGTTGAAAGAATGTGCACTCACTGTCCCACAGGTGGGCCGTTTGCCATTATATATTTAAAACAATAATATCTTAGTAGAATCCTAAAGTAATATTGACAAACTATATATCATTTGAAAGCTTACGAACTCAACATTCATCCTGTTAAACCGGTTTGAAATCGGAAGTTGCGTTACCAAGGAAACGATACTCTAAATTCTTCTAGCGGGCTCCTCCCCTAGTGGGCGGTGTCATGTTTCATATTACAAAATGGATTTTAACTAATTTATCATAAAAAAAAGTTTTTGAATCTTGACAAAAAACATATCGTCAGAAAGGTCTGAGTCTCAAGGTTCCATATTTGGTGACTGTTTTGTGATGGAAGTGATATTTGGACAGAAATTTACAGGAAAATGCATCAAAAAAACAATCAATGGAACGTGTATGACACGCGGTGGCTATTTTTGGTACAGCGCCTAAACAAAATCTCATGGGAACTTTATTTTTTGTGATATCATCTTCAAATTTGTACCACAACTTGGTTAGACATATGGCTTTGATTTTATAGTCATTTTAAAGTAAACAATATTTTGTAAAAAAATGTATTTTATATAAAATAACAAATATTTAGGACAGTATTTTTAATTTACAATAAATGTAAACTTCATAACTTTTTCATACTTAAATATTTTGAACTGATTCCACTTCCACAATAATCTGCTGAGTGTCTTCTTTAAAACAAGACCAAATTTAGGTCTACAATCCAAAGCGTTAAAGATAGTGCATTTCATTATATTCTCAAAGACGGGGGGTGACAGTTAAAGGGTTAAATGACTACTTATGGATAAAATCTAGTCATTTAAAGGGTTAAATGACTACTTATGGATAAAATCTAGTCATTTAAAGGGTTAAATGACTACTTATGGATAACATCTAGTCATTTAAAGGGTTAAATGACTACTTATGGATAAAATCTAGTCATTTAAAGGGTTAAATGACTACTTATGGATAAAATCTAGTCATTTAAAGGTAAATAAAAAAGTGCATTAAAAATAGAAAAAATATTATCAAATGAAATAGGCTTTCTGGGAGAGAAAAAAAAGTATATTTTTAGGGCTTCGGGTCACTTTGTCCCATTAGGGAAGGATGAGGGTTAAAAATCACAAGAGGGGATTATGAGCATTTAACCAAAAAACCAATGAAGTGCTAAAATGCGACTCATTCCTGGGTGTCCCTGCAGAACTCCAGCACATTCAAATAACCCAATAACTCAAAACCTACCCGTTTTCATGATCCACTGTGGCTGGTTGAACAGTGAGACTCTTCCTGTCCGAGTTGGTGAAATGAAGCTGCAATGTGGACCCAAATATTAATATACATATTAAATGTGAGTCTGTCTTCCCCCCGCAGGCTTCGCCGGGCTCGCGTCAGCGCTGACAACCGCGCGTAAGGCTCCGAGCGTACGACAGATGGACAGAGCAGACGCAAGGCCAGCGACAGGGTTCCTTCAGAGCTGATGATGTCAAGGACTGCCGTAAAAACTATGGAAATCGTCATCGCCAGCGTTTTTGGACAGATCTCCCTCTCCCGCTCAGGGCCGTGCCAGTGGCAGAGGGACTTGCGGGTGTGAACGGAGCCTCCGCTCACGGACAGAAATGAACAAATATCTGCTTGGCTACAATCCGAACCTGCGGCGGAAGAGACGGGGTGTTCTGATACAGCGCCTGACTCCAGGACAGCATCTGCGTGGACCACAGGGCCAGCGGTTCGGGACTGAGTGGGGGCTGTATCATCCATCACTTTGAAACCGATTCCAGGTTAACATTTATGGAGTAATAATACTTTTCTTTACTCTGTCTCTGGCGTATATATAAATATATAAATGTGTGTGTGTGACCCATTTTGCTGTCAGTTATAAAAGCGTCGCAGCTGATCTGCTCTCAAAGAGCCTCTCACATTTTGATTTCAGATTGATCATTTTTATTATTTAAACGTCTGTTTGAAACGTTCTTGTTTTTTTCTATGCGAGTGTTTCTAACACGAGGGCTTGGCCTTTTTAATTGCGTTTCTCGTGCTTTCTCTTCCCTGAAGTGTTGAATGTGTCCCAGGATGCACGTGTTTTTTTAGGGGGGCAGGTCTCATTGAAGTAGTTGCTGTCCTCGCTTCAGGAAGACATCCTTCAACGTTTAACTCAAGAACAGCCTTTATTTTGTTTTAAAATAAAGTTATGAATTATCACGTGACCAGAGAGCAATATCACTCTCCTTGTTTTGTTTTTTTCCCAGTCTGCACCTGTGGACTTTAATTCACACACAGCTCAGGTGGGGTGTTTAGCTCTATGGGAGCTTTGGAAATGTTGTGTATTTAGTTTACAGAACAGAACTTAGACCGTCTCAATTCACAACGTTTTAACCCTCTAAAAACATTCATGATTTACCTTTCCTCCATTTTAGCAAGTGAAATGCCTTGAAGGCTTTTTATTACCTGTTGTCTTATCAGATCAAATAGGGAGGACGTTATGTATGATTTAGTACCTTTTAGTAGTGTGTTAGCCATGGTGTCTTCAAAGAAAGCCAAAGGTAGACTCTACAAGAAATTGGGACCAAATAAGTTTGTCTCAGTACATTGGGATGTGTTGCTAAATGTCATTTTTTTTTTTTGGTCATTCCTTCATTTGATGTATACCCTGTGCCAAGCAGTCGTTTGGTTTTGCATTATGCCATAATATTGCCCTAGCGCAGATGGTCATTAATTGATAAACCTCAGTATTTACAGGTGATGTACAGTAAAACAAGGCCATATTTATTGTAGCGGTTTCATGCAGTTCTCTTGTTTAGCCAGCAGAGGTTGAGATGTTACTGATCTGCACACATACACATGTAGTTCTGAGAATCGTTTACTCTCTCTCTCTCACACACACACACACACACACACACACACACACACACACACACACACACACACACACACACACACACACACACACACACACACTTTCGAGACATTGTGATGCATTACTTTTCCATCACTGATGCTTTACCTGGCTCTCCATTTGACCATGGGGTCCAGGGACTATGCAGAGGTTGTTTGTGCTTTTTCGTTTTTGCAAAAGTTTTGGCACTTTTGTCAGTATTTATTTGGTTCTGTGCATCAAAGTCTAACAGATGCTCCAGAAGTACTATTGTAACATTGTTGTGTGTTCCCCTGTTTTGGGCAGAAATGTTGAAACGTGGAGAAGAGGGGCATTTTAACCTGGAGGGATGCATGCATAAATTGTCATTCCTTTGTTTTGTTTTTAGTCTGTCTCTGTGATGATGAACAGCGGTTTTTCAATCTAGAAATATAACAGAAAGACACAGGGACCATAATCACTTCCTGAGCTTTGAAGAAGAAAAGACCTGGCTAAAGCCCTTTACCCGCATTTATTCCTCATTACCCAACATTCCCTCTGAGTTTTGAGTGTTGAATCCCTTTCCCTTCTCCAGTCTGCTAATTCCTTGCATCATCTTTCATGTGCCTTGGTGTATGTGTACATGTATACATCAACGAAAGGTCCCCTGTTGGACATGTATGCCTTTTTCTATGCTTTCTTGCATCAGTGTTTTGTTACCAATGTTTTTATTTACAAACCAAGCCTTTTCTGTAATGTGCCTATGCTATATTGGAGGAAGTACATTTTAATTTTGCTTTTCATATGAAACATAATCAAGCCTGAGAATAAAGTACTTATTCAACAATGAAAATGTGATTTCGTTCTTTTTTCCAAGCCTGAAAATCCAATTTTTTTATTAAATTTATTCTGCAAATAATGTGTGTAAAAATCATACAAGCCTAAGCGTTCACACCGGGGAATCTGTTTTGTCATGATTTTACGGTTTTCTTTTACTTTCGATGACTTTTCAGGAAAACAAGAAAGTGCTGTGGTGTTGATGCTCACCTACAGCGCACGACTTAACCTCTCCGAGGTGCAATCATAGTCATGGTTTAAGAATTACAAAAGGGGCTCGACGAGAGCTGTGCAGTTTACGCTCGGACGCCATCATCTCCCTAAAACTGGCAGTTCCTCTCCAGAAGAAGTAGAAAGAAATACCCATCCAAGAAAAACACTCGAGTGTCTCGCTTCACGAAGCCGAGGGCTGTTTTCCCCTCGATTCTATCCAAATAGAAAAAGCAGCTGGCTGGTGAGGGCTGTATCCTGACCTTTAATCATCCGCACCGTGTCTTCAACAGTGGGACAGCTAGTAACTCTTGAGTGAAAAAGAAAATGTTCATTATAGAAGAGAGATTTTTGCTTTGCAGAGGTGTCCTCCAGTGCTCCTGTTAAAGTTTCATCTGATATTAAAAAAAGATCTCAAAAGGTCACACGTGCTGTAATCCCATAGGCTGATATCTCTTAACATCCATTCATGCACCCTCTTCAGTCAGACTCTGCAAAAAGAAAAGAAAAACATGTATTAAAAACACACGAATGACCAATTTATTTGTATCCCTACAGTTCACCCATCCTCAAGTGAGCTACTATGAGATTCATTTGATGGCTACCCAGACAGCAACTGTGTCGGTCCACATGTGGCACGAAACTGTTGAAGTCTCACACAGTTACTCCTAAAACTGTTACAGCTTTAAAAGGACATCTTTGTACCTTTTTTACCACAAAGTTTCATATTAGCACCTTAAGATACATATTTACAGTGCAAGAAAAAGTATTGCAGAATCCGTGAATAATTTTAACAAAATAAGAGGGATCATACAAAATGCATGCTATTTTTTATTTAGTACTGTCCTGAATAAGATATTTTACATTAAAAATGTTTATATATAGTCCATAAGACTATCCAAAAAAAAACAGCTTCTCCTGCACATTCTTCAGTTTTCCAGCATCTTCTGCATATCTGAACCCTCTCCAGCAGTGACTGTGATTCTGAGATCCATCTTTTCACACTGAGGACGATTGAGGGACTCAAACACAACTATTAAAAAGCGTCACACATTCACTGAAGCTCCAGAAGGAAACATGGGGGTGAAAACTTTTGCAATTGAAGATCTGGTCAATTGTACTTAATTTGTCTTCCAGGAAGCATGTAAGTATCTTCTGTAGCTTCCGAAGGGCAGTACTAAATGAAAATTGATATCTTCATCCTGTTCAAAAGTTTTCACCCCCGGTTCTTAATGCTTTGTGTTTCCTTCTGGAGCTTCAGTGAATGTGTGACGCTTTTTTAATAGTTGTGTTTGAGTCCCTCAATCGTCCTCAGTGTGAAAAGATGGATCTCAGAATCACAGTCACTGCTGGAGAGGGTTCAAATATGCAGAAGATGCTGGAAAACTGAAGAATGTGCAGGACGTGGAGGATTTTTCTGAAGAACGGTGATCAGTTTAACTGCTCAGGACAAACAAGAGACTCAAGAACAACCCTCATAAGACACACACACAGCTGAAGATCATCCAGGGAACGACACACAGGATTAAGAGTCAACTTTTGAACAAGGTCATTTTTATAATGTCAGCTGTTTTTGTAAACATCTTATGTAAATATCTTATTCAGGACAGTACTACATAAAAAATAACATGTATGAGCCCTCTTATTTTGTTAAAACGATTCACATTTTTTTACAGATTCACATACTTTTTCTTGCAACTGTATACTCTAAAGGTACTAGTATGCACCTTTTAGGAGTAAAAAAGGTACAAAGATGACCTTTAATGGTGTGAATGAAGCAATAAGCGCGAGTGATTTACATGTTAAGTCAATGTAAAAGACACGAAGAGACATTCTGCGGTGCGTAACGAGTGATTTGCGCGAGCTTAAAAATCTGAACTAACGTGCCGCGTTAACCAATCAGGAGCTTGCTCTAGTAGTGACAACAATGAGGACAAAACTATGTGGATAGCCGGAGCTGTACGATACATCTTCGTAATTTATAGAAACAGGAATAAAAAGGATCTTGCTTGGAAGAAAGTGAGTGAGGAGTTTGGACAGTCTGGTAAGTTGTAAAAAATGCTGTTTACTCAATTTGAGCTCTACATAGGGTGATTGGGACACTTTTTGCCATTGAAATGATTTGGAAAAAGTGTCCCAATCACTCTGAATTCACCCTATTAAGACTAAAAGCTAGTTAAAGAAGGCAAATTGAGCTCATTCGCCCTATTTTAAAACAATCCATGTCAGCCATTTCACAACGAGACGAGCCGCCTAACGGAAGCCCCTCCCATGACGCTAATTCACGTCTGTTTAGTAAATGTCACGCACGAATAAAGCGAGTAAACTCAAGATGTTCAACCGTCCAACTACGCGCGATTTACCCCTTAAGCTGTACCCCTTAAAGGTACAGTTGACACCTTTTTTTCTCTGTGTGCTGGGTAAGTTGGCAGAAAATGAAATCACCTTTAGTATTTGTTGAGATTTCAACTGTTGACTTTGCGGTTTGATCCTTTGAGATCAGGCCGCTTCCTGACTGCTCCACCTGTACATCTTCGTGGTCTGGATTCTGTGGCGTTAGAGCAGCTTCTGTTGGGGTTGCAGATGACGACCCAGTCATCTCACTTCCTGTGTTCTCAGAGTTCCTTTCCTCCGATAAAAGTGGCATCTTATTGGCAAACCACCGCCGGATCGACTCTTCACCTAACCCACTTGACTTGGCAATCTCCTCCAACTTAGTCTCATCTAATTTACCATGCGTGTCAAGGTGCTCCTTAAGAACACTAATGCTTGCTTTCTGAAAGTCTTCCTCATCTACCATGGTCTGGTAACTCTCGAGCCACTTGAGCTGACCGTTCTTCAGGACATAGCGGCAATCTCCAAACCAACGTACCACTTCTGGTCGTGGTAGGCCTGTTTTAGCTATCAGTTCATTGTACTGGGGACTACTGGGCCAGTGGGTGCGTGCAAAGACTTGCTTCAGCAGGTGGAGCTGTTCGGGTGTTTTTTTACCTCGGTATGGGGAAGTCTGAGAGATAGATTGTGGCATCTTGGTACCTTCAATCAGTTGACTTCCCTCAGGCTCACCTTTTCCATTAGATTCAGTAACTTTCAGCATTTTGAGATTGATCTTGATAGGGTTAACTTTTGGCTCAGTGCCGCTCTCATCCCGCTGTTTCTCCTCTTTGACTTCTTGAGTTTCCATGGAGGAGTCTTCAGCTTCATGCATCTCCTCATTGCTTGTTTTTTCCTTTTGTATTTCATCCACCTCTTCCTCTCCCACAGCATCAACATCTTCCCTTTCCGCCTTCTCAGCTTCCTCTTTTTTCTTCTCTGCTGCTACCCTCTTTCGCCGCTCAGCAAACCAACTATGGATCTCGCGGCGAGTCATCTTTGTTTCTGCTCTTAACCGGTCAACTTCTTCACTAGATGGATCTGGGTCCTGTGCAAAGCTGGCTTCCAAAGCACGAACCTGGTGAGGCTCTCGCTCCTTGTACCGTATAGCCGTGAAGTCTGGCGATGGGGGTCGTGGAGGACGGCGTGTGGGAGTTGGTGGAGATGATGTCTGTGAGGGGCTGAGAGGTGACTGCTGGGGAGATTTGGGTCTCTCTGGGGGTGTATTGTTTTCTGACAGGTCTACAGCAGCAAGTGTATCGAGTTGGGAAATGCTACCACTAGCTGTAACCGTTTGACCGCCGCCGCTTGACCTTGAACCCTTCAGATTTCGGAAGTGATAGCGGCGATCACTGAACCATTTCCGTACTTCACGCACAGACAGACCAGTCAGGCTTATAAGTCTGTCTACTTCCTCTTGATTAGGAAACTGGCTAACTAGGAAGCTCTCCTTCAGGGCTGCCAGCTGTCCCTGGGACTTTTTGGTTTTGTTAAAGCTGGGGTCCAGGAAGTTAGTGGAGGAGAAATTACGAGAGTTCATAGAAATGGGACACGGGGAGTCTGATTTACTTGGTATTGTGCTATCTGTTGTAGTTGTAGATGCCAAGGTAGTGGTTGGAGTGGTACTGCCAGATGAAACATTGCTCTTGCTGTTGCTTTTAGCCTCAGAGTTGCCTGTACCCTCACTTTTCACAATATTACCATTGCTTTGAACGCCATTAGTACCTGGAGCATTGACCTTAACATTGCTGTTGCTATTTGACTTTGCAGTGCTACTGCCACCAACACTGATTACACTAGCCTGGCTACACAAGCTGCTAGTACTACTAATACTGCTTGAACTGCTGCTAGCACTAGCACTGCTGCTACTACTGCAATTTCCACTACTACTGCTACCAACGGTGCCTAAAACCATGCTGATTCCTTTATCAGCTACCAGGGCTGCAGCGGGTCTGGCCTGCATCATAGGCTTTGCAGCAGCCTGAGGTTTGGGTGTGACCGCTAGTGCAACAGGGGCACTGCTGACCTGAATTCCATTAGCCATCATTGGCTGGGTGACAATCACCCCTCCTTGTCCAACCAGGCTACCTTGTAAGATGTGGGGGATGGCAGTTGTGCCCAGAACTGTGATCGTTGGATGAGCAGCAGTGTGGTGGGTCTGACGTTGCTGCTGGCCATTGGAAGGTGCTGCCTGTATGATTGTATTGAACATTTTTCTGCGGGCATCTTCTATTTCCTCAGGAGACCAGCTGATTCCTTGTTTTAGCCTCTGTGCTGTGAACCAGATCTTGATCTGCTCCTCGGGATACCGGGTGACTACTGTAAGGTAGCAAAGCTCAGCCTTGGTTGGATAGGGGAACTTGCTAAAGGATGTCTTTAAGAAACTGCTATTGTCCATTGATGCATTATAGGTAGGAATGCTGCTGAGGGGGATCATCACTTTTGGGAGATTCTTGGTACTCGATGAAGAGGAGTGGGATGAGGAGACTGGAGCAGAGTGTTGATTAAAACTTGTGTTCTGCACAACAGACACAACTTGTGTAACAGCCGTCTTCAGCGTGGGTAAAGCCCCAGAGCCATTAACAATCTGTATGGCTGATGGCAGAGAAACTTTGCTGGCTGTTCCACTGTGAACAATAGTGGGTACATGGGTGACTGTAACTGCAGGAGAGTCATTTTTCCCCACCGCTTTAGTAATAGAAGGCGGAGGGTCATCAATGGCGGGGTGGGAAACGACAATCCTCTTGGGTTCTGATTTACCCTTCAGCATTTTCATGATTGGTGTCTTGGTGATGGATATCTCAGTTTCTTTAGAGCTAGTGCTTTCACAAGGCTCCATGCAAACACTCTGCTCTACCACAAGCCTGTTGTCCTTCTTTTTGAGCTGAAGTGTGGTGGTTATTGTACTGGGATGGACACGGGCATTGTGCAGAGCTAAGCCCTCGAATTTTGCAGCACTTATCCCGCAATCCACACAAAGAAAACAGGGGTCAATGCGGAAATCTGGGTGCCCGCTGTAGACATGATCAAGGAAAAGATTTAGGTCCTGGGTCTCAAAGTTACATGGCTTACAAGTGTAAACTTCGCCATCTTTATGGATATCACCTGTATCTTGCCCAGAGGACTCACCCAAACTTTCGCAACCTTTTGCACTTGCTCCCTCTCTGAAGGAAAAGCCAATGTCCTTGGTTGGAGGGGACCTTCTGTCCCGTTGAAAGTCATCCTGCAGATGCATGCTTTTTACAGGAATCATGCATGGAACGGTGGACTTCCTCTTGCTAGCCATGGTTCTGTCTCCAGTGAGATTCCTGATTACTTATTGGTTCTCCGTTCTTATAGGACAACCACTGATAACTCGGTGATGGACATGATCATCAGTCCATTATAAAAGTGTTCTGTCCTTAATGGCAATGCATATCAGGCATCTGAACATCAATCTGTAAAGACAAAAACAATAGCATTTAACAATCACAGAATTCAAGATCATTTTAGATAATCGTTGCATTGTACATGTGTAATGACAATAAACTTGAATCTAATCTAATATTATTAAACATTTAAAAAAAATAATAAACTCTCTATTGAATGGCCACTGATCTATATAGAGAACTGGATTGCTCATGACGGCATAAAAAGCGAAGCTGCCGCGCCGCCATATTGGTATTCCCTAGTCTTAGGTCAGCAGCATCACTGCAGAGTCGTGAACGCGGATTGACAACAGACCCGGAAGAGAAGACAATGCTGAATAAAGTCGTAGTTTTTGTTATTTTTTGGACCAAAATGTATTTTGGATGCTTCAAAAAATTCTAACTAACCCACTGATGTTACATGGACTACTCTGATGATGTTTTTTTTACTTTCTGGGCACGGACTGTATACTGTGCATACATTTTCAATGGAGGGACAGAAAGCTCTCGGACTAAATCTAAAATATCTTAAACTGTGTTCCGGAGATTTGGAACGACATTAGGGTGAGTCATTAATGACAGCATTTTCATTTTTGGGTGAACTAACCCTTTAATGATTTAAACTGTGATTAAATTAATAATTAATTTAACAACATAACATACATAATACTTTACTCATACGGAAACTGCAAACGCCATACATGTCATCTTTAAGAGCCTGAAAAAGATGTTGCTCAATCAGGAAATAAAATACACGTATCATTACTTATTCAGACAGATAACACTGCTTTATTTCTGAGATAATGCATGGAAAATTGTTATATATAGTGCAAAATAGTAAATATTGCTTCACTTTTTATTGTATAAGCTATTCAAATAAATGTCTCCAGCTAAACACATGTTAATGTTTAATATTTCCTCTATAATTACATACATAAAGAAATATATTTTGTGTTAGTGTTAGGTACCTGTACGCAATGTGCAGACACACCCACATTAATGAATTCAACATATGACTTTTCCTCTGCAAAAAGACCATAAACATTACAGATAACATCTGAAGTAACTATTAATTACATACATATATCGTAACACTAATCCTGTGTGACTGAGATGCTGCAAATCCTGTGATTTCAGGTTAATGCCCTCTGTCAGTAGGGGATAGTAAGATGGCCGCTCGAACACTTCCAGTGGCTTCACCGCCCGATGCCCGTTCAGAACGACAGGAGCAATCCAGTCATTTATACAGATCAGTGCTATCACTGAAAGAGAAGAGCTGCTTTTATGCCCATCTCGTACGAGCCACGTTCGAGCTCATTCTGTCTACAGAGAGTTCTCACAATCCATCCTTGCTCTGAAAAGTTTTGGAGTTTAAGTGAATGGCATACTATCAATCGAACCATTGGACCATACCAGAAAATATCAGAAAAACATTAATTTCAATATGTATGCAGATCTTCCAGAAAAATAAGTTCAACAGTGTATTCACCAAACACACACACACAGTAAAAAAGCCACTGCAGTTCATTTCTGCTTCTAATGGCAACTGGGCAAATAGACAGATACGTCATAATAAGAGAGGTCCACAATGAAGCCAATGAGAACATGTTTCCAATACTGTAGAGCTATCTATGACTGATAACCAAGCTGAAAAGTATTCTGGAAGTACTACAACTTTACCCAATTCTAGGAAAGGAAAGGTTTAGTCCAGTGTCCGCATGGACAACTGCTTAAGGCCTACATTATTGGACTATATTATGAGGAAGCACAGGCGAAGCACAGGCGAAGCACTGCTACTTGGGCGCAAAGATATAACGCAACACATGCACAGCATACGCCGCTATGTTTGACAGAAGTTTGGGGATTTCATGGGTTGTGTGATATGATATCTCTGCGCTCAAGTAGCAGTGCTTCGCCTGTGCTTCCCCATAATATAGTCCCAAATCAATATCTGCCTAGGAAATCGCCTTAATCTGCATCGCTATTTGCATTCGTTGTGAATTCGCAGGCCCGCAGGAAGTAATTAGGTGGGTTTGTTTTATTTTGTGGATCACTTTTACTCGGGACATGCTAGCTGGCAACATAGGATTCCATTCATTATGCTAAGCTAAGCTAGCGGCGACCCTGCCAAACTAAAACAATGCATGCACTGAGACAAAAATGCATTTGCCCACATATCTAAATGTAGGAAAGAAGTTGAATAAGCCCTATTTCTAAAAACGCTGGAGTGTTCCTTTAAGGTTGAAATGCTGCGTGAGCTCAACCAATCAGCGCCCAAGTCCAACCCCCGAAAGTTCCTGAACTTTAACAAAAAAAGTACTACCGCGCAAGCAGGGCCGGTTTGAGGGGGGAATTATTACCCGGAACTTTATTTAGAGCCTGGTTCCTGCGGTCGAAACACACCGAGAACCACCCAAAGCCCCTAGGGAAAGTTCCTGTGCGGCTTAATTGTTTCATTTAAGAACGTTATAATTTGGTATAAAAGGGTAGACCGGTCTAATTTGAATCCGAAAAGTAAGACTGATTAGCCCTATTTATTTGCTAGTTAGTCAGACTAGTTTTTAAGACACAGTCTTGACTTAGCGGCTGTGTTTAATGCAACGGGCCACAGTTCCAGACCCTGGCTTGGTTCCAACATAATGAGAAGGGCAGCACCATTTTACCATTTCTTTGGTTTGAAGTCAGCGGCGGAGTCAATTGTCAATTGGGGTCTAATGCTATTTCATGCATTCTGACTTATTTACACAGTTAAAGAGTTGATTTTCATGCTAAACATGGCCAAAATGTTAAAAAAAGTTTTCACACGACGTCACACCATCATAGGAACGCACACCTGGAGGCTTTCCTCCATTTCCCGCCACTTATTTTCACAGTGATATTAAAAAACCGAATTCAATATACACCTTATTGATGTTGCATACTTTGTGCAGGCAAGCAGATGAACGCAGAATATTAGTGCAACACGAGGTTTCTCGTGAAGGGTTTTCCCCATCGAAACCATTATGAAGAAAACGCATTGCATTCATATTATTGGCTCATCTACTGACCTATATAGAGTACATCATCAAAAGGGTGTTAACTGAATTATCTTTTAATATGACTGTACATTAAAGCACTTCAAGGGTGTGTTGCACTAATAAGGATTCTTTAGCCTGGCGTCGGTTGATCCCGATCAGCCAGTCTTTCTGCTTAGTTAACCTGTGTTTAAAATCAAGTGGTGCAACACAGCTCGATTTAAAATAAAACCCAGATCAACAAATCCTTGATGAACTGGGCACTTCAACCAGAGCGAGAGCAAATAAAACATTACTTGCTAGTTTTTAGACCACGAAATCAACAATGTCACTAAAGAAGTGTGTTTCTGGTAGTGAGGGACGGATAACCTTGTTCAGCTTCCCAAATAACCCAGCGTCAAGGGAACAGTGGATGGCTTTGTTTTTCCGAAGCAGCAACCGAGTTCTGCAAGTGTGTGTGTAGACAACACGAACGTATGGTGTTGAATAGTGAGTTTGAGATTCTTTAGCTCCGCCCACTGCACGCCTCCACGAGCTCGGACGTTTTCTCAATGAACCGGTACAGCGTATCCGTCTTTTATAAATATGGTTAAAGTAAAGACTCCTCGGAGATATGAAGATGCATTGCTCCTCTATAGATGGCAGAAACTGTGTGTGTTATGGAGCCTTTAGAGCATTTCATAATAAACAATGTTATAATTGGGAGAAGTATGTGCATGGCAAGGAAAGAAAATCAAAACTTTGAAATGACTTCGTTTTCTTCTCATGATGAAGGCGTATTTATCATTATATATTGTTTGTTTTTGGTAGATACTTATTTTAAGCAAAATATAAAAATGGTCCAGAGGTCAATGGTTCAGGAGGAAACCCCTGAACCCCCACACGGTCTCCGAGTCACATGGCCTTCTGCCATACATGGCTATCTAAACCGAGCTGGTCAAATGTACCTTTCTTATCTGGTTGGGCTAAACTGATTTTTGTTGGTTTCTGAAAAATTCTCAGGCATGTTTCTCATCTTTGGTGAATATTTTTTTGACAGTTTTTTATTTTCTTTCACAAAGTACTCCTGCTGGCCAGATGGAAATGTATAACTTATATCTGGACCGTTGCTTGGAAGGAAATATAGAGACTGGACCTCTTTAGTCTGTTAAAGGGATAGTTCACCCAAAAATGAAAATTAGTCCATGATTTACTCTCCCTAAAGTCATCCTAAGTGTAGGCCTGTCACGATAACTACTTTTTGTTTCGCGATATATCGTCCCAGAAATAATTGCGATAAACGATATTATTGCCATTTTAAAACTATTTTATGCCACTGAATATATAATCCTAATATAACAGCATAATGCAAGTAGACCTACACACTTTCAAATGACAACCTTATTATTCTTTAGATCATGGAAATTAAGGGTAAAAAATATATTATGCTAAATAATTATTATTTTTTTGAATAAATAGCAAATAACCGTCATTCTGCGGTGACATTATGTGCTCCGGAACAGGGGATCGAGTCCATTTGGACTTATTCGTGCAAACTGTCAATTCACCTCCGCCACGGAAAACATACAAGATGACAGCACAAACGAGTAAAAGTTGGTGACATTCATTATCATGGAAACATGTTGGGCGATAAACTGCATCACAAAAAATGATTGAGGTCATGTACATATATGGTGCGATATATATCGATATATTGCGACAGGCTTACCGAAGTGTATATGACGTTCTTCAGACGAATACAATCGGAGTTAAAATGTCCTGGCTCTTCTGAAAAAAAAGTGCATCCATCCATTATAAAAGTGCTCCACACGGCTCCAGGGGTTAATAAAGGCCTTCTGAAGTGAATCAATGGGTTTGTGTAAGAAAAATATCCATATTTAACACGTTATAAAGTAAAATAAACCGCTTCCGGCGGACCACCTTGTGAACTTGTGAAGAAACGGGCGCGACGATGGCGTAGCATAAGCGTTTAAACTGCAAATATGCAAAATATTCAAATATTGGGCTGTCATTCACTGCTATTATAAAGCTTGGAGGAGCCAGGACATTTTTTAATATAAGTCTGATTGTATTCGTCTGAAAGAAGAATGTCATACACGCCTGGGATGACTTGAGGGGGAGTAAATCATTGGGTATTGTTCATTTTTGGGTGAACTATCCCTTTAACATGGTCTAGTTAGCCCCTGCTGGTAGATGCAGTAACTACTCTATCCGGACCCAAAACATATCACTCAATCATCTAAATAAAACTTTTTCCAAGCAGCAAATAAATCACGTCATCTTTATGTAGTTTTAGTTTAGAAGATGGCCAACCTGGAGGGCTCTTAAAGATGCGAAATATACTTTAGTACTCTAATTTTTTGTTTGTCGCTATAGTGCCAAGACTTCACGTCTTGAGCACGTTCTAGCGTGGCATCAGCATTCCTGCAGCTTCAGAATGACTAGTCACATGGTGACCGCCTCACACCGATCTGAGCCCAGAAGCAAAGATGGCAGATGCTAAATCAAGTACTTATAGGTGATCATGTGTTTGTCGGAGGGTAAGTGGAGGGTCATCATGCAAGCAGAACACACTGAAATGCCCTTCGTTGTAGCTTGCAGTGATGCCATTCGGGTTTGCGTGAGGGGCACGGCCCTGCCAACGCTGCTGGGTCAGATAACCAACACAAAGGGGCTGTGCGGTAGGCGGGCCTGACATCCATCATGTGGGTGAGACCCTGAGGACGAGAAGACGTGTGGGGGCAGGGAGAGAGAGTTTGGGCCGAGGTGCGAGCGTGTGTGTACACATGTGTTGGGAAGTTTGGGAGGGGCCATTAACTGTCACAGGAAGCAGTGAGGTGTTTCACCAAGGCATTTTTTTGCCTTGATACCAATTCCCCATCCCTACCCCCATCACACACACCCTTTTTTTCACCCTCATCCAACAATCACAGAGCCGTTACCCCCCCCATCTCCTCCTCCTCCTCCTGGCTCACTCCAAAGACTCTGGAATGTTCCACCATGAGCTATTTAGCGAGTGGTCAACCTGGGAGCCAAGCTGCCGTATGCATCGAGCGCCTCTCGAAAAAAGCTGAGGATACACGAACGAGCACTATAGCAACCCACGTCTACAAAACCAATGAGTGTCTGCCTAAAAACTAGCTTACACTTCAACACGACACTGTATGATATGAAAGTAAGTGGATAAAAGTTTACACGTTTGTGACTGAAACCCACAGGTTTACCAAAAGCGAAGTTGATCGTAGAGACCACAAAAAATCTGACATGCTGAAATGCTGTCACGTTTAGGGTCTGACTGAGACAAAAGGTCAAATGTAATGCATACCTGTCTGCAAGAGTGTTGGTCTTCTTTACCCTTGAACATACAAGCCTGCTGCAAACTTTAAATGTTTGAGGCCTATACACTCAGAGACCGTCCTGTGGCTTCACAACGAACAGAGTATCCGTCTCTCCGCCTGGAGGACACGTAAACAAACAATATCACATGTCCTGTGTGACACAGCAGTGCCTAAACTGACCAATTCTTAGCCGCTCGGTGGTGTAGTTGGGGTTACAATCTATTCACTATCTGTTATGTTTGCTTTGGCAAAAACACATGTACCCCACCGTCGGTTTGCCTGCTCGCCTCGCCTCCCCTCCCCCATTCCCTCTCTCTCCCTCTCTCTCCTTCAACAAGTTCAGCCCAGTCTGCAGGGAGACGGGTCGTCAGCACCACTGGTGTGTTACTATCCCCATGGCAACCCCTCACACACACACACACACACACACACTGAATTAACGCTCTACTACACACAGTGGTCAACCCATGGGCAGCGTTCGGCCCCTGGCTTGTTTTTCCGGACGCTGCGAGAGGCGTCAGCAGGCCCTGATCTTATTTCAGACTGTGCGGGATAGGTGTGGTTGTTCCCACTCATTGTCAATCGCACGACGTTCCCTCGTTCAATTCATGTTGACTCTCAGTCGCACTTCAACTGAAACTGCTAATAAAAATCTATTGAAATGATATGTAAAGAATTCACAAAAGTTAGTCCAATTTAAAGGGGTTTTCCTTCTGACAATATGCTTTACCTCTTCGTCAAATAGACCAAAAGTGGCACAATATGGCTTTTTTTGGTATGTTTTGCTCAGTTTGGTTATTATGCAACTACACCAACGTCATAATAATAAGGTGCCAATGCTTTTTAAACGCAGAGTGGCACAGATTCGATGTCGCCAGCACCTAAGGTGTTAAGGCTCAGTTAAAAATGGAAGAGTGAGGGGAAAAAAAAAATGGCGGCACACCACACGCTCTGCTGTCCAACCTAAAATGGCTGACATCACAGTCTCCTAACCAGCGAGGCAGTGCAATGCCAGCTCCTGCTGACCAGACCAGAGCCGCTAGAAGGCACAGCGCAGGGACCCGCAACCCTCATCCTGATTCAGACCGAGCCAAGGGAACGCTTCCATGATTTGTGAGGGGACAGATTTGCAATAATCCTACCTGGACGCTGGGAAGAAGGAGAGGAAAGTAAAACAAGACAGACAGAACCTCAAACCCAGATATATAGAGCAACTGTACTGATCATTTAGAGGTTTTGTTGCTTCCTACAGTCGTAGAAAAACGACAACCGCGTTAATACATCATGAAAACAAAACCGAGAGGGGTTCAGCACAAACGAATACTTCCGTCATTCCTAACAAACAGATCTGCTTTCAAGGTAACAGCTACGAATAATACGTCACAGTCATACTGAGATGTAGAAGAGCATTTTCACCATGACCTTTTGCTGAGGAGGAGAGGCCTGACATCAGATCTACTGTTCAAGTTCACCGCAGACAGCCTTGAGCTTCAGGACAGGGAAACTGACTTCATGTGCTTGATGTAACGAGATGTTTATCCATTTCAGGCTTTACCACTAAACTTCACTGACTAAGTGTGGATGATCATTCATAAACGTGACGCAAGTGACTGTACTTGAAATGCTGATACCGGTGATGATATGGTGCAGGGTGGACAACAAATGAGTAACTTAATGATAGCAATTATGCAAATTTAAATAAACACTTGTCAAGATTTATAATAACATTCATTTTGCATTTTCCACAAGCTACATTTACAATTCAAAACCATCCAACTGGTATATTTCAAATCTGACACATGAGCAGGCTTGTTCAGTTTATCCGGCTGTTATCGGTAGGGTCGGGTATCGAGAACCGGTTCCAAATTCCCAAGATTCGATGAGAAACGCGCATTTCGACTTCGCTTATCGGATCCTGTGAACGCATTTTAACGAGATTTTTAACCGTTCAAGCGCAAGAAGACTTGCGTGTTGTTTACAGTCCAAAGAATGTGCACAGAAAGCCGCCTTTCATACGGAATAGCGCGCAACACTGAACTGAGTTCTCACTCTCTTGCGTGTTTTTGAATGGACAAATACACACAAAAATGTCAAAATATCCTCATAAACAGTCTCAGGCCGTGTCCGTTTTTATTCCCATGTTAACAGGTCAGTGCTTGCACACTGCAGCGCGGATCGAGCTGTGCCGAAAACACTTGCATGCTAGAAATAAAACAGACGCCTATTTTTCACGCGACGCAAGCGTGTTGGAAGCGTTTCCAAGCAAAATAAAATAGGAAAATATGTTTATATGTCATTTTGACACAAATACATGTTAATTAATGACCTTTTGATGTTTGAAAGTCTCTAGATTTTGACATAAATGCAGATATAACTGTAATTTAAGTAAATAATAATAATTATAGATCTTAGATTAAATATTCTGTAGCCTATTTTGCCATCAATACCATAGATATGCACAGTCAATACTGCCGACGTTGTCTTTGCTGTGTCAGTAGGCTATATATTTATATTTAACATTCACATGAAGTATAGGCCTTCCCTGTACGCCACCTAGCGGCAGACACGTTTCTGGTTCGCAAAGACATAGAAAACGCCACAGTCGCAGGCAACAGAAACGCCACGCTTGCAGTGTGTCGCTGGTCTTGAGTGAGCATAAACAGTTTGCGCGTAACAGTATATTGGATCCGTGCAGCTCTTAAAGTGACAGGAGCCTAATATTCCTGCTGCCGGCTCTATAATAACGTTAATCAAACAAAAGACAAAGCTGCGCTTGACATTTATATTTGATTAGTGCAGTGTTGTTTACAGTTTCTGTACCTGAATCCCTAAATCATATCTTTGTTCAGTTGTATTGTTCTTTTTTTATTACTTCGCGCTTACTTGTTTTTAACAATGCTTAAATTGTATGTTATTAGTTGGGCTAGTTGTTTTTATGGTATTTATTAAACCATAAGCACACGTCCCTCTTTAGCCTGTTGATTTTGGTTCATGTTATTCCAGTACAATGAAATGTTTTGCAATAAACTTAGAATAAATGTGACTGTACCTTGAATGTAGGACTCGAGAAGCAGAATCGGAAATGTTAAAAAGCAAACAATACCCAACCCTAGTTATCGGCCGATGCCATAATCTCAAAATAACCAAATATTGCCTCATGTACCTGCCTTACTGACATATATTAGTTTTTCACTAAACACGACTAAAACATGTCCACTGTCAGTGATATATTCTGAGTTCTGATCACATAAGACTTCATTAAAAATTGAGACTAGATGACAGCCTGGACATAATAATAATAATTAAAATGACACATACAACTTTAAGATGAACATGACCTCAGCACTAGTAAATCACATACATTATTGTTGTGATCACGCACGTGTGCCGTTATCCTGATCAGCTTCAATGTATATGAATACTAATATTATGAAATATGATCACATATTAAAAAACCATAACCACAAACTACATCTCCACCCCTTCTTCCTGTCGCCATTACACACACACACACTCTCACTCACTCACTCACAGGGCAGCAGTCAGTCACTTTAACTGTATCAGTGCAGCATAGCTGCTGTTAATGATAGATTAGGACGTCGATGTGTAACAATAAAAGTCAAACACAAACTCACCCGTGGGCACGAGCCAAATCCCGTCTGAGACGCGCAGCTTCAGCTGCCATACACACAATAAACACAACTCAAGTCAGCTTGTGCTGGAGGATAGATGATGAGTGTAGCACAAAGGCCCTTCACTCTTGTTTATGTCCAGCCGAGTGTGTGTGTGTGCGTGTGTGCGTGTGAGAGAGTGTGTGTGTTAAACACAGACGGCGAAAGAAACTCACGCCGTACGTCACCAGCAGCAGTGTCATGTGACTGGATGCGTCACTGGCATCCGAAGCCCTGGTGATCAGCTCATGAATATAACCTGATAATGAGTAATTAACGTTCATACACAAAGATACGAAATGCGTCACTCATTGTCATGAAGGAAAAGTTATTTCTGCGCCTGAAAGTTTGAGGGAAGTTTGAGTTAAAGTGAATCTGTAATGTGTTTGTGGTTAAAGCTTTGCTTCAAAGGTCAAGGGAGGTAATATGTATTCTGCTGAAATACTACACTTATGTACAGGGCTTTTGAAACAGATTGATGCATATAAGCATGATGATCCTGTGTGAGTGCATCCCTTTTAAATATAAAGACAGCCATTTTCATCTACAACAGAATGCATGTTTTGTTGTCTAAATTATTGGCTTTATGTAATAAACGCTGATGGCATACACATCCCAGAGATTTGATGTCTGCAAGATGTATTGCTCAAATGCAATATGTCTCTAAGACATTTCCTATCAGATATTAACGTTTAGAAAATGTCTTTAAGATGTTTATGTTAAAAAATATGTTTATCAGATGTTTGTATACAGCAGATGCTTACCAGATGAACTGCTCGTTAACATATAATAATAATAATAATAATATGAGTACGCTTTTCTGGATACTCAAAGCGCTTTACGTGCAGCACCACCTTGATGATGCGATGGCAGCCATATTGTGCCTGAACGCCCACCACACACCGGCTTATGGTGGAGAGGAGACGGAGTGATGAAGCAATCGGTATGTGGGGATGATTAGGAGGCCATGATGGACAGAGGCCAATGGGAAAATTTGGCCAGAATGCCAGGGTTACACCCCACCTCTTTTTCCGAAGGACATCCTGGGATTTTTAATGACCACAGAGAATCAGGACTCATCCAAAGCACGAGAAGTTAACAGACATCTTAGACAGGGTTGCCAGGTTTTCACAACAAAACCCGCCCAATTGCAACTCAAAACTAGCCCAAAACAAGCCCAATCGGGTTTATAGGGGTTCCCTTGTCAAAAAAATGCATTCCGGGGGGTTAAAATATATGTTTTTTGGCAGGGTTCCCTGCTAAATCGAGCATTTCCGGGCACTAAATATAACATAATTGGTGTCACTTCAACCCGCGGACATGAAAAACAGCCCGCGGCAACGGTGTTAAAGTAGCCCAATTACACGGGAAAACCGCAGACTTGGCAACACTGATCTTAGAGACGTACGTGTGCTATCTGAGCTGTCCGATGTATAAATATACATTTAGAAAACATCTTTAAGATGTTTATGATTTAGAATGTATGAAACTGACTTTTAAAAGATATTTATATTTTCGGGTTTCGTAATATATATAATATTATATTATATTATAATATATAATTAGCCTGACTAATTAGCCTGACATGGTCATACTCAGTTCTAGTCAGAATATGAGTCTGATACCGCTCCAGTGGGCTGTGATTATTGGGACGTGTTTCAACCGAACCAGGAAAGACCTCAATTGGATAAACCTACAACCAATCAGAGCAACGGAGTAAGTGACGTATGTTGAGCGGCGCATAGTAGTGGGAAGTTTGGATCATTTTATAGACTTGTTCGGTAAAAGGAACAAATCTTTTTTCATGTCATTTCGTTCATTTCAGCAGAATATGATTCAAATATCACATGTTAAATTCCCCAACACATCTAGTACTTATGCAAACGTTGATCACATATGGAATAAAAAATTGATTATAAGCTAATGCAGCCAAGGCCAAATTTAAGAAATGATTCATGAATTGCTGATCTGGGTCTTCAGGCTATGCAGTCTGTTAGTTCACCTCACCTCTGAATCCCAGTTGTTCTTCACATTTAATCAAGTCTGTTCCCTGGAAAGATTAGTAATGTTACACCTCTCCTGTCTTCGGGTTTGAGTTGTTAGTTCTGTCATCAGTGTCTGATCTGGGCCGTGACAGCCCCATAAGCATGCAGTCCCGAAAACAGACTTGATTAGTTCAGCTCTGGAGTCTTCGGCTTCGAGTCATTCGTTCTCACAGCCTCATCGGCTGAGTGCAGAAGATCCTGTACAGAACCGATGGCCTGTAGCGCATGCATGGTCAACACACAATGAACAAACTGCTTTCTGAGACAACTCAATATTTAAGATTAGTTCAAAAACAACGAATTGTTCATGAACGACACATCACTAACGCAACAGAACTCAACTGCACGCACACTGGAAGAAGAAGAAGAAGAAAGAAGAGTGTAAACGATCTTTGCATATGTTGTAAAAAAATAATTTGAGGATACACAGAGTACTTACCAACACAATCATCATTTTCGAAAGAAATAGTACAGGTGCATGCATATACGAACAAGTTCTCCGTTAAGATTAGAACAAATTCACCCCAAGCGCTCTTTGGTGACGTGGATGATTACGTTACTGTCGATCATATGTCCATCATCGTCTAAAGCCCGCCCTGATGATTTCATTGGTCCGAACAGCTTCTGTTCAGGCAGAGTTACTCCACAACGCATCCAGGCCGAACTGCCCGACCTCAAATGTTGTGGGTGGGGCTAAGTTCGGCTGGCATCCAGGCTAATATATAATACATCCGTTTTCGTCTCAACCTGAGGCCCACACAAAGACCATGGAGCTACTGATCCGGGAGCTGCTGTTTGCTGACGATGCTGCCTTCCTTGCTCCAGGTTGTCCACCATTTCAGCTACTTGGGGTGCGTGATCTCGTCTGACGCCATGATCGACAAAGAAGCTGACAACAGGCTGGCCAGGGCAAACAGTGCATTCAGATACGGACGTGTCTGGAACAACAACAACCTCAGAAAAGACACAAAGGTCAGTGTATACAAAGCTATTGTGCTGACCACTCTCCTGTATGGCGTCACGTACCGTCATCACCTGAGACTCCTCGAGCGTTTCCATCAGCACTGCCTCCGCACAATCCTCAACATTTGTTGGAGTGACTTGTTGCTAACACTAAAGTCCTCGAGTCAGCGGAGGTCACTAGCATCGAGGCCATGGTCCCCAAGGTACAACTTTGGTGGGCAGGGGACATCTCAAAGGATGGAGAACCATCGCCTACCTAAGATCGTGCTGTGCAGGGAGTTGTCCTCTGGCTACCTGAACATCGGGGCACCATGAAAGCGTACAAAGACTCCCTGAAGAAGTCCCTCACTACTTGCTGCATCGATCACCATCAGTGGGCAACACAAGCAGCTGATCGTGACTCCTGGAGGCGCACAGTCCATCAGGCCAGCTCCCTCTTTGAAGATACTCACAGGGCCAGTATAGAGGACACAAGGAGAAGAAGGAAGAGCTGTGTCCCCTCAGCACCCATCCTGGACCAGACCTTGACCTGCAGCCGCTGTGGCAGGACCTGCCTGTCCCACACAGGGCCCGTCAGCCAGCGTGCCTGTAGAAGACGTGGATGTCCGTTCGTGAAGCCAAGCCATGATTATAATATGTTTGTATACAGCAGAAGTTTGCCTGATGAACTGCTCTTTAACAGACATCTTAGAGATGTACGTGTGCCATCTGAGCCGTCAGATGGTAAATAGACATTTAGAAAATGTGTTTAAGATGTTTATGATCTCGAATGTATGTAAAACTGCTTTTTCTAAGATGTTATCAAACGTTTGCAGTACTCTACAGATGTTTTCCAGAATAGGCTATCTTAAAGGCATCTTAATAGCAGACATCTTAAAGATGTACCAGTGCTGGGAAGCAAATTTACATATTATGTCAAAAATATTTACATTTACTAATTTTGCAGATACTTTTATCCAACATAAAAAGTAAAAAAAAAAATATAATACTTTGCATTAAGTTGACACCAATAATTTTTCTACCTACTAGACTAGAGTAGATGACCTAAAGAGAAAAAAAATGCAATTTAAATGTATACTTTTTTACTATAAATATCATTTTAAACCGAAACAAGGACAGTCAATGAATCAAATAATCGTGAATAATAGCCTATTAATCGTTTTTATCGTTTAATCGTGTTTTGAAAGCACAAAATTATCTAGCCTACTACACTGTAGGTATAAGAATTAGGACACCCCTCCCAATCACTGAGTTCAGGTGTTCAATCCCTTCATGGCCACAGGTGTGTAAATCAAGCACTAGGCATGCAGACGCTTCTACACACATCTGTCAATCAATCAATCAATCAACTTTATTTATATAGCGCTTTTACAATGACGATTGTTTCAAAGCAGCTTCACAGTGTTAAACAGGACAACATTGCAACAAAATTTGATTTGGCTAGTTTAATTTTGATAGTTTATAGAATTATATATGACCAAATTAATAAATTCTATTTGTATATTTAGTTGAGTAACTTGGATCATAATTTGAGTGTCCCCAACTGAGCAAGCCAAGCCAAAGGCGACAGTGGCAAGGAACCAAAACTCCATCAGGGCATGATGGAGAAAAATAAACCTTGGGAGAAACCAGACTCAGTCGGGGTGCCAGTTCTCCTCTGGCCTATTATTAACAGTGTATAATTATTACTCTGGCAACCTTGCAGGTCATAAATCATATTAGATAGGAATATTCGAAATTTTGGGTATGGCCTTGCGAGGCGGGCTCATTTAGGATGGCGCGTCGATTACACAAGAATATGAATACTTGAAAGATCAGAGTTATTGCGCCGGAGACGGGTTAATTGAGGATGACGCCCGGTGAGGCGAATTCAGAGGAGACACTAATGGACACGGTCTCAGCAGACACTCCAAGATGAGCTGGTCATGTCCAGATGCAGGTCCACCATCCGATCCGGACACGGCCTGGATCCGGCCGACTGCAGTAAACCTCGGGATAAACAGAGAGACTAACATTAGTGTGGATGCCACTCTTTTATGATGTATTGAGTACATCAGGTGTTATGGGAAGTGTTCCCGGTTCCGCTGACCTAGTTAATGCAGCCTAACAATCAGTCACTTGATTTGAATAAAGAAAGTTAAAAATGTTCTATGTGTATGCCATAGTAAAGAGATGCGTTTTAGTCTAGATTTAAACTGACAGAGTGTGTCTGCTTCCCGAACAATGCTAGGAAGACTGTTCCAGAGTTTAGGTGCTAAATAGGAAAAGGATCGACCGCCTGCAGTTGATTTAGATATTCTAGGTATTTTCAACTGGCCAGAGTTTAGAGACCGCAATTGACGTGATGGAGTATAATGCGTTAAGAGCTCACTTAAGTACTGGGAGCTAAACCATTTATTGCTTTATAAGTAATAAGCAAGATTTTAAAATGTATGCGATGTTTAATAGGAGCCAGTGCAGTGTTGACAGAACTGGACTAATATGATCGTGCCTGGTTCTAGTAAGAACTCGAGCTGCTGCGTTTTGGACCAGCTGGAGTTTATTTATTAGGCGAGCAGGGCAACCACCCAGTAGAGCATTACAATAATCTAGCCTTGAGCTCATGAACGCATGTACTAATTGTTCAGCATTTTGCATTGAAAGCATGTGACGTAATTTAGATATATTTTTAAGATGGTAGAATGCAGTTTTACAGATGCTAGAAACATGGCTTTCAAACGAAAGATTGGTATCAAAGAGCACACCCAGGTTCCTCACTGACGACGAGGACTTGACAGAGCAGCCATCGAGGGTTAGACAGTATTCTAGGGCACTACTTGTGGAGCTTTTCTGTCCGATAATTAAAAATTCAGTTTTTTCTGAATTAAGTTGCAGGAAATTACTATTCATCCAATTTTTAATATCAGCTATGCATTCCGTTAATCTTGTGAATTGGTAAGTTTCGTCAGGGTGTGAAGAAATATAGAGCTGAGTATCATCAGCATAACAATGAAAACTAACGCCATGCTTCCTAATGATATCTCCCAGTGGTAGCATATACAGGGTGAAAAGCAACGGTCCTAACACTGAGCCTTGCGGTACTCCATACTGAACTTGTGATCGGTGTGACATCTCTTCATTTACTGCTACAAACTGATAACGGTCAGATAAGTAAGATTTAAACCATGCCAATGCAGTTCCACTAATGCCAACATAATTTTTAGTCTATTCAAAAGAATATTGTGATCGATAGTATCGAATGCAGCGCTAAGATCGAGTAACACTAATAGAGAGATACAACCACGATCAGATGATAAGAGTAAATCATTTGTAACTCTAATTAGAGCAGTCTCAGTACTATGATACGGTCTAAATCCTGACTGGAAATCCTCACATATACCATTTCTTTCTAAAAGGAATATAATTGTGAAGACACGGCCTTTTCTAATATTTTTGATAGAAACGGTAGATTCGAGATTGGTCTGTAATTGACTAATTCTTTAGGATCAAGTTGCGGTTTTTAATAAGTGGTTTAATTACAGCCAACTTAAAAGTTTTTGGTACATATCCTAATGTCAAGGATGAATTAATAATATTAAGCAGAGGATCTATGACCTCTGGAAGCATCTCTTTCAATAGCCTAGTATAGGGTCAAGCATACATGTTGTTGATTTTGATGATTTGACAAGTTTAGCCAATTCTTCTCCTCCTATAGCAGTGAATGAGTGTAATTTTTCCTCAGTGACACTACAATGTTCTGTCTGAAGTGATACTGTAGTAGACGGCTGCATGGTTTTAATTTTATTCCTAATGTTATCAATCTTACTATTAAAGAAGTTCATAAAGTCATTACTGCTGTGTTGTTTACAAAGCGTCAGAAGTTGAAGCTTTATCCTTTGTTAATTTAGCCACTGTATCGAATAAATACCTAGGGTTGTGTTTGTTTTCTTCTAAAAGAGTTGAGAAATAAGCAGATCTAGCAGTTTTTATGGCCTTTCTGTATGCAATCATGCTCTCTTTCCACAAATTGCGAAAAACCTCCAGTTTTGTTTTCTTCCAGCTGCGCTCCATTTTTCTGGCTGCTGTTTTAAGGGCCCGAGTGTGCTCGTTGTACCACGGCGTTGGATTATTTGCTTTAATCTTCTTTAAGCGCCGAGGAGCAACTATGTCTAAAGTGCTAGTAAAGAGAGAGTTAGTAGTTTCTGTTGCAACATCAAGTTCCTCTTGGCTATCTGTAATTCTGAGGAGATGGAACTGATGTGGAAGATTATGTATAAAGCAATCTTTAGTCGCAGCGGTTATAGTCCTGCCATATTTGAAGCGAGGGGATGGCTTTGCAGCTTTAGCTAAATTAAGTATCCATGATATTAGGTAATGATCTGAGATGTCATCGCTCTGTTGCAGAATTTTAATGGTATCAACATTTAGTATCAACATCTGTGAAAGAATGGGTCGCTCTCAGGAGCTCAGTGAACTCAAGCGTGGGACCGGGATAGGTTGCCACCTGTGCAATAACTCCATTCGGGAAATTTCCTCACTACTAAATATTCCGGTCAACTGTTAGTGGGATTATAACAAAGTGGAAGCAATTGGGAACAACAGAAACTCAGCCACGAAGTGATAGGCCCCGTAAAATCACAGAGCGGGGTCAGCGCATGCTGAGGGTCACAGTGCGCTGAAGTCGTCAACTTTCTGCAGAGTCAACAGCTACAGACCTCCAGACTTCATGAGGCTTTCAGATGAGCTCAGGAACAGTGTGTAGAGAGCTTCATGGAATGGGTTTCCATGGCCGGCAGCTCATCCAAGCCTTACATCACCAAGTGCAATGCAAAGCGTGGGATGCAGTGGGGTAAAGCACGCCGCCACTGGACTCTAGAGCAGTGAGACGTGTTCTCTGGAGTGACCAATCACGCTTCTCTGTCTGGCAATCCCATGGACGAGTCTGGGTTTGGCGGTTGCCAGGAGAACGGGACTTGCCTGACTGCATTGTGCCAAGTGTAAAGTTTGGTTGAGGGGGGATTATGGTGTGGGGTTTTTTCAGGGTTTGGACTTGTCGTGGAAAAACTTTAATAATTATCATGGTGAAGCTGAAAAACACAAGCAAAGTGTCTTTAAAAGCTTTTATTCTTCTCAAGAAGGTCATTCGGACATTCAGAGTTGTCCAGTCAGAAAAGATAAAAATCAAAGCCCCTCACCCGTTCTTTTATACTCTCATTTCAATGCGTGAGGTCCAATAACACAAAAACACAATAACAAACTCACTATAGTTGGTGTAATCTGTGGCTGTCCCACCTTGAAGTTTCCAAGAACTTGTTCCAGACAACGAACACACCAGTTATTTTAAGAAAAGTATCAAAGGTTATCAAACAAAATTGTGTTTACTACAGAAAACTAGAATTCCCCTTATATTTAACAAAAACACCCGATATAAGTTTAATATAATTAAAAACACCTTTATGGTTTGATATAGTAGTTTATTTTGTTCAAAATTTCCCTTACAGGCTTGGCCTCTTAGTTCCAGTGAAAGGAACTCTTAATGCTTCACCAAGATATTTTGGACAATTTCATGCTCCCAACTTTGTGGGAACAGTTTGGGGACGGCCCCTTCCTGTCCCAACATGACTGCGCTCCAGTGCACAAAGCATCGGTCCATAAAGACATGGATGAGTGAGTTTGGTGTGGAGGAACTTGACTGGCCTGCACAGAGTCCTGACCTCATCCCGATAGAACACCTTTGGGATGAACTAGAGCGGAGACTGCGAGCCAGGCCTTCTCGTCCAACATCAGTGCCTGACCTCACAAATGCGCTTCTAGAAGAATGGTCAAAAATTCCCATAAACACACTCCTAATCCTTGTGGAAAGCCTTCCCAGAAGAGTTGAAGCTGTTAGAGCTGCAAAGTGTGAGCCAACTCCATATTAAACCCTACGGATTAACAATGGGATGTCATTAAAGTTCATGTGCATGTAAAGGCAGGTGTCCCAAAACTTTTGGCAATATAGTGTATATGTTTTATGTATTTGTAAAAATTGTATTCTTTAGGATAAGAGATTTATCATCTCGTTTTCAGGAGGGTCCTAATACACAAACATTCAATCAATCACCTCATTCAACACAACACACACCACTACACAATTTACACATAAGTTTTGAATGTTTGCACAGCATTAATAAATAAGTATTATTTAAGTATGCAAGTACAGCATGTTTCAAAACAAACAATTTTTAAACAAAATGAAGTCAAAGATCATCCATTTAATTGAATTATTTCAATCTGCAGAAGCCGAAAAACTGTTTTAACTAAACGAGTAAGAAGAAAATAATGAAATCTTATGAGTAATATAATATCAGATACTTAGGATAGTTAATATGTACACATTTGAAGATAATTTGCAACCAGTGAAGATGCCTTCTAACACTGAGTGGAGACCATTTGAGAAGATCATACCATAATGCAGTGGCGTATCAAATGATCATCAAATAACAAATCTGCACAGTTTATTGTAAGCGGTAGTAAGAGGCAAAAGATCAGTTTTAGATGCATTCTCATGAACTACATGTGCAAAAATGATCATATAAATTGCAAAGCAATTTTCTTTTTTCTCGAACAATAAATGTAAATCAATTTTTTGATTGACACAGTAAACTAGTTCCAAAATTAATCTTACGGAGTATATAGTTAACTTGATCTACTCTATTGTATGTAATTACGTGCCATCATTACACATTATTGTTAGATTCTTAGATTTGAATCTGATTGCCGTATATTTTGAGGGTTTGAAGTATAAATAACAGTATGGTCTGCATAAAGATGAGCAGCAGAGTGTGAAATAACTAAGGGAAGATCATTAATGAGGATATAGAAGAAAGAAGAGGACCCAACATCGAGCCCTGTGGTATGCCTAACACATCAGATGTTTCCCTATAAATAGCAACACAGTGTTTAATGTTATGTAAATGAAAGTTAAACCACAATAAAGAATAAAAATAAAAATCAACTGCATAAAGCTTATCTAATAATAATAATGATCAACTACACTGTAAAAAATATTGTTGATTTAACTCAAAAAAGCAAGTAAATTGGTTGCCTTAAAATTTTGAGTTAATTTTAATTCAAATTTTGAGTTAATTCAATTAAGGAAATTGGTTTAATAAATAGAAACTCAAAATATTATTGCATCTGAACCACATCAATTTAAAAAATGTTGTGCTGAATCATGAAAATAGCAAAAATTTTGACATGTTTCACTGCATTATAACAAATAAAACACAATTACACAATATTTAAAAAAATATTTTAATAAAGGGTGATGCTGATTCTGAAAAATGTTCATTGTATTAACTCAAAATTTTAAGGCAACCAGATAACTTACTTTTAAAATATTTTTTTTTACGGTAGTGTAATCAATAAAAATTATCTGTATAATGCGTAAAATAACCGGTCAATTTTAGAGGAGCATGTTGAATAATTAGGTCAATCAAGATTGAAGATTATTATTTTCAAAATACTTTGATAACTGATTATACAATTATTCATAGATACACTGTAAAAAATTTTGTTGGTTTAACTTGAAAAAGTAAGTAACCTGGTTGTCTTAAAATTTTAAGTTTACTGAAATTAAAAGTTAATTTCTTGAAGTTAATTGAAGTTAATACAATGAAGGATATTGGTTTAATAAATAGAAACTCAAAATATTATTGAATCTGAACCACATGATAGCACAATGTGGCATGTTTCACTGCATTATAAGAAAATATGCTTACAAACTCTTTTCATAATATTTCAATAAAGGATGTCGATTCTCAAAAATTGTTTAATGTATTAACTCAAATTTTTAATTTCTATGAACTCAGCATTTTAAGGCAACCAGGTAATATTTTTAAATATTTGTTTTACAGTGTAGCTGGTAGCTCTCTGGTGTGTAATGACATGTATGTATTTATTTATTTCGCCTTAAACGTATTTGATTATTGTCTCAAATGAACACAGTAATGCGAGCAGCGCTAAAATAAAGGCAGTCCGAGTAAAGGGCCTTTCTCTGAACTCTCTGCGGAGCCGCTGGCGCCCCCTCCCGGCCCCGGGGGGACAGGACTCGGGGGTTACCGCTGTGCCATAAGCGATCAAGCGCGAGACACCGAGGACTCTGTGTGTTGTTATGCATAACGCGAAACAGAGTACTTTTCACAATGTATCACTGCCACCTTGTTGCTTTAAGCTGTACATAATACAAATATTGAAGACACATTTTTATTAAACCTCCTGGATGCTACTGTCCGTGTACGAGGACATTATATTTATAATTTTAGTGAATGTCTCTGACACCACACATGTCAAAGTTCTGAGTCTGGTTGTCCTGTAAAGAGCACATTCAGGGCTTTTCACAGAGGCCATTTTATTTTGAGGTTTCACCAGGACAACAACTTCTAATTGGTCTTTAAAAATGACTGATGATCAAATTTAACACTCTTATGCAAATATGATAATATATTGTAATTATCATTTAAATCTGACTCATTTTTAGATTGTTTGTTGTAAATCATGTAATGGGGTTTCTAATCAAAATATGACTTTCTGTTATGAAACAGCATTGATGAGGACACCGGGACCGGGAGACACAACAAGTGAACAGGGAAAGAAATTACAACATGTTCCTATACGATATTAGATATTATTATGAAAATGTTGCCAACTAGCCTATTACTCCCATATAGACTTATGTTTTCATTACGTGTTGCTGCAATAACACATTAATATGCTAATTAGATACAGTGTAGCTATATTGCATTGAATGGGAAAACCCATATTAAGTAAAATGGTAAGCCTATATCAATTAATTCCGTATTTCATAGTTGAGAAAGTTTGGTTGAAAAATAAATAAATAAATACCATTGAAGTTGCCTATACATGTCATTTTATGTCCTGGAGTCCTGGTGTCCATTTACGAGGACATAGCATTACATATGAATAAAATATCATTTAAAAAAATGAAAAAATCCATTTGTTTCTTATGATCTAAACAATGCAATGACATGAAAAACTCCAGATTCAAAAGACTTAGTTTTCCTGGATCTTAGGAGGTTAACGTTATTTTAAGCATGTCGGCATGGCCTCTTTACAATACATTCTTAATAAATAAAGACACAATGAACACAACAGCTGTGCCATATACATGTGTATTTTGGGAAACAAAACCCCTATTTCGTCCAACACTGAAAACTTTGCTTGAAGAAACAATAAAATCGTATTAAAAAAATCTGAAAAACGGCTATTGATCGATCGATTGATTAATTATTTTATTATTTCGCGTCACAATTCCTGTTCTCTCTCTAGAAGTTATTTGCTATCGTTTTTATATATATTATTTTTTCTGGTTCTTGCTTTGCTATGCTTATTTCACTTGGCAATGAAAGCAACAAATGTATGCAGGAATGAATGAAGTCGAAGCTGAACGCGTATGGCAAGCCGTTTTAACATGAACTAATATCTATCGACACTTAGTAGCCTACTTATTGAGTACATACTAGTACTTTTTCCGGTAGTGACTAGTAAGTATTCTTTTGTATAACACATTTTATATTTCTGCCATTGACTTCTATGGGGATCTGTCATTCTGACTATCATGTAGTCCAATTGTGACTACTAGATACTTATAAATTAGATACTAGTAGTTGGGTATTAGTACTTATTCAAAAGATACTACCTATTAATTCGATACTAGTAAGATTTTTTATTTTAATAATACGATTTTAAATTGAACTTAAACAGTGGCCATTCTGACTATTCATAACATAAGAGTAGTAAAAACGTTATAAAAAAATATACTATAGTGTCTAATAAATAAGTATCAGTATCTATTGAATAAGAACTGGTGTCTATTTAATAGGTACTAGAATCTAATAACAAATACTAGTAACTAAAGAATAAGGACTAGTATCTAATAATACGTACTGGTAACTAATTAAAAGGACTAGAATCTAATAATAAGTACTGGTAACTAATGAATAAGGACTAGTATCTAATGATAAGTACTAGTAACTAATGAATAAGGACTAGAATCTAATAATAAGTACTAGTAACTAATGAATAAGGACTAGTATCTAATAATAAGTACTGGTAACTAATGAATAAGGACTAGTATCTAATAATAAGTACTAGTAACTAATGAATAAGGACTAGAATCTAATAATAAGTACTAGTAACTAATGAATAAGGACTAGAATCTAATAATAAGTACTGGTAACTAATGAATAAGGACTAGTATCTAATAATAAGTACTGGTAACTAATGAATAAGGACTAGAATCTAATAATAAGTACTGGTAACTAATGAATAAGGACTCGAATCTAATAATAAGTACTGGTAACTAATGAATAAAGACTAGTATCTAATAATAAGTACTGGTAACTAATGAATAAGGACTAGTATCTAATAATAAGTACTAGTAACTAATGAATAAGGACTAGTATCTAATAATAAGTACTGGTAACTAATGAATAAGGACTAGAATCTAATAATAAGTACTGGTAACTAACGAATAAGGACTAGGATCTAATAATAAGTACTGGTAACTAATGAATAAGGACTAGAATCTAATAATAAGTACTGGTAACTAACGAATAAGGACTAGGATCTAATAATAAGTACTAGTAACTAATGAATAAGGACTAGAATCAAATAATAAGTACTGGTAACTAACGAATAAGGACTAGGATCTAATAATAAGTACTAGTAACTAATGAATAAGGACTAGAATCTAATAATAAGTACTGGTAACTAATGAATAAGGACTAGAATCTAATAATAAGTACTGGTAACTAATGAATAAGGACTAGTATCTAATAATAAGTACTGGTAACTAATGAACAAGGACTAGAATCAAATAATAAGTACTGGTAACTAATGAATAAGGACTAGTATCAAATAATAAGTACTGGTAACTAATGAATAAGGACTAGTATCTAATAATAAGTACTGGTAACTAATGAATAAGGACTAGTATCTAATAATAAGTACTGGTAACTAATGAATAAGGACTAGTATATAATAATAAGTACTGGTAACTAATGAATAAGGACTTGTATCTAATAATAAGTACTAGTAACTAATGAATAAGGACTAGTAACTAATAATAAGTACTGGTAACTAACAAATAAGGACTAGGATCTAATAATAAGTACTAGTAACTAATGACTAAGGACTAGAATCAAATAATAAGTACTGGTAACTAACGAATAAGGACTAGTATCTAATAATAAGTACTGGTAACTAATGAATAAGGACTAGTATCTAATAATAAGTACTGGTAACTAACGAATAAGGACTAGTATCTAATAATAAGTACTGGTAACTAATGAATAAGGACTAGGATCTAATAATAAGTACTAGTAACTAATGAATAAGGACTAGTATCTAATAATAAGTACTGGTAACTAATGAATAAGGACTAGTATCTAATAATAAGTACTAGTAACTAATGAATAAGGACTAGTATCTAATAATAAGTACTGGTAACTAATGAATAAGGACTAGTATCTAATAATAAGTACTAGTAACTAATGAATAAGGTCTAGAATCAAATAATAAGTACTGGTAACTAATGAATAAGGACTAGTATCTAATGATAAGTACTAGTAACTAATGAATAAGGACTAGAATCTAATAATAAGTACTGGTAACTAATGAATAAGGACTAGAATCTAATAACAAATACTAGTAACTAAAGAATAAGGACTAGTATCTAATAATAAGTACTAGTAACTAATGAATAAGGACTAGAATCTAATAATAAGTACTGGTAACTAATGAATAAGGACTAGAATCTAATAATAAGTACTGGTAACTAATGAATAAGGACTAGTATCTAATGATAAGTACTAGTAACTAATGAATAAGGACTAGTATCTAATAATAAGTACTGGTAACTAATGAATAAGGACTAGAATCAAATAATAAGTACTAGTAACTAATGAATAAGGTCTAGAATCAAATAATAAGTACTGGTAACTAATGAATAAGGACTAGTATCTAATAATAAGTACTGGTAACTAATGAATAAGGACTAGAATCTAATAATAAGTACTGGTAACTAACGAATAAGGACTAGGATCTAATAATAAGTACTGGTAACTAATGAATAAGGACTAGAATCTAATAAGAAGTACTGGTAACTAACGAATAAGGACTAGGATCTAATAATAAGTACTAGTAACTAATGAATAAGGACTAGAATCAAATAATAAGTACTGGTAACTAATGAATAAGGACTAGTATCTAATAATAAGTACTGGTAACTAATGAATAAGGACTAGAATCTAATAATAAGTACTGGTAACTAACTGAATAAGGACTAGGATCTAATAATAAGTACTAGTAACTAATGAATAAGGACTAGAATCAAATAATAAGTACTGGTAACTAATGAATAAGGACTAGTATCTAATAATAAGTACTGGTAACTAATGAATAAGGACTAGTATCTAATAATAAGTACTGGTAACTAATGAATAAGGACTAGTATCTAATAATAAGTACTGGTAACTAATGAATAAGGACTAGTATCTAATAATAAGTACTGGTAACTAATGAATAAGGACTAGTATCTAATAATAAGTACTGGTAACTAATGAATAAGGACTAGTATCTAATAATAAGTACTGGTAACTAATGAATAAGGACTAGGATCTAATAATAAGTACTAGTAACTAATGAATAAGGACTAGTATCTAATAATAAGTACGGGTAACTAATGAATAATAGGACTAGTATCTAATAATAAGTACTGGTAACTAATGAATAAGGACTAGTATCTAATAATAAGTACTGGTAACTAATGAATAAGGACTATAATCTAATAATAAGTACTAGTAACTAATGAATAAGGTCTAGAATCAAATAATAAGTACTGGTAACTAATGAATAAGGACTAGTATCCAATAATAAGTACTGGTAACTAATGAATAAGGACTAGAATTTAATAATAAGTACTAGTAACTAATGAATAAGGACTAGTATCTAATAATAAGTACTAGTAACTAATGAATAAGGACTAGAATCTAATAATAAGTACTGGTAACTAATGAATAAGTACTAGAATCTAATAATAAGTACTGGTAACTAATGAATAAGGACTAGAATCTAATAATAAGTACTGGTAACTAATGAATAAGGACTAGTATCTAATAATAAGTACTGGTAACTAATGAATAAGGACTAGAATCTAATAATAAGTACTAGTAACTAATGAATAAGGTCTAGAATCAAATAATAAGTACTAGTAACTAATGAATAAGGACTAGAATCTAATAATAAGTACTGGTAACTAATGAATAAGGACTAGAATCTAATAATAAGTACTAGTAACTAATGAATAAGGTCTAGAATCAAATAATAAGTACTGCTAACTAATGAATAAGGACTAGTATGTAATAATAAGTACTGGTAACTAATGAATAAGGACTAGAATTTAATAATAAGTACTGGTAACTAATGATTAAGGACTAGGATCTAATAATAAGTACTAGTAACTAATGAATAAGGACTAGTATCTAATAATAAGTACTAGTAACTAATGAATAAGGACTAGAATCTAATAATAAGTACTGGTAACTAACGAATAAGGACTAATATCTAATAATAAGTACTAGTAACTAATGAATAAGGACTAGTATCTAATAATAAGTACTAGTAACTAATGAATAAGGACTAGAATCTAATAATAAGTACTAGTAACTAATGAATAAGGACTAGAATCTAATAATAAGTACTAGTAACTAAAAATTAAGCTCTGGCACTAATTTATTAGGCGCTAGTAGCTACTGAATAAGTAGTATCTATTTAATATATACCTGTAGGCTATCCATCGAAATAAGTATATAATAAATAACTACTAGTACCCACATGAAAAAATACTCCAGTAAATTATAATAAAATTACTCTAGTAAATACTATAGTGTTTTTGAACCGTACTATACTACAGTAAATTAACAAAGTGTAGTAAATACTATAATATACTACAATATACTACCATTTACTGTAGTATATTTACTATAGCATGGTTCAAAAACAATATAGTATTTACTGGAGTAATTTTACTATAATCTACTAAAGTTTTTTTGTGTGGGTATCTTTTAAAAATATACTAGTACTAATGAATAAGTACTAGTACTTAATTGAATAGATACTAGTATCTAAAAAAGAAGTACTCGTAGCATGAAAATATACACTAGTACGTTTTAAGGATTAAATGTTAAACCGGCTTGCCATACTCGATGGTTGTCCTAACGCTCGCGGAAACGGCAGTGCCACCGCTGACCTGCAGAGGGCGCACAGTGGCTGCACCCGCATGCGCCCGAGAACAGTTCTGCGTCCTCATTGGCCGAACCTTGAGACGTCGCATTCGCTCATTGGGTGGCAAGGCAAGGTCATGACTTCTGTGCGCATGCGCAGAGTCGGTTCCTTGAGCTCAGTCAATGTGGGGCGAAAAGCAGCAGATCTGAACGCTTGCAGAAGATTTGACAATCTGGATCAAGGCTTTTAAACATCGGATCGCGTGTTTGGTCGTGTTTGCGCAGACGGAACATCATGACGAGCAGCTCAAAGCGGAAAGAGGAGGTTCATGCGGTCAATGGAGGAGTAAAGCAGTCCTCATGGAGCAAAGCCGTCAGCTGTAAAGCAGTGTGGGACGAGAAGGTCTGATCTACACTCGCACCTCACACTGCACTCACTGTGTGTGTGTGTGTGTGTGTGTGTGTGTGTGTGTGTGTGTGTGTGTGTGTGTGTGTGTGTGTGTGTGTGTGTAAGTAATGTATGTGTCTCTTTAAATGATGGTGAACTGTGGTGTTCACTGAGTAGGGTTCAGGGGTTTAGGTGTCATGTCTAGGGATTGGTCTGTTTTAAGGAGATTAACGTTACTGTGCTGATCCCCATATTAGTGCTGTTAATCGATACAATTAACTCATTAACATATATTAGCAGAAACAACGAAGACCGTTGCCTATATTTTAAATAATTTGTTTAATGGCATCTTTCTACGTTAGATGCCATTAAACAAGGTCAGTATCATAACAATACTAACTATTAATACTATTAAAAAAACAGATGTCTCTATGAAAGCAATTTTAAAATGTTATTGGGCTTTGAAAATATAACAACAACTGAACTTAAAACAATCTTCACATAAAACCGTTATAATACATGCCACGTTTACCTGGCCTTCAATATATCAGAGCTCAATTTATTTTATTGGCTCAGTCAGACCAGTTCAAAATGCACAAAAAGTCATTGTTTTTTCACCCATGTTGGTCTAAAAGGCAGGATATAAACAGAAATCGAATGAAGTTCAGTCTTCACTGCAAACATTATAAATTAAAGGTGCAATGTGGAGTATAAAGATGTTGTGTTTTTAGTACCTTAGAATGAGCCGTCTCTATCTACACACACCGCGGGTCTCCTTACAGGGAAGTCGCCAATTTGCGCCGCCATGTTTCTACGGTGGCCCTAAACGGACAAACTGCTCTACAGAGCGCTAGTCACTCTCTGCTGTCTCAGACGAACACATCTTTGTCCTGTGTCAGCCACCGTAGCTTCTCTATTTGCTTCGAAAGGGAGGGGTGAGCAGTGGGTGGTTGCAATTCACAATCTCACCACTAGATGCCGCAAAAATGTACACGCTGCACTTTAAGATATAGATTATTCATTACTAAAGGTCCTGTTCTTCTTGATCCCATTTTTAAATTTTTAGTTAGTGTGTAATGTTGCTGTTAGAGCATAAATAATACCTGTAAAATTATAAATATATAAGTTCCCTTTCAAAGCCTACAGCGAACGGCCGGTTTGGACTACACCCCTGCACTTCCTGCTTTAATGATGTCACTAGAACAGTTTGTTGACTAAACCCCGCCCACAAGAACACACAAAAAAGGGGGCGTGGTCTTGATGCTCTCCCACGTGGAGGAGAGGAAGTGTTGCGTTTGTAGAGTGTGTTTGTCATCATGTCTACAATAACATTGAGCGCATGCGTCTCCCCGTTATGGTAAGAGGCGGGACCTTTCCGGGCAAAGTGCGCTAAGCTGCTGTCCAATCAGAACACGGGAACCGCTGGCCCAATCAGAACTCGTTACGTATTTCTGAAGGAGGGACTTCATTGAACAAGGAAATCATCAGGACGTTTTTTCATCAGTGAAAACCGCGGTGTACAGATAAGTAAAATGTATAAAAAAAATACTGTGTTTTTTTACATGCGAAACATGAACAGATGTTATATTGCACACTGTAAACACAATCAAAGCTTCAAAAACACAGGAAAAACAGGACCTTTAAAGCTACAGAAGTTATTCAGTCGAAAGCAGTAATTTAAGACTGTGTGTGTGTGTGTGTGTGTGTGTGTGTGTGTGTGTGTGTGTGTGTGTGTGTGTGTGTGTCACTGACAGGAGATTCACAGACTGTGTTCTCTCGTGTCTTTTGAATGGTTTAAAGCATTATTTATGAATAAGAGTGAGATCATGTATTGTAATGCTAGCCAAAGGACGACGGTAAAAAACGGATGCTGCGTTAATTGCAGTAAATATTTTCAATGCGTTAAACTGAAAAAAAATGTATCCCCTTTTAAACAGGTTATTAAGTGGCTATATTGGAATATTTTTGTGTCCAAGTGCATTATTTCCTTTTAAAATAATTTGATAAATTCATAAAAATGCATCACTTTCTTCTATAAAACATATTTATAGACACATTTTATATGTATTAAATGTTGCACTCAAAGCATGAGTGAATTAATAAGACACACAACAGATTGGGCAGGGATCATGATGGTGAGCGTACATATCTCGGACAGAAATGCCATATAATCTGAAGACCGCCGTCTCATTGACTTTCTATTGTGTGAAGCGTCCTCCTCGTCATTTCTGACTTATTACAAAAAAACAGAATAATGTGCAGTTGTACAGCAAACAAGCTAAAAAACCCAGAAGTGTTTATAAGCTCTTGACCCTAAAACACGAGCATTGAAGGACACAAAAGTGGACACATGCAATAGAGACAGAGCGCAACATGTGATATTACACTGGAGGGGAACGCAATCAGCGACAGGAAATATCATATATTAAACTGACATTAGGATATTTAACTAAATGTTTACTGCATACTGAGGCTAAATGAGTTTCAGGATCCCAAAATTCACCCATCCTTCCTGCTCAAGCTTCACATCTTATTGCCTGCATTCACTTTTGTCCTCTTAAACGCTTGTTTTTTTGTGTTGGCATCTTATAAAAACATAGTTGTGTTTTTAAATAGCGTGTTTGCTGTACACCTTGTTAAGTCGTGACGTAGGGAACGCCGTTTCTGGGTCCAAGCCTCGACTCGTTCCACTTGAGAAAGCCCTCGGTGGCCGTTTATGAGCGCTATTTACTCATATTAAACAGCAAACAGCAGCCTTAGTTTATATAGACCCTATACTTAAAAGTGCTCTTATTTCCCTTCTTGGACAACCAACCAATCACAGTCTTCAAAAGGCTGTGTCATGCGTAGCAACGGGGTCAGCCCCGCCTCCTCACGAAGATAACAGCTTTTGTGTTTCCCTCGCACAGAGTTGCTCGTAAGCTTTAAGGATACGAGCCCTGATATTTGTTCGTTGCTGGTCTGCCTCCTATAAGTGCTTTTAAACACAAACTATGGACACTAAAGACTCGCGCACTTACATTTTTACTTTCAGGAGAACAGAAATCCCCCAAAGAGCTCATCCTGTCAGAATCCACTGTCCTCTAAACACATTTCCTGGACTGTTTTTATCCAAGTTTAGTTTAGTGTTTTAGAAAACGAATCTTATTTACTTTTATTTTTGAATACCTAAACCCGGCTCTCACCATGAATATAGCCATAGAAGCTGGAATGGAGTTAAACGGGAGAGAGTTTTCTCACTTTTCCACCTTGTTTGTTCTGTTTAATTGCAGGATGAGTTTTTAGATGTGGTCTACTGGTTCCGGCAGATCATCGCTGTGATATTGGGCGTAATATGGGGTGTGGCTCCTCTGAAAGGGTTTCTGGGTATTGCCATGTGAGTACTGAAGTCCTCGAGCTGAACACTTGATCAGATCATGCACGAGTCCTCATGGCCTGTCTGTGTCCTCCAGATTCTGCATCATCAACGCAGGCGTCCTGTACGTGTACTTCAGCAGTTTCCAGCAGGTGGACGAGGAGGAGTACGGAGGGACATGGGAGCTCACCAAAGAAGGCTTCATGACTTCATTTGCTTTGTTTCTGGTAGATATATTCTGGCTATCTCTCTATCTCCTGCTAAACCTGTTTACTGTGTTTGAGCTGATGCTTTATTATGGAGTCACCCACAATAACACACAAACTTTCGAAGGACAACAGCTGAAGAAATGTATCTTCCTTATGCTGTGTACAGTCTGCACTATTCATAATCAAAACATTATACACTCTCATACAGAAGTTTGGGGCCAGTACTATAACGCTTTTGAAAGTCTCTCTTGAATGTATTTTTTTAGTTTAAAACAGTAATATTGTGAATTGATCACATGATCCTTCAGAAATCATTCTGAACCGACGTCAAAAGAACGAGCCATTGGTGGTGTCGGCTGCGCCCGGGCAAAAAAGTTTCGCTTGAGCACCATAAAAAACGAGCCGATGGCCGACATGCGTTCTTCACCGGCATGAGATCATACCTGTCCAACTCACGGCAGAGGACCTTCATCTGCTCCTTATAACAAAAAGGGAACGTGAACTTGAAATGCGAACATACAGCCATTATAACAGAGAGCAAACAGCCATTTTGGAAATGGAAATACTGGGATTTCCAACTCTGTGATACCTTGACGAATACCATGGGGAAACTAGCATGTATACCACCGTACTAGGGCTGGGTGATATTAGCGATAATATCGCAATAATTGTGATGACAATGTAAAATTAGAAAATATCCTGAATATCGAATATTTCAAATTCAACATGCATACTTTCCCAAAAACATTACCAGATAACGCAGAGGTCTGCTTCCACCATTCACTAAACATCGGAAGCAGAAGAGTTAAATATACACGCACCGCATATGACAAAGAAAGCAACAAAAACATGCGCGCATGAGAGAAATAATAGCGCAGTGCGGGACGTGCACGCGCTGCCGGACTCTGACCTGAAGCGTGCACACGCCTTTCAGACAACATGCGATCGGGATTCAGTTCTTTCATGGATTATTGGGTTTCAGTGGTCAAACAAATGTAAAAATGCACGTGCTGGCAAGTATTCAGGTAAACAAAGTAGTGTATGTCTTTAGTGAACGGACACAGAGTTGAGTGAGAAATCGTGTGTTAGTGTATTGGGTCCGTGCAGCTCTTAAAGGGCCGGAGCTCATATTCTGTGTGATTTAATGTTAATCAAACAACAATGTAAAATAGAAAACCACCCCATGCTTGGCTAAACAACTTTAATATATTTATTAAGAATCAGTGTAGCCTATAGTTAATTTATAGAGTGAAGACTGAGCAGTTTTTTTATATATATTTGATTTGATTTATTTCTTGACTTGCAGCTGTTAAATAGACCCGCTGTAGCTGAAAATGAAGCACTGTTTTTGTCATATTGTTTGTAATTTGCATGTTTTGCTTATATTTAAAAAAAAAAGATCAAATTAAAATCTATATTGTAATTGTAAAACTACATTAAAACAAATATTGAATTACTCAAATCATGATTTAAGATATTGGTCATCCCAACCTGTCCAGTAAAGGTAAACATGTTGTATTTAATTTGGTTCTATCTAAATAGTTTTTGTTGTTTTTAATTAGGGCTATATATATATAAATTTTTTTTTTTTTTTAAGCAATTTCAAACATATCGAGATCTATATCGAATATCGTAAAAATGTTGACAATATCGAGATATACTTTTTTTTTTTTTTTTTTTTTGATATCGCCCGGCCCTACGCCATACAGATCACATTGTTTTTTATAATTTGGGTAATTTTGTTGTAACAGCACAGGGGGGCTTTATTTGAACAGTTGAATTACATTTACAAAATTAGTCAGTAATAAACTTATAACAAACTTCAAACTGTGCTGGTCTGAACACCAGGTGTGTTCAGGAGCATTGTTGGTGCGTTGCTATTGTGAGGAACTGAAAACCACTGCGCCACTGACCAACACAAACCTGCTCTAAAGTCACCAGCGCAGTATTTATTGTGTTATTTAAAGGACATGTTAGTAATATGAGCCTATAGGCGGTGCACAACGCGCGTACACTCTGATTATTACCAATTGGCAACCCCCGCGGTCTCTCTTGAAGCCGATAGGGAAGTGACTTAACCTGCAGTTCATCGACTGGCCTCTAGGGCTCCAGAAGGAGCAGAATCTCATTGAGTTCATGTTAAAATGCCCAACTTTACAGCAGAATAAAACATGTTTACAGCCTGGGACAAATTCTGGTTTTAGTCTAAACGGGTAATAATTCATGACAACTGTGAGGGGGTGAATTGTTTAACAACTCATTGGTTTACATTATATAAAGCCTTAAAGTTCTGCATAATTAAGGGCGTGGCCTCTTTGAGTGACAGGTGGGTAGCCATTTATCTGCTGTCTGTTAGTCATCACCTCAGCTCCGCCCACGTCCCGCCTCTTTGCCGATTTTCTGTTATCCGGGAGTGACGCGCTGCTAAGATTTGCGACGGCCAGCTCGACCCCACTTTACGCTTCAAAACTGCTCTACAGAAACCTATGGGTGACGTCACAGACACTACGTCCATATTTTTACATAGTCTATGCTTATTACACACACAGGCATGCGCAGCAGCACACACACACACACACACACACACACACACACACACACAGGGACGTGCAGCAGCACACACACATGCCAACTATTACAAATAAAAGGATTCCTCTCTGGAGAAGCGTTCAGTTTATAAATAGTGAACTGGCTTTTAAAGGGAATGGGAGATGAGACTCTGATTGGTTTATTGCATGTTACGCCCAAAACACACCCATGACTCATTAAGAGACGGGGGACAACCCTTTGGACCAGGAGCCTGAGCACCGACCGTTTGATCCGTCGTTAAACTAGCAAAAGTGGATTCGGACACGCCCTAAGCACACCTGCGCCATGAGCTCAGATCATTAAAATAGAGCCCTAAGTCTTTTGTTGTTTGGTGAACATGACCGACAGCAGCAGGTTTATTAGACTACTGTGACTTTAAGAGTGTACGTGATCCGATACACTGTTACACAACATGCTCTGAAACTGACTGTGTTTAACTGAACACGAGACGGGCATTTTGACATCATTTTGTGTGTGTGTTTGAGAGTTTAAGCACAGTAAGACACAAGAAGGTAGTCCACGCAAAGTATTTCCACTTTGAATGAAGGAATGTCACAGTTCATCCCAAAATCGAAGTAAAAAGTTATATTTTTGCATAAATTAAGCGTATTTTAGACTCTTTCTTCCTTCTCTATATTTATAGTCATGGTGTATTCAATTTACAGTAAATTCTCGTTATATGAAAAGTTATTTATTTCACTGTAATGAAGGAAGTCATCCTGTCTTGTTTTTTTTATTTAATCAACATGCATTAAATTAATTTAGCACAAGAAATACAATCATAATGCATCCATTGATTATTGTTTTAATGGATTATTTATGTAATAGGGATGCGATTCCTGTTGGTTCAGCGTGTTGTCTCTTCTCCAAACACAGTGTACAGTGCCTGATGTGTGTGTGTGTGTGTGTGTGTGTGTGTGTGTGTGTGTGTGTGCGCGCAGGTGGTTTGGATCATATTCTACACGGCTCTGCACTACGACTGAGGACGCGCAGGAAACCCATAGTCCTGGAGAGACAAAGACGGACATTTTATTTCATTTCAAATGGAAGTGCTGGATCGAGCTACTTTTCCAAGGCGTCCGTATATGTGTGAGCCTTGAGGAAGAGGTGCATCATGGGTACAAAAAAACCTTCTGGCACCCAGGGGTCATTGAATTTTAAGCTAACATTGTCCAGTGCACTGCCACGATTAATGGGTTCATAACTGTTATTTCCGTTCGTCCTCTGCTTTCTCTCGTTCGAATGCCGCCTATTCGAGCTTAATTTTATGTTTTTGTTCGTTTCTTTCACGATTAGCTTCCAACACGGATTGTCTTACTCTGTTATGAACAGTCAAATACAATAGGAGTGTGTAAATTCTGTACAATTCATTTTATTGAATCCATAATGTATTAAAGAATTTCTTATGTCTTGTTGATGTAACATACTTCTCAGTATTTTATAGTGTACTCATGGAAATGCGAATGTTCTGGATGCTTATGATGATTAATAAGATGCACCTGAGGCTGTAGAGAGACTATTTTCTGGCTGAAATGTTTTGGAGAATCAAATAAAACCTGGGCATTGTCTGCCCCACACTTTTCAACAGATCACGTTCTGACGGGCCATTTATCCCTTTGTCTTTGAAGCTTTGCGCAAGTTGTTTATTGACTGTGTTGTTGATGGAAATCCCGGATTTACCGAGAGAGAGAGAGAGATTCTTCATGTTACACGACTGACAGCGAAATACTGATTCTGTTGGTCAATACGTGAATTTTTTCTTTTCTTTAACTCTGTAAGAATTCTGTGTGGGGAAATATGTTCCCAAGAAATCCCTGATCACGTGGATTCTTATTGAAATGGCTGGATTTCTCCCGCAAGATTCCGCTGAGCAACGGTAAACGTGACGCACAACAAAACCCGCCCAATTGCAACTCAAAACAAGCCCAATCACTGTTGTAAGTGTTCCCTGGTCAAAAAAATGCATTCAGGGGTTTAAATATGTTTTTTGGCGGGGTTCCCTGCTAAATCGAGCATTTCCAGCGCTAAATATAAAATAATTGGTGTCACTTCAACCCGCGGACATGAAAAACAGCCCGCGGCAACGGTGATAAAGTAGCCCAATTACACGGGAAAACCGCACCTTACAGTCACCATGTCATGTTCCCTTTTTTAATCAAAATAACTAACCCTACTGGTGCAACGGTTCTTAATTTTTCATGAATATTGCTGTATTTATTATAAATTATTTTATTTTGTTTAATTAATGTTCCCTTTTTAAATCAAACTAATTCTGCCCGTCCCTATTGGCTGGACAATCTGTCACTCCACGTCATTGACCAATAGCATTATAGCAAAGCACAACCATCCAATCAATTCAAAAATCACAAAATCAAGCCCCGCCCCACAATTGCTCCCGTGGTGAACACAGCGTAAATACTGTGTAAAAACGGCAGAGTCTGGGGCCGCAAAGCAGTGACTGTCCCTGGAAAAGTCTAGAGAACCACCATGAAAAATGTAAATAAATAAATGAATAAGATTAAATTTAAATAGGCTATTAACATGATAAAATGTAAAAAAATAATTTTAAAAGTTATTAAATAAAAATGTTAAAATAAATAATACAATTAAAATAAGTAAATAAATTTGCTTAAGTCAAGAGAAAAAAATACAAAAAAATTTAAAGTTTTAATAAGTTCGATTAAATAAATAAATGACTGAATGTTAAATTAACATATTAAAATGTAAAAATAAATTTGATTAAGTAAATAGATAAAATATGTGAAAAAAGCCTAGAGTAAAACAATATGAATATTAAAATATTAAAATAAGTAAATTAGCTTAAATAAACTTGCAAAAGTTTGAGAAATGTATTTTATTATATATATAATAAATTAATAAAAAGGTGATTAAAATATTTAAATAAATTACTCGATGTTAAATTAACATATGATATAAAAAAATAAAAAATAAATGAGATTAAAATAAATATATTTGAAAAAGCCTACAGTAAAAATTTTAATATAATAAAACAAATAAGTACATTTATAAGTGTTTTAATGTCAAAGTAACATTAAATTATAGATTAAAATAAATGATTAAAATATTTTTATTAAAATATTAAATACAAATTTGTATTTTATTTTACTCTATAATTTAATGTTAATTTAATTTATTTAAATAAAATTGTCTTTTATGTTAATTTAATATCTTATGTATTTCACACACACAAATTTGATTGAAATAAAATACATTTAACAGTATATAATTATACAGGTCCTTCTCAAAAAATTAGCATATTGTGAAAAAAGTTCATTATTTTCCATAATATAATGATAAAAATTAAACGTTCATATATTTTAGATTCATTGCACACCAACTGAAATATTTCAGGTCTTTTATTGTTTTAATACTGATGATTTTGGCATACAGCTCATGAAAACCCCAAATTCCTATCTCCAAAAATTAGCATATTTCATCCGACCAATAAAAGAAAAGTGTTTTTAATACAAAAAAAGTCAACCGTCAAATATTTATGTTCAGTTATGCACTCAATACTTGGTGGGGAATCCTTTTGTAGAAATGACTGCTTCAATGCGGCGTGGCATGGAGGCGATCAGCCTGTGGCACTGCTGAGGTGTTATGGAGGCCCAGGATGCTTCGATAGCGGCCTTAAGCTCATCCAGAGTGTTGGGTCTTGTGTCTCTCAACTTTCTCTTCACAATATCCCACAGATTCTCTATGGGGTTCAGGTCAGGAGAGTTGGCAGGCCAATTGAGCACAGTAATACCATGGTCAGTAAACCATTTACCAGTGGTTTTGGCACTGTGAGCAGGTGCCAGGTCGTGCTGAAAAACAAAATCTTCATCTCCATAAAGCTTTTCAGCAGATGGAAGCATGAAGTGCTCCAGAATCTCCTGATAGCTAGCTGCATTGACCCTGCCCTTGATAAAACACAGTGGACCAACACCAGCAGCTGACATGGCACCCCAGACCATCACTGACTGTGGGTACTTGACACTGGACTTCAGGCATTTTGGCATTTCCTTCTCCCCAGTCTTCCTCCAGACTCTGGCACCTTGATTTCGAATGACATGCAAAATTTGAGTGACAGTCCAGTGCTGCTTCTCTGTAGCCCAGGTCAGGCGCTTCTGCCGCTGTTTCTGGTTCAAAAGTGTCTTGACCTGGGAATGCGGCACCTGTAGCCCATTTCCTGCACACGCCTGTGCGGTGGCTCTGGATGTTTCTACTCCAGACTCAGTCCACTGCTTCCGCAGGTCCCCAAGGTCTGGAATCCGTCCTTCTCCACAATCTTCCTCAGGGTCCGGTCACCTCTTCTCGTTGTGCAGCGTTTTTTGCCACACTTTTTCCTTCCCACAGACTTCCCACTGAGGTGCCTTGATACAGCACTCTGGGAACAGCCTATTCGTTCAGAAATGTCTTTCTGTGTCTTACCCTCTCGCTTGAGGGTGTCAATGATGGCCTTCTGGACAGCAGTCAGGTCGGCAGTCTTACCCATGATTGCGGTTTTGAGTAATGAACCAGGCTGGGAGTTTTTAAAAGCCTCAGGAATCTTTTGCAGGTGTTTAGAGTTAATTAGTTGATTCAGATGATTAGGTTAATAGCTCGTTTAGAGAACCTTTTCATGATATGCTAATTTTTTGAGATTTTGGGTTTTCATGAGCTGTATGCCAAAATCATCAGTATTAAAACAATAAAAGACCTGAAATATTTCAGTTGGTGTGCAATGAATCTAAAATATATGAACGTTTAATTTTTATCATTACATTATGGAAAATAATGAACTTTTATCACAATATGCTAATTTTTTGAGAAGGACCTGTATAGTGAGACAAGATCCATAATATAAATTAATGTTAGATAATAGTAATATTTTTGGTGTATTATTTGGATAAATAAAAGACAGATGTCTTGAAACCTGCAAAAACAATAAATAAATAAATCCACAAAATTATCTATCTATCTATCTATCTATCTATCTATCTATCTATCTATCTATCTATCTATCTATCTATCTGTCTGTCTGTCTGTCTGTCTGTCTGTCTGTCTGTCTGTCTGTCTGTCTGTCTATGCGAGGAGATAAATAAATAAAATGAATATTGGGGGAAATCATTTTTCCCTTTTAACCGTTAGTTCATCTTTAAATGTTGCGCTGTATGATGATGTTGACACGCCCTCCTCATTAGCATATTAGGCCAAGGGGGAAAATACCGAGCCACATTCAAAAATGAATAATCGGTTAATGTAACTTTCAGTTTTAACAGTAAGGAAAAAGTGTTTTAAAGCTTGTTGTAACATAAAACTCTGGCCATTTTTCATACTTGGTTTGTAATTTATGTAACTGTCACTGAAAACGAGTATATCTCCAATAACTTCAGTTTCACAGAAAAAGTTGCACAGTCCTGTCGTCTTTGTCGCCCTCTAGTGATGAGATCACACGCGCGAGCGTGACACCACCGAGGTCAGTGACGTAAGCACGTAGCATCATGGCGGCGCCCCACACCACCATGAAATTCTGGAAACCCGGTAAAATTCATATCGTGTATCGTGTTATACTAATATATATATATCCATACACTAATTTTGTCTGGTGATATTACTACACAGTAAACGTTTGCTGCAGCAGCGCCGAGCTGTGTGCTGATTTATGTGCAATGTTAGTGTGTATTTGATGTATTAGTGTGTTACTGCAGTGCTGCATGACTATATAACATCATCACGTGCGTCCCAGCAACACCACACACAATGCCCGAGAGTTCTCAGAATAATAATGCACTAGATTGATCCATGTCTCGTTGTTGGCTCGTGCATGCGCTGCATTTGTCCAGAATGCTCTGAGTCCACTCATGCATGACAGTGAAGATGGAGCTCCTGTCTGTGTGTCTCTCTGTGTGTGTGTGTGTGTGTGTGTGTGTGAACTGCTGATGTGTGTGTGTGTGTGTGTGTGTGTGTGTGTGTGTGTGTGTGTGTGTGTGTGTGTGTGTGTTCAAGGCTCAGAGGCTCCGGGTGTGTGTGAGGAGAGAGATCTGTCCACTGAGACCACCGGCTCGCCCATCATCTTCAACCCGCACACGGCTCTCTCCATAGAGAAACAGAGGCAGAGGCTGCCCGTCTTCAAGGTACAGATGTGTGTGTGTGTGTGTGTGTGTGTGTGTGTGTGTGTGTGTGTGTGTGTGGGGCATCGCTGTCAAAGCTAGGGTAGGCAATACTGGTTGAAACTCTCTTCACATCCTGATAGCAATCAATATTCAATAACAGCTCTGGTGTGTGCACCTTAATTCACTTTTCTTCTTACTTCAGATCATGTTTGTACTCAGTATGACTACAAAAAACTGGCCTGCTTTGGCAAATGTAGCAAAATATGCGTATAAAATAGTGTACTTGGTAATAATAATTATCATCACAATGTTTTATATATTTGTATTGTGTGTGTGTGTGTGTGTGTGTCTGTGTGTGTGTGTGTGTGTGTGTGTGTGTGTGTGTGTGTGTATATATTTACTTTTAAAACTATAATCAATATTTGTTCTTCCCTCAAATGTAAAACATTTTTCTCATATTTTGATGGTTTCATCAAAATGAACTTGTCATTGAAAACAAATATCTCCTCCACTACTGTCACTGTATGTCTCAGTGAAGGATACATATCCAGTATAGATCGCAGATATACTCTACCGTGACACTGGGGTTTGTGTGTCCAGGGACGCAGGTCACGTGACAAAAGTTAAAAAGTTAACTTTATGCAAATGAGCAGCGAATTTCACGAGCGACAACCAATAGCAGTGAAGACTGCCATGCCAGCTCACATCAGCTCTGCATTTCACCCGTCAGACGCACAGCAGTGAGTACTGAACACAGCCACTTCAGGACTTCAAAACAGAAACAGCCGTCCACCGCCATTATAAAGCTGGGAAGAGCCAGGACTTTTTTAATATAACTCAGATTGTATTCATCTGAAGAAGAATGGGTAACACTTTACAATAAGGTTGTATTAGTTAACATTAGTTAACGCATTAGTTAACATGAACTAACCATGAACAACACCTCTGTTCAGCATTAGTTAATCTTTGTTATTGTTAGTTAATATAAATCCAGCTGTTCATGTTAGTTCACAGTGCATTAACAAATGTTAACAAGATTTTAGTAATGCATTAGTAAATGTTGAAATTAACATTAACAAAGATAAATAAATGCTTTATAAGTGCAGTTCATCATTAGTTCATGTTAACTAATGCATTAACTAATACAACCTTATTGTAAAGTGTTACCGAAGAATGTCATACACACCTAGGATGGCTTGAGGGGGAGTAAATCATGGGATAATTCTCATTTTTGGGTGAACTATCCCTTTAATGGGGTACTTCAGCGCTGGGAAGATGAATCTGTATTTAAACTGGGTCATTAATGTAGTAGAAATGTTACATTATTTTTGAATTTGGTGCCTTCTAGACTGAGAAAACACAAAAAAATGTATTTTTGTCTCATGGGGATGAAAGACAACAACTCCCAGAATGCACTGCTTCACTGCCCTACTCTAGGCACGGCTAGTCGGCTACTGGATTACTGGATCACTTGCCCACCATGCTCATATTCAGAAAATCAGTTCAGTTAGAGACACTACAATTAAAAACTGAACGTGTCTGTTCGATATAATGCGAGTGAGCCGATTGAGCGTCACAGCACAAACGCAGCAGGATCGGATTACATTCATCACATGAGCGGAGGTAATCGCGGGATTCACGGCTGCGGCTGCATTCACAGCGCGTGATCAGTCTGGCGCGTGTTCAGTTCATGTCTTTGGAAGCTTAACTTTCATAGGAAGTTCATTTTAAAAGTTGAAACACTCCCTTTGCTCTCCACCGCTCCGTTTACATGAATCTCTGCAGCTCCCGAGCCGAGTGTTGTGAGTGTGATGTTTAAAACATGTGGAAATAGCGCCTCCTGCTGGCTGTAGTCTTCAGCCTCTGGACAAAAACTCCTCCGATGACGCAAAATGACGATATTTGCGCCATCTGAGGAATTTTTCCAGAAATAAAATACATAATTCTCTCGTCTCAGGGTCATATGAGGGGGGAAAGTACGATAATTTGAATATACTCCCGGGTTTCTACTGATACAAAGCTTCATGCTAATCGCTGAAATTTTACTGACTTTTAAAGGGGTGATGAATTGAGAATCCAGCTTTCCCTTGAGCCTTTGATATATCAAAGTTCATCAAGATATAAGAATATTCTGTAAGTTTCAGATCTGAAAACGTCCTTGTTAGTCAAAGAAAAGCTTTTATAGACACCAGGCCTAGAAAACGAGAGCTGGAATCCAATGACATCATGGGAAGAAGAAACACAACTCAGCTGATGAATATGCATGAGTGCTTCTGAAGCCCCGCCCACAGAGTGTGTGTGTGTGTGTGTGTGTGTGTATGAGTGCTTCTGAAGCCCCGCCCACAGAGTCGAGCGCAACAGGTTTACAGAGCAGTGATCATGGCCAGCACAGTAATATATCGCTCTGTGCCAGGCTGTGGAAGAACACGGTCGCTGCGTAAGCTTCCTTCGGATGCTACTATTAGGAATGAGTGGGTGAACTTTATTTTTAATGATGGGGAAGACATGTACGTGTGTTCGCTTCATTTCACTGCGGGATCGTTTATAAACGAGTCTCAGGCGCTGGATTTGCAGACACAGTGTTGTGCCTTCTGTATTGGACTCGACAGGAATGGTGCAACAAACTTATGTGAGTTAAACGTCTTTTTTATATGTAATGGTCGGCAGGCAGATGAATTTTAAATAGTGAAATAATATTCCTTTCTTGATCTGAGCGCACGCGCACGTGTGTGTGTTGTGTGTGTGTGTGTGCGCTTCGTGCTTATCGACCGATCGGGCTGGCCATGTAATACAGAAATAATATTCCAATCAATCTCGGGTGGATGAGAAATAAATCTTTGTGTTTGTTTGATAAAGACGCTTGCCGGTTGCCCTTCCTAATGTGAGCTGAACTGACAGGGGAGCTGAAGCTCATTAAATATGCAAATCTTATCCAATCCCAGCCGTGGGCTTTACTTCCAAGTTTCCAGTGCGGCACGCCCATCAAAACCCAGCGTTCAGGAGAAAGCTTCAGAACCAGTGTAGAAAATAGCCTATTACTGATTCATTATGATGCTTCTGAATGTAAAAACCACACGAACGCCATTAGTTGACCTCAGACAACAGTATAAAAAAAAAAATAAAACAAAAGCCAGTTCATGACCCCTTTTAAAGTTTAACCTTTAACCGACTCATAATGTGTGCATTGGCTCAAGAGCTCCCGAGTGTCTCGCACAGCAAACGCCCGCCTTTACACAAATATTGCAATGCATTACTGTTAAAAGCAACTTTACAGTGCGGCGTCTGTATTTATGAATGGTGTTTGTTTGTTGCATCCAGCACAGAAACAACATCCTCTATCTGGTGGAGAGTTTCCAGACTGTGGTGATTGTTGGGGAAACCGGATCTGGAAAAAGCACACAAATCCCTCAGGTTTGTCCGTCAGACTCCGTCAGGTTTGCTTGTGAAGAGTGTGTTGTGGTCATGTGACATGTCACACGTGTGTCCGGCAGTATCTGCTGGAGGCGGGATGGGCGGCAGAAGGGAAGGTGATCGGAGTGACTCAGCCTCGACGGGTGGCGGCCACATCTGTACGTAAGCCCTTCTCCTCAGCTCACGTGTGATCCTGAGCGCCTGCTGTAGTCTGTGAACGTGTGCACACAGGTGGCCAGTCGCGTTGCAGAGGAGAGAGGGGCGTTTCTCGGGCACGAGGTGGGCTACACCATCAGGTTTGACGACTGCTCTGACCCACACGCCACCCGTATAAAGGTAGAGACGCTGAGTTTCACCCTTAAGCGTTTATTACTGCTGCCTTCTGATACGTGCGGTTGCCTTCTCTCTCAGTTTCTGACAGATGGGATGTTGGTCCGGGAGATGATGTCTGACCCGCTGTTAAAGAAATACAGGTAAGCCCCCACTCATCTGCCAGCGATGACCACTGATATCAAGGCACATTCAGACGTGTGTGTTGTTTGGTTGTAGTGTGCTAGTGCTGGATGAAGCTCACGAGAGAACGCTGTACACAGACATCGCCATCGGCCTTCTGAAGAAGGTGACGCCGTCCTTGCTCTGGATCTTCTGTCGGATGAGCGTCTCTGTGCGACTTCTCTGTTCATCGCTTTCTCTCTCTTCACAGATTCAGAAGAAGCGGAGAGACCTGCGTCTGATTGTAGCCTCAGCCACTCTGGATGCCAAGGTACGTCTGACCTCTGACCTCTGACCCCATCTACGGCACATTGTGGAAGTGTACAGTGCTTGGAAGTTTTCACATTTCCCTCTATAACCCTTTCTATATACCCAAAGCATCACCAGATTTCCACAGTCCAAAACATAGACCAAGAGAACCCAATCAAACATAATGAGACAAAATATTATACCTGGTCATTTATTTATTCAGGAAAATGATGAAATATTACATATCTGTAAGTGGCAAAAGTATGTGAAGCTGTAGGATTATCAGTCAGTGTGTGCCCTGTTTTACTCAAAGAACAGGGATCTGTCAAAGTCTGATCAACACTTGTGTGTGGAAGTCTATCATGTCACGGACAAAGGAGAGGGTGAGAGTTATTAATATATATAAATTAAACATATAATTGCATCATCACACAGTCGGTCTGTCATTCCTTCCAGATTGTTAAATTGGTAAAAATTATTTTATCCTTGATTTCGCGGGACGTTTTCTAAAAAAATGTGATGGAATATGCGAGCTTCCTGTTTTACAGAGGTAGCTTTACAAACAGCTTACACATCTTCTGTTAAATGAAGTGCTTCCAATGAATACATTTACATACTACTAATATACTGACCACTGTAAGGTTTTTGAAACTAGTATGATTTAACCCACTGCTAACAAAAAAGTGCAATCTTACAATTGTAAAGTTGCATCAACTCCTGAATGAAACTACAACAGTCCACTGTGAGAATGAAAGCTATAACTGCGTAGCCTCTAACACCGGCCAATCATCCTCCATCCCCTCTCCCTCCTCATCCTCCATCCCCTCTCCCTCCTCATCCTCCATCCCCTCCCTCCTCATACTCCATCACCTCTCCTCCTCATCCTCCATCCCCTCTCCCTCCTCATCCTCCATCCCCTCTCCCTCCTCATCCTCCATCCCCTCTCCCTCCTCATCCTCCATCCCCTCTCCCTCCTCATCCTCCATCCCCTCTCCTCCATCCTCCATCCCCTCTCCTCCTCATCCTCCATCCCCTCTCCCTCCTCATCCTCCATCCCCTCTCCCTCCTCATCCTCCATCCCCTCTCCCTCCTCATCCTCCATCCCCTCTCCCTCCATCCTCCATCCCCTCTCCTCCTCATCCTCCATCCCCTCTCCCTCCTCATCCTCCATCCCCTCTCCCTCCTCATCCTCCATCCCCTCTCCTCCTCATCCTCCATCCCCTCTCCCTCCTCATCCTCCATCCCCTCTCCTCCTCATCCTCCATCCCCTCTCCCTCCTCATCCTCCATCCCCTCTCCCTCCTCATCCTCCATCCCCTCTCCCTCCTCCTCATCCTCCATCCCCTCTCCCTCCTCATCCTCCATCCCCTCTCCTCCTCATCCTCCATCCCCTCTCCTCCTCATCCTCCATCCCCTCTCCCTCCTCATCCTCCATCCCCTCTCCTCAACATCCTCCATCCCCTCTCCTCCTCATCCTCCATCCCCTCTCCCTCCTCATCCTCCATCCCTCTCCTCCTCATCCTCCATCACCTCTCCTCCTCATCCTCCATCCCCTCTCCTCCTCATCCTCCATCCCCTCTCCCTCCTCATCCTCCATCCCCTCTCCCTCCTCATCCTCCATCCTCCTGTAGATTGCACTTTGAAGTAAATGCAACATTTTTCAACTTTCTGCTAAGATATATGTGACTTTTTATCTGATTATGAAATCGTGCATCCACATCCGCATTCATGTAGAAATCAGCAATTTATGCGGCAAAAGTGCGGCATATTTGAAAAAAATGAATCAGACTTTGGCTGATTCTGCATTAAATCATGCAATCGCATAATGGCGTTTTTCTGGAGGGACTGAGAATATGGTGACAACTGGCCACTAAACCAACTAAATGTAATATAAGCTGACACTTCCTGACAGCGCTCAGACCAAACACATGAGCTGTAATAAATCATGTCATTAGACCGTATTAAACTTAGTAATTAGGGCCCGAGCACCGATGGTGGGAGGACCCTATTGGAATTGCTCCGTTTATTTGTTTAGTTTTTTGTTTAGAAAATTAACACTTTTATTCAGCAATCACACATTAAGTTGATCAAAAGTGATGGTAAAGACATTTATAATCTTACAAAATATTTCTATTTCAATTAAAAGCTCGTTGGACTGTCTGTTCACAAAATCTGAAGCAGCAAAACTGTTTTCAACACTGATAATAATCATAAATGTTTCTTGAGCAGTAAATCCTCATATTAGACGTATTTGTGAAGGGTCATGTGACTCTGGAGTAATTATGATAAATTCAGCTTTGAGCACAGGATATAATTGACACTTTATTATATATTCACAACAGTTATTTTTAATCAAATAAATGCAGCTTTGAAATAATCTTACCAACCCCAAACTTTGGAACAGTGTGTATTATTTTTGAAATATTTAGCTGAAAATCTACATTATATCAGTGGAAAGGTTGTTGGTCCTGTAGTCTCAGATCTGTAACAGTCATGTGTTAATCTACTTATAATGCTTCTCTCACAGAAATTTCAAGATTTCTTCAACCTAAATGAGACTGGAGACCCGAATAAAGACACCTGTGGCATTCTGACGGTCGAGGGCCGAACTTTCCCTGTGGATATTTTCTACACTGTCAGGTGCATATGTTTGTAATGTTGCATTTACACACCACGAGTCTGTGCTGTGAATGATGAGGTGAGGAGGATGTTCTTGTGTTTAGTCCTGTGCCAGACTATGTGAAGGCTACGGTGGAGACCGTGCTGAAGATCCACGAGACGGAGGAGGATGGAGACGTGTTGGCGTTTCTCACGGGACAGGTGTGTGTGAGCTGGGAGAAATATTGACATCTGTGTAGCTCTGTGCTGGGATGCAGCATTTATTTTATTTGTTTAGGTCTTAAAACATAAAATGTGATTTTGAAAAACTTTAAAGCTCCATTGATTTTGACTTTGGCCGCATTCACACTGCAGGTCTTAATGCACAATTCCAGTTTTTTTGACGACCCGCTTACATCATCTTTTAAAAGCGACCCATATCTGATATTTGCATTTACACTATACATTGGCAAAAGAGCCCAAGACGTTCTGACCCGGAAAAGGAAGTAAAGCGGCGCGATATGCAATGGATGCAGACCAAATGATTATTCAATGTTATCTTTAAAGGTCAGCATTGCTCTCGGAAGGAGGAGAAAATTGAGGAGAGCCCTTGATCGTGTCCACCTGAGTTGACGTACTTCGCCTCCGTCCTTTCTTCAGTGACGTACAACACACGTTTACTGGGAAATATCCGATTCGTCCGCTTACATGGCAGATGCAAATGCACTTATCCGAATCATATCATATTATTACCACATATAAGCGAAACCTGAATCCAATCTGAGGATATCGGAATTCCTGCGTTTTTTTCCTGCTTACACATTCACCGATCTGCCACATGAGAGGGAAAAATTGGAATTGGGTCACTTGAACCATGCAGTGTGAATGGGGCCATAATGTACTATTTGTTTATTAAAGGGATAGTTCACCCAAAAATGAAAATTATCCCATGATTTACTCCCCCTCAAGTCATCCTAATGTATGACATTCTTCTTCAGACGAACACAATCTGAGTTATATTAAATATGTCCTGGCTCTTCCATGCTTTATAACGGCAGCCCAAACTTTTAAAGGATTAGTTCACTTTTAAATAAACTTTTGCTGATAATTTACTCACCCCCATGTCATCCGAAATGTCCAACCATTTAGGAGCCAATGAAGTCCATTTTATGGAGAACAATTTATTTTCAACTGAAGATAGAAAGACATAGACATCTCTGATGACATAGGGTTGAGTAAATTATCAGCAAAAGGTTATTTAAAAGTGAACTGATCCTTGCAGCCCAAAAAAGTGCATCCATCCCTTATAAAAGTGCTCCACACGGGTGGTTAATAATACGCTCCGGTGGGTAATAAAGGCCTTCTGAAGCAAATCTAAAGGTTTGTGTAAGAAAAATCTTTATAAAGTAAAATATCTAGCATCCACTGGACCGGCTTCATTGTTCAACTTACGAAAAAAGCATAACTGTAATATAAACAAGGGGGGCGGGGCATAATAAAAATATGACTTGAAAACCTGAACACGTGATTAGAACACTGTTATATTAGCAAATGTGATTTAAAAACAAACACAAAGATATTTTGCTTTTATTCTGCTTAATTCAACTGTACCAAAACGTTGTCTTCAATATAACTTAAGCAGCATATTTCAATAAACAAAAAATGTACTTTGTTTTTTCAAAACTTGTTGTAGATTTGTGTGACAGGCGTGGCACTGCACAGCTTGCACTTAACTGTAGATCTACCTTTTCAAAGTGAATTGCACCGCCATGTTTCTACGGTAGCCCTAAACGGACAAACTGCTCTACAGAGCGCTAGTCACTCTCTGCTGTCTCAGACGAACACATCTTTGTCCTGTGTCGGCCACCGTAGCTTCTCTATGTGCTTTGAAAGGGAGGGTTGAGCGGTTGCAATTCACAAACCTCGCCGCTAGATGCCGCAAAAATATACACGCTGCACCTTTAAGTGTGTTGATATGCTAACATATTACACTGAAGCAGGCTGCTTTTAAGTTAACATTTAGCTATTTAAAGTAACAGTTCTTCTTTGGCTAAATTGCATATAATTAATAGCCTCAACTAATCATTCAGAAACGTCCTGTCTCATTCTACATGTTATCACGTCTTCGTGAGTCTCTCCATCATTGTCCGACTCTGGTTTGAGCATAAAAAGCTGAACGGTTTCTGACTTGTTCAGTGCATTTCTGCGTGAGGTAATCGGAGCTGCTAACATGAGCTCTTGAAGCTCCGCCCTCTTCTTAAAAGATTTGCAATTAAAGAGACATACACAAAAAACGGCACGTATTTGCACACCCTCAAAAAGTGAAAATTTGAACATGCTATAACAATGACCTGTGGGGTATTTTGAGCTAAAACTTCACATACACATACACACTTATTTTACATATTGTAAAAAGGTGCATAATAGGACCCCTTTAAAGGTGCACTATGTAGGATTTTTGCAGTAAAATATCCAAAAAACACTAGGCCAGTGTGATATGTTTTGTTCAGTTGAGTTCTTACAATATCCCAAATGTTTCCAACTATTTGTAAATTGTGAGAAAATTGCTATTTTTACCATTGAACCGGGACGTGTGAGCATAGCGTCTGAGGGAGTCACCTGTCAATTGCGTCATATCTGCGTTACCCTCGTTTCCGGTTTTAACAAGTGTCACAGCAGCCGCCGAGTGACGCACAGAGTAACGTCATAACATCATTTTAAACACATTTAAATGTAACTAATGTAATAAACAAGGCTGCGTTACCTCATACTCATGACCGGAAAAAGCGGAGATTGCGCCGGCGACTGTGTCCCGTCATAATAAAAGTGTGTTGTTCATCTCATTAACAATCGCTCCGGCGGCCTTGCTCAGCTCCCACAAAACATTACTGCTCTGCTTCATACTCCAGCAACGTTAATAATCACATCCATGAACATGATCCGAGTCCTATCCTGATTCTTCCTCACCGCTGTGAGGTGAAGACCACATGTCCCAAGAATCTGTGCACACTTGTTTTGAATAGGCGCCTTTAAGTCAAGTCAACTTTATTTATATAGCTCTTTTAACAATGCAGATTGTTTCAAAGCAGCTTCACAGTGTTAAACTGAAAAATAATAATACAGAATATATTTTGATTATCATACAGTAACAATGTGGGCTTTAGATCAGTAATTAGATCAGTAATTTGGTCTATATGGTTAATTTAGTTTAATAATTAGATTTATTTTGAAATATATTTGAAAAATAGTTTTTTCCCCAACTGAGCAAGCCAAGCCAGAGGCGACAGTGGCAAGGAAACCAAAACCCCATCAGGAGACCTAATGGAGAAAAATAAACCTTGGGAGAAACCAGGCTCAGTCGGGGTGCCAGTTCTCCTCTGGCCAATTAACAAACAGCGTATTATTATTATTAAAGTTATTATTTTAAAGGTCAGAGCAACAAAGTATTTTTTTTTCCTTTGTGTTTTATGTATAATGACCACTAGGAGGTGCTCGATACATCAACACATTACTGATTTATATCTCATCGACCCGCGACCCACCCGCAAATAATTTAAATGTTATTTTTTTATTACTTGGCCCTCCCGACCTGCGGATTATCTGCAGTCACCACGGATATAACCGCGATCTGTGCATCACTACTGTCAATATAGCACTATGTCAAAATACTAATTTAGTTTTAAGTGAAAACGCTGTAATCCTGATAGTATTCCTATATTTTACAAAATTTTACTGTAATACGATTAAACATTGCCATTTAATCTGTCAACAGGAGGAGGTGGAGAAGGTGGTGTCTCTGCTCCAGGAACAGGCCCGGACTTTGTCCCGCTACGGGATGAAGAAGCACCTGTGTGTGCTGCCCATGTATGCGGGCCTTCCCTATAACGAACAGATGAGAGTGTTCGAGAGGATGCCCCCTACTGTCAGAAAGGTGCAAGCGTGATCACTGATCATCAGTGACGTTTAGTGTACCATTCACTGTTAGACAGTTCAACATGATGGATCGGCACAGATGTAAATATGTCCTTGGTGCTAAACTGGATCTTCTTGATGACAGTTTGTTTCTGGGATATGTTTTCAGGTGGTGGTTGCAACCAATATAGCCGAGACATCCATCACCATCAATGGCGTAGTGTTCGTGATTGACTGTGCTTTTGTCAAGCTGAGGGCCTATAATCCACTAACAGCAATAGAGTCACTGATCGTCACGCCCATTTCTAAAGCCTCCGCCTGTCAGAGAGCCGGAAGAGCCGGACGAAACCGTGCAGGGAAGTGCTTCCGTCTCTACACAGGTACTGTGCCATCATTTACATATATTATATGAAATGTATTTTATATACACTATATTGCCAAAAGTATTGGGACACCCCTCCCAATCACTGAGTTCAGGTGTTCAATCCCTTCATGGCCACAGGTGTGTAAATCAAGCACTAGGCATGCAGACGCTTCTACACACATTTGTGAAAGAACGGGTCGCTCTCAGGAGCTCAGTGAACTCAAGCGGGGTACTGTGATAGGTTGCCACCTGTGCAATATGTCCATTCGGGAAATTTCCTCACTACTAAATATTCAATGCTCATCTGTTAGTGGGAACTAAACAAAGTGGAAGCAGTTGGGAACAACCGTTTGTGTCGTGTGGCCTTCAGATGAGCTCAAGATCAGTGTGTAGAGAGCTTCATGGAATGGGTTTCCATGGCCGGCAGCTCATCCAAGCCTTACATCACCAAGAGCAATGCAAAGCGTGGGATGCAGTGGGGTAAAGTACGCCGCCACTGGACTCTAGAGCAGTGAGACGTGTTCTCTGGAGTGACCAATCACGCTTCTCTGTCTGCCAATCACATGGACGAGTCTGGGTTTGGCGGTTGCCAGGGGAACTTGCCTGACTGCATTGTGCCAAGTGTAAAGTTTGGTGGAGGGGGGATTATGGTGTGGGGTTGTTTTTCAGGGGTTGGGCTTGGCCCTTTAGTTCCAGTGAAAGGAACTCTTAATGCTTCAGCATACCAAGACATTTTGGACAGTTTCATGCTCCCAACTTTGTGGGAACAGTTTGGGGACGGCCCCTTCCTGTCCCAACATGACTGCGCTCCAGTGCACAAAGCATCGGTCCATAAAGACATGGATGAGTGAGTTTGGTGTGGAGGAACTTGACTGGCCTGCACAGAGTCCTGACCTCATCCCGATAGAACACCTTTGGGATGAATTAGAGCGGAGACTGTGAGCCAGGCCTTCGTCCAACATCAGTGCCTGACCTCACAAATGCGCTTCTAGAAGAATGGTCAAAAATTCCCATAAACACACTCCTAAACCTTGTGGAAAGCCTTCCCAGAAGAGTTGAAGCTGTTAGAGCTGCAAAGGGTGGGCCAACTCCATATTAAACCCTACGGATTAACAATGGGATGTCATTAAAGTTCATGTGCATGTAAAGGCAGGCGTAACGATAAATCGTTAAGCGATATATCGCAATATAAAATTCTATGGAAACGATATGATTCGCGATATATATATATATTTATATATATATTTATATATATTTAAATATATAGTTGTTTTATCCGAGGCTCAGCTTCCTGTGGTAGGCCTATTTATAAGGTAGCCTATAATTCACCCAAACACAAATTAATAAAATATACCACAAATGTAAATTCAGTCATCATGTACTCACCAGTCGTTTTTCGTTTAACTTCCAAATACAAAGAAGATTTTCTTTATGAAACCTGTGGGGTTTCTGTCCCTCCATTTTTAAAGTCCATTCCTCTCAAACTTAAAAGATGCAAAAAATGACATAAAGGCATCGTAATAATAACTAATTGAGTGGTCCTATTCAAAGTCTTAAGTCTTCTGAAGAGACACAATGGCTTTATAATATGATGAATATATTTAACACGACGCGCATACTGTAGTAAACACGGATGTTCAAATGACTGAGTGACGCGAGAAAACATGAGGGAGTAAATCGTGACACGAGTGTATCAATACACCTCTAACGCCCCATTCACACCGTCAACGCTTCTCATTTACTTTGAATGGGTGACATCATCCGTTGCCGAACTGAATTGTGGGCTCTGTCGCTTCGCTTCGCTTCGCTTCACTCGCGTTGCAAGCGGCAGAAGTTGAAGATTTCTCAACTTTTCAAGCGCCAACGGAGGCGTCATCCAATCAGATCACTCTATGCAAATACCCTAGAGCAGGCGCTAGCCAATTGCGTTCATGCAATCCTAGAGCAAACGCGTGATTGGCTGTTGTCACTATAACTGCCAAGCTTCAGCCACGCCCTCCGTCAAGCGTTAACGCCGAAGCTCCGTGTGAATGCAGCGTAAGCGTGACCCAAACACACTCAAAGCACTTGACCAATCACAAGACACTGCTCCTGCAGACCAATCAGAGCACAGTGTGCTTTTCAGAAGGAGGGGCTTCATAGAGACAGGGTCTAAACAGAGCGTTACTGACAGACTGGGAAGAGACGAGCTGCAACAATGGAGAATATGAGGAAAAGGAGGAACATTCAAGCATAAACGCGGCTGTAGTAGAGCCAAGAAACAAGAAGACTTTGAGAAAGGGCATCTTTAAATCTATACTAAAATCTGAAATATAATGTACAACTATACTTTGCTTATCCACCCTTTTTTTATGGGTGGCATTTCCATTTTAGGGAAGTTCCACTCAACAAATAATTTCAAATCATAAGGATGTGCAACAAAATATCCTTATCCGTCAGTTTGACTGAATGAGCTGTCAAATGTTCAGACGGCAGGAGAATAATGTAACGCTTGACATTGTAACAGAAATGAAAAGACAGGAAGAGCCAATTCAACTGATATTGTACAAACATTTTACAGCACCGATGTTTCTACTGTATGATAACAGTGTATTGTCCTCTTCTGTGCATGTGTCGATCAGAGGAGGACTTTGAGAAGCTGCCCGCGTCCACAGTCCCAGAGATGCAGCGCTCTAATCTGGCTCCAGTCATTCTGCAGCTGAAAGCTCTGGGCATCGACAATGTGCTGCGATTCAGCTTCCTGTCTGTGAGTGCCTCCTGCTGTTATATCAACACATTTGTGAGTGGTTGTTCTTCACGTGTACTTTGACTCTGATGGCCTCGGTGTGTTCGTATCGCAGCCTCCTCCTGCTCAGTCCATGGTTCAAGCTCTGGAGCTGCTCTTCGCTCTTGGAGGTAGAAGAACGCGGCTTTTCCGCATGATTTCTGCTTGATCGTCCGTATGTGATCTCATCAGATGTGCTTCTGACAGGTCTGGATCAGTACGGGCGTCTCACTGACCCCATGGGTGTGCGAATGGCAGAGTTCCCGCTCAGCCCCATGTTTGCCAAGATGCTGCTGGAATCAGGAAACTTCGGCTGCTCCAAGGAGATCGTCAGCATCGCAGCCATGATGCAAATTCAAAACCTTTTCACGGTGCCACACAATCAGAAGAAATCAGCCGTACGTCTTTTTTTAAAAATGCTTTATGAACCATTTTAATGTATTTGTATCAGTAAAAGGTATTTTTCTGTGTGTCCCTGTGACGTCAGGCGCGGGAGCACAGGAAGTTTGCTGTGGCTGAGGGGGATCATCTCACCATGCTGAATGTTTATGAGGCTTTCATTAAGGTAACCGAGTGTCCTGTTGGTCTGGACCTCACTCAATTTCACTTTTACCTCATTAAAAATTGTTTATTTTAGGGCTGTTACAATTCCTAGATTAAATTTGACTGCAAGATTTCTAAAGATTGCATAACCCGTGTCCGGAAATTGACCGGAAAAATGCCGGAAGTGACGCATTCCATTATTACACAGTTTTCTAAGGCTGCACGATATATTAAAACCATTTGAAATCATAATATAACAGTGAAGTTGTGAATTCACAAAGGCTGTGCTTCAGTTCAATATATGCGCTGCGTGTTTCAGAGTGAAGTGCGGCGCTTTAATTATTTCCAATCAATTCTTCGGAGCAGCTCCATTCACCGTAAATGCTGCTCCGAATGAGCGGGTTTTCTGAATATTGGGTTTCCAATAACGTGCATTAGAGAACTCATAAAGTCTGACACGCTTTGTGTTTTATAGCAAAGTGTTGCGCTGTTATCATTTACATGCGTAGAGCGTCTTAAACGGCTTCTCTGCGTATGCTGTGAGTTGCTTATAACGTTCATCTGGGAACGCAACGTGCGCCATCACAGGAGAATACATCAGTATGTTTCAAAATATGCTAATTGTTATGTATTAAACTAGTTTGCATGTTTTGATGTACACAAGTTCTCATTCAAGCATTTCTATCGTGGACAAATATTAAAGATTAAATGCCCCTGAAACCAAAATGGAAGTTTTTTAGCTTTTAGTATGATTATGTTAGCCTTAAGGTTCGCATTTGGAAGATATAAATATTTAAAACTTATAGTCTCTCACTTCCGTCAAAATGGATCACAGATTTTGATGACATCACCGCAGACTTCATCTACTCATCACATCTTCTGTCCAATCAAATGCTCTCTAGAATCTGAAGCCCCGCCCCCTACACTTTAAATAGAGGCTGACGCTGCGGCTGAAATCGGTCAGCTGTTCACACATTTACTATTTTCTACATGGTGAAAGGCACAGTGCACTATATAGGGGATAGGGAACGATTCAGACAGTGTAAATATGCTTTCAGTCGAGGCGAATGCACACACACACAGTCTCTAGACCAGCGCCGTTGACTAGAGACTAGGGCTGGGCGATATGGCCAAAAATCATATCAGTATTTTTTGGTTGAATGGCGATACACAGTACATATCCCAGTATTTTCTAGGTTTTTCTATTTGGATAAAAAATCTGTATTTATTCTAATACAATTCTAAAATAATAATTTTATTTTACTTCTTGTCAAATGATGTCCTAAAAACAATGTTGATATTGAAGGCTATAAACAAATAGGCTACAGTGAATGTAATGTTGGCTATGCAATATATTTGGTGCAAAAAGTGGGTTAAAATCACATCACATTAAATTCTAACATTATAGCATTACAATCTAAAAACAAAATTAATAATTCACAGAACTAAAAATTAAAATAAAAACAAAAGCATATTAGCCTATATTTGATTGCTACATTATAATGGTCACGTTCATAAAAATATACTTACTTGTAGGTTTAAAATTCCACATATGGCAAATTTATTGTCCAACAATAAATATTTTAGAAATATTTTAGTGAGAATGATTGCATTCCTATCGCGCTCCGTCTGTTTGCTGCGCGTGCACGCGGTGGCGCTTAAGCCTGAATCTTAGCGGCTCGTCCTCTCCTCTCCTGACAGCACAATGGACATATTTGCATGAGTTTCTAACATTTACAGATGTAGAAAATACCTTTGAAATGTAAGTTATGCACTGAGGAAAGCACCACATTTCAAACGCATTAAACAGTGCGAGTATATATCTGTCTGTCAGCACAAGTAGCATAAGGTTATCTCTCAGAGCATCTGACAGGGCGAGCTGCTTTAAACTATACGTGTTCACTGTATCTTACCAGTTATTCTGAAGCCCTTACTGTAGAGCACGTGTCATGTTTAGGACAAGTTGTTTCATGCACTTTCCCTGCATCTGCCCATTCTGATTGCTCTGCTGTTTTTCAGATGCGTTTGTATCAATCTACTGTATATCGATATAAACGGTATTGCCTCATTCCGTATCGCTTCTAAAAAATATATCGATATAGTGTACAAACTGGATATACCGCCCAGCCCTACTAGAGACACGAGAGCGCAGCGCAGATCATTTGCACGAGTCTGCGGAGACAACAAAACATATCGGACCCTTTTAAATTCTGCTGTATTTCACAGCGATATGGAGGAGATTATGGTGATAAACGGTTAGAGATGAGGAGGAAACTCTGGCTCTAGTCAAGATGTGGTATTAACGAAATGCTATTGGCTGTTTGAAAAAAGGGCTTATTCAACTTCTTTCCTACATTTAGATATGTGGGCAAATGCATTTTTGTCTCAGTGCATGCATTGTTTTAGTTTGGCAGGGTCGCCGCTAGCTTAGCTTAGCATAATGAATGGAATCCTATGTTGCCAGCTAGCATGTCCTGAGTAAAAGTGATCCAAAAATCCAACTCTATTATGGGGAAGCACAGGCGAAGCACTGCTAGTTGGGCGCAGAGATATCACACAACACATGAAATCCCCAAACTTCTGTCAACTAGGGGTCGAGTGAAAGTCGAGTTGACGTCGACTAGTCGCTGATGACGTCATTAATGAACAAATAAGCCTGAACCTTGAGCTGAGACGCGAACACGGATTTTCTTGTGCACAGGACAGCTATGGCATATGACACAGCACTGCCTAAGGTTATTGCTCCTACATAACAGCTTTTGTATCAGTTCTTCTGTCTTATGATCATTAGCCTATATTTCTCACAGATTTCTCCTCGTTCTGAATAAGATACAGATCAAGTAGCACAATAAAGATTACATGTAGATATGAATCCATTAGTGAGTGATTGCGTGTGAATTAATTATAGTGTATCTGTGAGGTTTAGTTATCAAGAAATATGCTAGAACTTTTCAGTTTCTAAGCTATTTTATTGATAAATCACAGAACATTGTTGACAATACATTCTGCGCTACTGAATGGTTTTGTGTGAGGCGCGCACGATCTCCGCATGATGTGCGATCGGCTATGTGTGTGTGTTGCAATGCAGCACGCATTAGTTTAGCGCGATGATCAACTTACACGTACACCGAGCGTGCGTTCTCCCGATCAATTTAGATCATCCAGATGGTATAATTAAACATGTCTTGTGGAGAGCTCTCTGAGTATGCATTTATTTGTCTTTTTTTCTTTCTTTTTTTTTTATTGCATTTTTTCATTTTTTACAACAGACAAAAGTATGAACACATACCAATACACCCACCCTCCCTCCACCCAACATAACCCAGCGGTCTCTGTACAATGGGGTACATAATGCATGGAAATTTTAACAAACAAAAAAAACAAAGCCACAGGAATCATAAAACTGAAATTAAATGAAAAAAGAAAAGAAAAAGGGAAAAAATACAATTTTAAGGTATTCATTCTGAGTCCTGATCATTACTTTGTGCGATATACTTGGATATCTTTTCAGCAGCTGTAGTCCAAATCTTTAATGTATGGATTTGTGCTGAGTTTACCCGAGCCGTGGATAATTCCAACATTATAATGTCCCGAAGTTGGAACAACCACTTGGATACATCCAGGGAATGAGGTGGAAGCCAATGTTGTGCTAGCAGCTTCTTCGCTTCTTCGGCCAGCCAGACAATTTTTTGCAGTTTAGAGAAATTCAACTGAAAGTCATCATTCAATAATAATACAGAGGGGTTCATCGGTATCGGACATTGAAGCACATTTATTTGTCATTTTTAAGGGTTGAAAACAGAGCCTGCGCGTCAGGAAATTGCTTATCCTGTTGCGCCCTCCATAGGCCAGCGACTAGTCGACGTCAAGCTTAAAGTGGCATGGCAGAGCATTAAAGTCGACTAGTCGGTGCAACCCCTACCTTCAACATACCGGCGTATGCTGTGCATGTGTTGTGTGATATCTCTGCGCCCAACTAGCAGTGCTTCGCCTGTGCTTCCCCATAATATATTTGGATTTTTGGATCACTTTTACTCGGGACATGCTAGCTGGCAACATAGGATTCCATTCATTATGCTAAGCTAAGCTAGCGGCGACCCTGCCAAACTAAAACAATGCATGCAGACAAAAATGCATTTGCCCACATATCTAAATGTAGGAAAGATGTTGAATAAGCCCTATTTCTAAAAACGCTGGAGTGCTCCTTTAAGTATTCGATTTCAGAACTGGAATTGATTCCCAGCCCTAATCATGAGCTGCTTGTGTGTTAATGAACACGGTGGTGCGCTTCACTATAAAACATGCAGCACGTATATATTGTTAATTAATTCGCAGCCTTTGCGATTTTACTAGCGCACTAAGCCATATCGTAATTTCGGTTTTATGTCATTTACTTGCGCAGCCGTAATTTGAAGTCATCTCGAGGCCCCTTTGCGAAAGCCTCCTGGTTGAGAACCACAGATCTGTGATGTGTGGATAGAGATGTATGGATATTTGTATTGGTCTTTTGATATTGAGTCCAGCCTGTCAAGCGTCATTTGTTCCCACAGCATCAGAAGAGTTCTCAATGGTGTCAGGATCACTTCCTCAACTATAAAGGTCTCCTCCGCGCGGTGGCCGTACGGGAACAGCTGCGGCACCTCCTCAACAAGTTTAAGGTGCCTCGGACGTCCAGTGAAGGTGAGCTGTCATTTCTGTGGCCGATGTGTCCAGTGTTTTCACACTACCGGTTTGTTAACGCTGTCATTGGTCTGCCATACTGGCGTACTGAGTTTAGAGATGTCTGTCCTCTATCCGCTCTCAAGGTGATCCGGATGTGATTCTCAGATGTATTGTGTCTGGGTTTTTTGCGAATGCCGCCCGTATGCATCACTCCGGCTCCTACAGGTCGGTTCATTCATCTTTACTTGTGTTTCCTCAATAGTTCATCTTCATCAGTGGTAGTCACCTGACTTTTCCAGCCATATTTGCATGTCACTGTTCTTCTTTTAATGCTGTACATCGTCCAGGACTCTACGTGACGATAGAGAGCTCTACATCCACCCTGATTCGGTGCTGTATGGAGAAAAGCCCCCAAAATGGTATTCGTTTAACCTAACGGGATAGATTGTACTTTACTGCAGTTTGTTTCATTTTTTTATTTACCAGATATTAACCAAACTCTTTGTTTTGGGACGTGTCTCAGGGTCGTCTTCAATGAGGTGGTTCAGACCAGCAAGTACTACATGCGGGACGTGACCGCGGTTGAGTCGTCCTGGCTGGTGGAGTTGGCTCCTCACTTTTACAAACAGGCCAAGGTGAGACGTACAGGATTTGTGGATAGATGTGTTGACCTAGAGTCACGTTTGGTCCGTTCCCTGCTATCGGACTATGCTATTAGCTTCTCTGCTAATGATATTGAGAAGTATTTACATTTAAAATTTGCGCGTCACTCCCGGATAACAGAAAATCGGCAAAGAGGCGGGAGCTGAGGTGATGACTAACAGACAGCAGATAAATGGCTACCCACCTGTCACTCAAAGAGGCCACGCCCTTAATTATGCAGAACTTTAAGGCTTTATATAATGTAAACCAATGAGTTATTAAACAATTCACCCCCTCACAGTTGTCATGAATTATTACCCGTTTAGACCAAAACCAGAATTTGTCCCAGGCTGTAAACATGTTTTATTCTGCTGTAAAGTTGGGCATTTTAACATGAGCTCAATGAGATTCTGCTCCTTCTGGAGCCCTAGAGGCCAGTCGATGAACTGCAGGTTAAGTCACTTCCCTATCGGCTTCAAGAGAGACCGCGGGAGGTTGCCGCTTGGTTTAAACGTAATTTTCGGGTTAATTGCAGGTAATCCCTATTTACAATATTACCTCGTATTTCGCTCTTAATAGTCTATTTATAAACGTATTCTATCTCTTTAACCAGAACTATTGTTGATGAATGACGTTAATGAATGATGTCCACTGGCGCAAAGCAGGTGGAGCAGAGCAAGTGTTTTCAAGGAATTACTATGGAAATTGAGCTTCACGCTTGCACGTGAACCTGCAGTTCATCGACTGGCCTCTAGGGCTCCAGAAGGAGCAGAATCTCATTGAGTTCATGTTAAAATGCCCAACTTTACAGCAGAATAAAACATGTTTACAGCCACGCTTCCCGTGTGAACGCTCTCATCCATTGATATGGGCAAACAATGCTGCTCACGCTCCACTGACGCTTGTGATATGAAACAAGGTTTAAAACGGGGTATGATTTAAAATTGCTGTACGAAGAACGGAAAGTACGATCATCATCACACTGCAACATTGACATCTGCGCTCGCGCTGCTGCTGATCCAGAGAGACCACACGCTATCTGTGTATTTATGTGTTACAAACATTAAAATAACGGGATAAAAGTTAATAGTTTGGGTAAAAACAAGTGAGTGTTTAAAGAAAGTGTTTGTCATTGAATCCTTCATTTTAAAAGTTTTATTCACAAGCGCTGATTCATCCGATAACAAAACAAGTCGTGATGAATGAGACATCGACTGTAATCAAATTAATTTTGAATTAGTTCAAATGAATAGATCTTTTAAATAGGCTAAAGCAAGGAGCCTCTAGTCTATGTCATTTTGTTTAGTTGTCTGATTTTCTTTAGAGTCATTGGAGAATTGCGATCGCCATTTTACAAAAAAAAAATCATGATTCTCAATTTATCCAGAATCATGCAGCTCTAACCATATCTTGGTTTTTTAAAAGCATTTTTATTCATTTCGGTGGCATTTTTCGCACGCGGAGGACGGGGCACTTTTTCGGGGAATCAGGTTTGATACTTTTTAGGGACCGACCAAATTGCCTCGATACTATGGAGTATCGTAAAAGGAGTTGTCGTTCGATACCAAATTTCAAAACCTAAGGGGTTAATCTTGTCAATGCCAATAAGCATGCAGCATGATTGGCTGTGCTGGAAAAACCATTAGTTTACTGCGGATAAGCCCAGGGACGCAGCTCGCACGTGAGGCTGTAGTGTGTAACCCCGTCTGCGGCGCATTACGGCTCCGACACGGCCTCCGGAGCTGATCGCGGCCACTCTAGGTCAATGCTTCTGACCCGATAAACTGCAGTCACAAAAAAGAACTGCAACTCAGCATATACTTTCCTCTCAGACATGAGAAATAGGCCTATAGAAAGCTTGAAATATCTACATTTAAACAAACCAATTCAAACACTTTCGAAAACAAATACTTGTGATCCAAATGAACGGTGCATTTCCCTCTATAGGCACGCGCGCACTCACTACTGCAGGGATGAGTCCGTATCGGCAACTTAATCTTTGTAGCCCAACACGGACTCAGAAAACACTAGTTTGTTAATAAACGATTAAAATGAATGTCTCTTTGCTGTTTTTACATGTATAAACATTAGGCTACTTTTGCTTGTGCTTTGCGTTAAGCTTTATGTGCGCTTGAGCGCGAGGTCAACAAACTGAAAAATGAGTTTTTTTTCAGCTAATGTAATCTTGTTAAAACAGAAAAATGTATTTGGTACCGTTCAGGAACCGGTATGGAAGTCAAGGTATCGTATCGTATTATTGAACGATACCCAGCCTTCTGTTGCAAGGCCCGTTTCAAGTGTAACATAGCAAAGGCTACTGTGTGTCACAATGTTGCATTACACCCTAAAAAAGTAACTAATTGCATTAGTTACTTTTATGGAAAGTAATGTGTTACTTTTTCTCCCCTTGGCTGGGCTTGCTTGATTGTTTTTTTTTTAATTAAAAAAAAAATCCTCTTTTTGGCAAATGTAAAGGCCCTTTCAAATGATCCTTCAATGATCCAGCGCACTCAACTCAGATATTTTGTTTTAATTTTAAAAGTTACGCGCTATTTGACAGTAATCTGATTCCATAACTCAAGTTACTTCGGTCACACAACAATACACAGGGGACCTGTAATGTCTCTCTTCACATCTCTGTCACTCTGGTTTGCTTCCTGCAGCACGGGTCTCTGAGCAGCAAACGGGCCAAAGTCTTCTGAGCGCCTGCTTGAGTCCCGTCTCTAGGAGCCCACGGACTCCGTATTCCTGAACCACAGTTAAAGGAACAGGCCATAGATAAAGGAACTACACATGCAGACTTTGGGTGTTTACTGCAGCTGTAAGGCGAAAGGAACACTGTGTTATTTTGTTCATACAAATGTATATGACATATTTATGCTGTCATGGTCATCTTTGTATTATTTAATAGCTTTTTAGTGAAGTTGGAGAGCCATTGGAATAACGTGACTGTGATTTTATTGATTACTGTTTGCGTGTGAGAATGACTGACTGGATGGATGGATTGATACACATGTAGAGCTTTACAACATCGCACGAACACCTACCCTCAGTAATAACCGGAATATGATTATAAGCTATTTTTTTCCCAGATTTTTTTTCCCAAACCCTCATCGGAGAAATACTGTGTAGCTCCAACGTAGTGGCCTTTTAACCATTTTGTGCCAAATATTATAAAACCATAGAACATTTCCTGTTGTATATGGAATGTGCAAATAATTGTAGTTACACTGTAAGCATGTGACAAAAAAGTGCCATTTTTTATATTATATATGTATATATAGGTTCCTAAAAAGTAGCCTTGTGCACCTCTGGCCTAAAAAACTGTGTTGATAGGTGTAATTATTCACGTAATCATATAGCGTAAGGTCTCATTTAGGAAAGATCAGCCATGACTAGTTGTTTGGTGAGTTAATAGCACAGTGAATGAGATGCCTCAGGGAGGAGCTTATTTCCTACTAAAGTCAAAATATTCAGAATGGATGCTAACAAAACTGGGTATGGCGCCACATTTCTGGGCGTGGCATTTAATTGGAAGGCTGAGGTGCCAATCACGTGAGTGGAGGCGGAGCTTTTGTACAATGTAATATTTTGGCTATCGGCAAATGGGCATTTTTCTTTTTCCCAATTTAATGTTACTGTGATTTGTTGGTTTCTTTTTCCCACGACTCCTTTATTACGTCCGAAAAAGCCTTTGAAAGTAAAATCTACCACATAAAATCTACTTTCAAGGTAACTTTCTTGCCAAATGTCTTCAGGAGAATATCCGTGGTTATATATGTAGTCAGTCCAGTAGCCGTGAGTAGTGTAGATTTAGCTGTTGGTTTGACCGAGACAGTCAGATTAGCTGAATATGATAGCAGTTTAAACGTTCTTGCATGTCTTTAAGCGATACAAATCTCACGTAGTTTCACAGGAAATCATAGATACGCTGGTGTAATGTGCAACTTTGTCCAAATGTTGTTTCGCTCTGTGCAGCATAAAGTCAAAGTCTTATGTTCGTAGTGAATACATGTGCAGAGTCTGTACTGGGGTCTGTTTGTAAATAGAATAAAGAAGGAATTTGTGGGAAAAGGTTTGGGGTTTTGATTTGTACAAAATGCGATGCTTGTCTTTTTATGCTCGAACAACAACATTGCCAAGGGAATACAATACATACAAATACACAAACACAGCATAAAACAATTTATTCACAAGTGACACACCTTACAACAAACTTTTAATTAATAATTTAAAAAAATTAAAGGTAACCCTCAAAAAAATGTGTGTTTACAAAATTAATTGTTAGAATTGACAGTGTATATTTGATGTAAAATTTTGAAAAGTATTTAATTTGCCTTATTAGAAATACAATATTTTCCAAGTAAAATCCAGGCCCTTTTCCAACTAATATCTTCAACCGACCTCCAATAGAACTTTCCTCTTGGATAAATTTTCTTTTAAAAAAAAACAATAAACAGTAATGAAACAGAGTCTTCCAAAAATCCACCACATCAATATACACTATATTGCCTCCCAATCACTGAGTTCAGGTGTTCAATCCCTTCATGGCCACAGGTGTGTAAATCAAGCACTAGGCATGCAGACGCTTCTACACACATTTGTGAAAGAACGGGTCGCTCTCAGGAGCTCAGTGAACTCAAGCGGGGTACTGTGATAGGTTACCACCTGTGTCCATTCCTGAGATTTCCTCACTACTAAATATTCCACGCTCAACTGTTAGTGGGATTATAACAAAGTGGGAGCAATTGGGAACAACAGAAACTCAGCCACGAAGTGATAGGCCACGTAAAATCAAAGAGTGGGGTCAGCACATGCTCAGGGTCACAGTGCGCAGAAGTCGCCACAAGTGCGTAGAGAGCTTCATGGAATGGGTTTCCATGGTCGAGCAGCTCATCCCAGCCTTACATCACCAAGTGCAATGCAAAGCGTGGGATGCAGTGGGGTAAAGCACGCCGCCACTGGACTCTAGAGCAGTGAGACGTGTTCTCTGGAGTGACCAATCACGCTTCTCTGTCTGCCAATCCGATGGATGAGTCTGGGTTTGGCGGTTGCCAGGAGAACGGGACTTGCCTGACTGCATTGTGCCAAGTGTAAAGTTTGGTGGAGGGGGGATTATGGTGTGGGGTTGTTTTTCAGGGGTTGGGTTTGGGCCCTTAGTTCCAGTGAAAGGAACTCTTAATGCTTCAGCATACCAAGACATTTTGGACAGTTTCATGCTCCCAACTTTGTGGGAACAGTTTGGGGACGGCCCCTTCCTGTCCCAACATGACTGCGCTCCAGTGCACAAAGCGTCGGTCCATAAAGACATGGATGAGTGAGTTTGGTGTCGAGGAACTGGACTGGCCTGCACAGAGTCCTGACCTCATCCCGATAGAACACCTTTGGGATGAATTAGAGCGGAGACTGCGAGCCAGGCCTTCTCGTCCAACATCAGTGCCTGACCTCACAAATGCGCTTCTAGAAGAATGGTCAAAAATTCCCATAAACACACTCCTAAACCTTGTGGAAAGCCTTCCCAGAAGAGTTGAAGCTGTTAGAGCTGCAAAGGGTGAGCCAACTCTATATTAAACCCTACGGATTAAGAATGGGATGTCATTAAAGTTCATGTGCATGTAAAGGCAGGCGTCCCAAAACTTTTGGCAATATATTGCATCTGCAGTGCACTGGTGTAGCCTACATCAATACGGTATGTGCTTCTGGTGCTTTCAAAGAGTTAGTTTGGCCTTTGTGTTGATATGCTGGTCCAAATTTGCTGCATCATAACTTTCTTTCATTCCCAGGATATGAATTTGTAATATCAAGAATTCAGTTTTCATTAATTAAAATGCTAGTTATTGATATCAGCAATTGGATTCCTACTAGTAACAATGGCAATTTTTGATATCATAAATTACATTTTCACTAGTTAAAATGTGAATTCTTCATATCAACAAAGATGTCATTACTCACATAAATACGAATTCGGGATATGAAGAATTTAAATTCCACTAAAAACTAGTTCTTGATACTATGTTACTGTGTTTTCACTGTAGGGAAGTGTCACCGTAGGCTGCCGTTCAAATTCAATTGATTATTACAAGAATGGATTTCATACTAGTTGAAATTCACGTTTCACATATCAGAAATACAATTCTTACTAGTAAAAATCCTAATTTTGATATCAGTAATTGTGTGGTTTATTAGTAAACATTTTCCATTTTTTATATCAAAAATCAATAATTTGATTGTTAGTGCCAATGTTAATTTCTGATATCATGAAGGTGATTGTTACTAGTAAGAAAGCCATTTTAGATATCTGAAATTATTTTAATATCAGAAATACTTTTTCAGATTTCAGAAATAACAAATGTTACGTTTACAGATATCAAGAATTAACATTTCAACTGTGACAGATTAATTCTTGCTATCAGATTGACTAGTGACAGTAATTATTGATATAAAAATATGATTTCAACTAGTAAGAAATAAATTATTGTTATAAACAATAGAATTTGAATGGCAGCCTATGGTGACATTTCACTAGTGACACATAGATATCAGATATCAAGTTTTTACAAGTCTATTCTTGATATCAACAATTGATATTTTTAATATCAATAATTTGATTGCCACTAGTGCCAATGTTAATTTCTGATATCATGAATGTAATTGTTAGGCTACTAGTAAGAAAGCCATTTTAGATATCTGAAATTACTATAACTACTGATATCAGAAATACAGTTTCAGATATCAGAAATAACTGTTACATGTTGAAATACATTTACAGATACCAAGAATTAACGTTTCAACTAGTGACAATTGAATTCTTGATATCAGGAATGTATTTTTTTTTAGTAGTAACGAAGTATTTATTGATAATTAAAACAAAATGTACTAGTGAAAATTGTATTTCAGCTAGTAAGAAATCAATTCTGGTGTGTTTCTATAGTGTGAATGATTAAAGGTCTAAACGGCTTGCCATACATAACTGAACGTTTATCGGCTTTTTTGTTTTTGCTTACAGATATTTTATAGATATTTTTTCCCCATTTCTCGGAAATTACCCGGCAAATAAATAATAAACATCAAAGCTCAGAAGGACACGCCGTTGCGTTTCGTGTCAAGGATTACAGCGAGTGTGTGTGTGTGTGTGTGTGTGTGTGTGTGTGTGTGTGTGGTTCCCCAGCAGGCGTCAGTGTTGGGCAGGAGATGGAGGTCATCTGACATCAGCCGGTGTGTGTGTGTGTGTGTGTGTGTGGTTCCCCAGCAGGCGTCAGTGTTGGGCAGGAGATGGAGGTCATCTGACATCAGCCGGTCTGCTCTCCAGCATGCGCGCTAATATATGCACGTCTGAAATAACCCTTGAAACACTACGCTCGGTATTTAAATTATTTCTATTACAGGCTTTTTTAAAATACACTTTAACCTGTCATCTTTAGGTAGGCTACTACTCCAGTCCTCAGTGTCACGTGATCCTTCAGAAATCATTCAGATATGATGATTTGATGCTCAAGAAACATTTATGATTATTATTATCGATGTTAAAACTGTATTACATTGTTTCAGAATTCCTTTGAAAGTGTTTAATTTTTGTAACATAATAAATGTAATTTACTGACACTTTTGATGCATATTCGTACTGACCCCAGACTTGTTACAGCTAGAGAATAATACGACAGCCTATAATTAAAATTTAGAGGACAACAAAACCATTTTGAGTCTTTAATTGTGTCTTTTACACGTAAGCTGTCATATCACTGTTGCAACTATTATTGGATTAATGAACTATAAAACATGTTATATACATTTGCATATACATTATTAATAGAAATGAATAATTCTCAGTATTTGTAGTGATGAAACGTATAGTGACAGCGTTTGATGCATGTAAATTAATGCAAAGTGTGTTCTCAGTTTCCTTGTATCAAGATCATGTTGTTATGATAATATTTTAATAAAAATATTTAACAATAACCCAAAGTTGATAATCTAAATCCAAATGAAATCCTAATTATTTTTATTAATTATTATTATTATGATTATTATTATTGTATCAA